>VXBZ01004947.1:15610-85889 GCA_013399135.1 Heliornis fulica | reverse complement strand
GGCACTGCCGGCCACCGATTGGCGGGCGGGGCTGGACGGGCGGGGCCAAGGCCGCGCCTGCGCGCTATCACACGCCGTACCTCCCCTCGCTCATTCCCGCCCTACGCGGAGGCTCTGTGGGGTTGTGCTTCGAGCGGGCTGCCAGATTGAGTTGTTAGGGCAAACGGGTAGTGCTGGGAATGCGGCGTGCCTGGTGCGACACCGCTGCTCGGGAGAGCTGTAGCCAAAGTTCCGTGTCACCTAACCACTGCGGGGGGTCTGGGGTGTGCACACTCGTTTTGGAGGTGCCGCAAGCGCCTGTGGCTGGGAGGGGGGTGGTGATGCCGACACTGTCACCTCCCAACGTGGTGGTGAGTCTGGACACTGAACCTCGGCAGCTCAAGAGTTGTCATCGTATCCCTAAGTTACATAGGACAGGCTATGGAGGTGATGGGCTTTCAGCAGGAGTTTGTTGGGGTTTTTTTTCAACCACAGGGAAAAAAAAAGTGGTAATCAGTATAAAAACTTAAATGGAAAAAAGGTCTTCTTTAGATTTACCTGGATCTTTGCTTTCGGAGCTTGAGAGGGAATTCTGGGAATTAATCTCTGCTTTTCCGGGTTTGTTTTTCCCTTCACTTGTTGGTGACTTTTTGGCCACCTTCACAGGTGGCTCTTGCCTCCCCTCATGCAGGTGTAAATATGGTTTCCTCCCTGGGTTATAAAAGAGCATACAACAAAACCAGCCTTGGGCGAAGAGGGTCACCCACCCAGGGAGGTCAAGAAGAAGCTTCATGGCAAGATACGCTTGTTGTTGCAGTTACCAACTGTGAAAATGAAAACAAGTACTTTATCGACATGGATACATGCAGGTGACTGCAATGACGTCTGCACCAAAGGAGGGTGCTGGGGTGTCTCTCCTGTGCACACCTGGCCAAATTCTGGGAACTGCAGCCATGGTTTGGTTTTATTCACAGGATGCATAGGGATGGCATTTAGTTACCAACTGTTTCTCCAAAAGAGAAAAAAAAAGGGGGGGTGGGGATTGAGATAGGGGCAGTGTCACACTGACAGCTCCTGAAGCAGCCATCACAGCTGAAGGAGAAAGCTGGACATGGTCCAACTTCTTCAAGGTCTATGGTGAATCTCATCTATAGTCCCATGGCTTCACTTTGTTCAGAGATGGAGGAGTTTCTCAGTTCTCACCATGTTGAACAATTGTTACCTCATATCCCTGTCACCTCTACAGAAACAGCAACACTGGGTGAACAGTTCTCACTCCCCACATATAATTAATTGTCAATTAAACTCAAGGATCAGGACCACCTCTGAAACACCACGCGCTTGTATTTGGAAACCTGTTGATGTAAATCCAACTCCCTTGACTCCTTAAATCAATCAAATGTTAAACCCACTATGAAGAAGTCCTAAATGCTTTTGGCAGTCTGGAGCATGTTTTCAATGACATGAAGGGTCATACAGTCCATGGTTTCCATCTGAGGTCACAAAATCTTTCTCACAAATTACTTAGTGTATGGCACATGTGGAGTCCAGCATTTAATGACAAGAGCCATGTATTGTATCTCTTGAATTTTTAGACCATTCAGCCCTTAAAAATTAATGACTGTTCCTTCAAGGTAGATTTTTGCACAAATTTCAGGTATATTTCCCAACCATCCTTCTGCTGCCAGGGAGTTTACCTGGGCTTGCTTCTCCCTGGAAGACACTTCTAGAGAGATGCCTGGGTAACCAGCATCTAGACTGATGGCATAGCTAAATGTGAACACATGTAGTTATTGATTGGGATGCTTTGGAGAAAATGTACTTCTGTGGCGGGCACAGCTGCTGTGCACAGAAATATTCTCTCTAGTGGAAGTCTTGCCATCTCTGCTCGAATGGCAGGACTCTGGGTTTGCCAATTCAAAATCAGCTTTTAGCACAAGCCAGGGCAAGATAAAAATGAGCGGAAGTTATTTACATGCTCAACTCCCTTGCAATCCCATCCCTCTGTCAAAAGTTTATTAAGACATAGGTGGAGGGAAATGCAAGAAAACCATGTTTAATCTACTTATCCCAAGATTAACTCCAAAGGGCTTCTCTATCTCTGCACTTAGTTGACAGAATGTAGATGCTTACCTAATCCATGCAAACTACCCTGATGCTTTTCTAAGTCCTCTGCAGATCATCAGTCTCTTGTGTGGCAGGAATGTCCTTTTCTGAGCCCAGATGGGCAATGTTCAACTCTGGGAGCTTGTTTAAATCATAACTCTGATTAACCACTGTTGTGCTTTAGCACCAGCTGGCAGCCCAGCACCACATGGCTTCTCACTCACGCCTGTCTTTCACTGTAGGATGGGGAGGAGAATTGGAACTAAAAAGTAAAACCTATGGATTGGGATAAAGACAAGTTTACTGGAACAGCAAAGGGAGAGGAAAATAGCAACAGTACTTACAAAAGATTATGTAGTGTGGGTGATGCACAATGCAATTTGCTCACCACTCACAACCTGATGCCCAGCTTGCTCCCAAGCAGCAGCTCTCCTCCTCTGTCAGCTCCCTCTGTATATACTAAACGAGACATCATATGGTATGGAATACCCCTTTGGCTAGTTTGGGTCAGCTATCCTGTTGTGCCCCCTCACAGCTTCATGTGAAAATTGACTATCCCGGCTGAAAACCAGGACTCAAGTATACAGGAGTAACATCTCTACACAGTCACAGATTTGGGGACTGTTGCTTGCAACACATTACCTGCTTTTGTTTTGAGACTAGGTAATGATGGTAAGCATATTATTTGGGATGATAAAGGCTTTCCAGTGCTGTCTGTCAGGGACAGCCTGACATTAAGAAAATGGTAATTCTCTGTGGGGCTTGAAGTTTCTGAAATGAAAAATCACTGAATGCAAAAAAAAAAAAGGAAACCAGTCAAAGCCTGCGATGTGCATGGGTCAGGGGACAGCCTGAGGGGCACATCTGTAGCATATGCTGATTCCTGAGCACTAAACTAAAGTGATAGGTGCTTACAAAAGGGTAGAGAGACAGGGCAAATATACAGAGATATTTCCCTGATAAATTCTCCTGACCTACATGAACTGAAGGTGGTATCTTAAACATATGAGAAACCTATATAGGAGACAGCAGGACTTCATGGAGCTTGTTTCAGGATCTGGTGCCATACAACACAACGACCTAACCTGCAGCAGAGAGGATTGGACTCCATGAATCAGAAGACAGCAAATAGTTGTAGGGAAGTGAAAACTTCTCAGGATGGTATAATCTAAATCCACTTTCTGAAGACATGCCTGTGTTTAAGGTTTTTCCCTAAAGAAAAAATAAAAGAGTAGGTTTGTTTTTTAATTCTGAATTCAGTTCCCTTTCCCCTGTGCCTTTCTTCCTCAGGCTGTAAGTATTTTGGCTGAAGTTCTGGATGCCAGTCCCAAAAGGGACAGCAATCACCAATACTTGTCCAGGGACTGCATGTTTGGGTGGCAGAGTCTGAAGATGCTAAACTAAGCAGTTGCATGCTGAGAACATTCCTCAGAGTCTAACGAAGGACACTGAATTCTCTTTAAACCCAGGGAAGTGAAGGAACACCCAGGTCCAGTGTTAAACAAAAAAAATTGTGTTTTGGAAAAGGGAGACCACTGGAGAGTGGTGGCTTGCCAGAAAGCTTTGCGTTTCAGAAGCTGATCAGTATATGTTTGAAAAAAAAAAAAAAACAAAACCAAACTAAAACAAACAAATGCATGTCAAAATGCAGGAATTCAGCAGTATTTTAACTTTGTTCCAGTTAAGTAATTTCTACATATTTTATAGCAGATGTGTGCTTTTTGACATAGAAATTGTTTTGAATTGATCTTTTTCATCACTATGGAAAGGCTTGATACTGATATATCCACAAGTCAGGCTTTCTTAAATGCAAACACATAAATTTTATTTTAAAAAGCTAATAATAAGAACGGCTATTTCATTGCACCTACTTTTCTTTCAATGTGGAACGAGTGTACTCCGTTTCATGGACTGCATATGCTAGCTACCTAAGGGTTGTCAATTACGTTACGCTATAAAAGGCACAGCTCTTAGGGGGCTGTCAATCAAGTCTGTGGTGAGAGAGATTTCAAGAATCATTATTCCAACAGTATTTATCAAATATAAAAATAATAAAAAAAACCAACAAAAACATGACAACACCAAATACAGGAGTATTACATTTGATTTTTATAATAAAAATGGTTTGGATTGAGCATAGAACAGTAAAGGTGAGTCAAAAATAGCCAGAGAGCTTTGATTGTAAAGCGGTGCCCCCTGTTTTGTTCCTTCCTGCAGCTTTCCTCCTCCATGAAAGAAGGTGCTACCCAGATCTTCACTGCACTTTGGATCACAGCCCCACATCTGTTTCGCCTTTTCTTCACAGTTTGAGGGTTTGTTGGTGGGGATTTTTTTTTCTTTCCAAAGCTTATGGGTATCATTGAGCACTGAGAGACATTTTGGGGAGTGTTCTTTTCTGCAGTATTATGTTCCAGCTCTGCCGTAATTTATGTGCTTGAGTAGCCCTCATTGAATTTACAAACAGTTCTCATAAAGAGAACTTGTATGGATGTAATTTGGAGGCATCTGAAGATAGTTTTATTCCACATGGATGCCAGAGTCAGCCCAAAGAGATCCAAATGCAGTTGTCTGGGCCTATTTTTAGTTGGCAAGTGCTTTTAGACTATGTAATGTGTCTTTGTCATTTGTCTACCATACACTTTGCCTCCATATGTTTATCGCTGTTGCTGTTGCTGATTCAGTATTTCAATAATAGAATCATTTGGAGCTGTTCTTTAGACTAGGGTTTGCATCAGACTTTTTTGTCTCTATATAATTAGACTAATGTCATTACTGATCCTAGCAGCAACTTTGAGTCAGAGCTAACATTATATCCAGAAGCTGTGCCTATACTGCCAAATAAAAGAGGCCTAAGGGCTGTTCTGGAGATGAAATGACCTTGATGGGGTCACACTGGCACTCATTAGGACCACCTTCCCTGTACAACAGAACTGCTTGGAGTTGTCAAAAACAGAACCAGAAATAGAAATAATCTCCCCCGTCCATAGATGCAGAGCAGTAGTGGCTTTATCTCTTCGTCACACAGAAAGAAATTTATTGCTATTCCCATTACTGAACCAGTTCAGATTTACAAACATTTCATTATTGATTTTTCCAAGTACTGGAGACTGTTCAAAACAAATAGAGGAAAACAGTAGTTTTCCAAATTGTATATGCTTCCCAAGATTCATTTATAGATAGGGAGTTGATACTAGGTCCTGTCTCGCTCACCAGACAATTAGAAAACACAGCTCGAATCATGCCCTCCTGGGACAACGTGAAGGATTTGCCAGTGTACAGTTTATGGATGCTGCTGGAGGTTGTGAACTCCATCTATAGCTTCATCAGACTGCAAGCTCCATTTTGCTTTTAAAGTTGGGATGCACTTTCCTGGGGCTCCACATCTTTCCTGCTGGATTAAAATGCATGCAGGGCACATGATGGTCAGTGACCAAGCACTATCCCACAGAGTGCTGGGGTTCCAGCCACCAAGTTACTCCTGTCAAGGAGACCAGGTTGTTGAGGATGTGGTCACCTTGGCCACAAACTAATCTGGCAGGAGGCAGCATTCACCTGCCATAGGTTGGAGGGGAGCTGAAAGGGTGTGGAATAGAAGTGACCCTCTCATTGTCTTTGGCACTCAGGAAATGGCAGATCCAGCACCTGACACTTTCCTGTGCTTCTTGGAGATGCTCTATAGAGGACAAAGTGGCTATTCAGAATTAAATTTCTTCTCCCCTTGAAATGAAAATGATGATCAAAATACCAGTCAATTCAGTGCTGAAAAAGGAAGCTTTAACTTTATTTTTAAAGGCTTTGGACTAGTCTCTGAAGTAATGAGGGACAAGAAAGTATGACTTAAAAGATTTCAGGTTTTAAAAGAGCTGTACCAGCAGAAGCTTCTGAGTCATCAGGGCTTCCATAGAAAGTCTAAAGAAATACATACGATGCATCTTTCACAGAAGTAACAAGGAAAGAGAATCAAAGATTGGATCTGAATTAAGAAAAAAGGCACCAAGTTCTGCTGTTACTTTCTGACCATTACACTCAATGAATAAATAAAATAATTCTCAATTTTCTGCTGTAGAACTCTTTATAGGAGCAAGAAATCCTTGTGCCTATACTGAATCTATGTCAAGGCTATAAAGTGTCCAGCAAAAACAAGTAACCAACATAATACAGATGTCCTCCCCAGATGTTCTGAGAAAATAACTGGATGTTCTTTTGGGCTTTTCTCTTGCTGCAACAATGAGACACTGTCTATGGTCTACCCTGGAGGTGCCAGTGTGTGAAGACCCAGTCAGCGCGGCATATGAAAAGGATCCCTTCCCACCATTCTGCTGCACAAGTAGAAGAGCTTAGTCCACAGTAGTCTTAGTCCTGCATGGGTAGAGTTGGAGAGGGAGGTAAGCATGGAAAGCTTCAGCATTCAAACATCAGCACAGGAGCTAACCCAGATGCAGAAGTAGTAGTCAGCTCTTCAAGAGTTAGGCTTTTACCTCCATGTGTTTTATGCTAGCCTGGAGAACCTGTCAGCTATTGACTACCTTGGACCAAGTCCCAACAGCAGAAAAAATCCTGAGGAGAAGAGTAGGAAGTGCTATTGAACACTTGCTCTTCTCAACCATCTGACCTGCATGTAGAAAGGCAGCCCCTGTTTTGACACCTCTTGCTCCTCCATCTTCAGCCATCAAAGAATGCACTTAAAAGGGCAAATGATGCAGTCTGGAGTTAACTCATCAACTAGCATGCATAATTAAGATTTTATAAGGATCAGTAGAAACTGCCTGAATCATCACCTCCTTACATGTGAGAATCTAATACTGCATGTCAGCCTAAATCTGAACATCTGCAGCAAGCAACTGCCTTTTCTCAGATTATGGTAGTTCTGTTTCAGAATGGGAGGTGAAACAGGCAAGAGAGTTTGCAGATTTTCAGGGGAAAAAGAAAAGGAATCTCCAACTTCTGTGAGCATACTCACAAATTGACTGATTTACTTGTGATGACACAAGTAGTGTCATTTTATAATGTGCTGCCACAATCCAGTTGAACATAGTTGGCTGGCAGCGAATTATCGTGAACCTTGTGGAGGTAAGTAGGCTCCAGCTTACTTCAAAGGATGCCAGACGCTTTGTCTCTTTAGCCAAGCCTTCTTAGTCATTTATAAAGCTACATGGAAAGGTCAAGCTGCACTTAGATATACAATATGATTAAAACAGATCACATTATTTTTGTTTTCTTAAGTAGAAGCCAAGCAAAATGAGCTTGGCTTCCCAAGCTTGTTAAGTATCTCTTGGGAGAGGATTTCACTGTCCCCTGGGATGTGGTTGCTAGTTTTCTGTTCTTCGGGATACATTGAAAAAAGAGAATCAAATGGGATTTTCATTAAGAGTTGGAGTCTAGAGGTTCTGAGCAAGTACAGGTAGAAAATTCCTCTTTTTTTTTTTAAATGCAAGGAACCCTCAGAAAAAAAAAAAAAAACAAAAAAAAAACTTTTTTAAAGTGAAGCTGGCAGGGAAAATGTGATGCTATTCAAAATAAAAACCTACAGTTTAAAACACTAAAAATAAAAGGGAGAGTTACTACATGTAACATTTTTAGAATGAACAGGTGTGCTGGTTTAGAGATAAACCGGCAGGAGAAATGGACCCACCACAAGAGATGATTATAAGTCAGAGTTACAATTTAATGAAAGATATTACCATACAAACACTGACACAAAGAGAACAACCTGCTTTCAACTCACCAAAACCCAGCAGTAAACCCAGTGTCCCAGGGCACAAGCCCAAAGGGGTTTGTTAGCCCCGGTGCCGAGATCCACGTGGCTCTCCCAAGTCCAAAGCAAAAAGAAGTGAAGAGTCCGTTGCTGCAGATGATGGCTGTAGCCCGAAGAGTGTTCCACTGCTCCTCTCGATCCAACGAAGAGAGAGCCCTGTTTGTATATCCTCAGGGAGCACCCAGTCCCTCCCCCAGGGCGGGGACTCACACAATGGGTAATTAACGGTGAGTCATGGGGTATGGTTGGACCATTGATGGCCCATTAGCACCCACGCCCCCTCAGGCTGAGTGTGAAGGGGCTAACGACTTCCTGGACAACTGTTGCAAATGGTCCATTATTCTTGAGGAATGAATAGAGGGTGTAGAATACACAGCCTTGATCCCCCCACACAGTGATAACCTCTTGCTGAACTAGGACAACAGGATAGATATTTTTACTCTTTACCTCTCTTCTATATATCTATATGACTCTCCTATCAACACTCTTTCCTCTACAGTCCAATAAATCTAGCACTGAACCAGAACCTGAAGGCAAGTCTAACTTACTTGTCCAAAATAGATGGCATCATTTGGTATTTTCTCTTTCATACTCTTCAGAGAGAGATCCACACTTTACTGATCCTCTCTATACCTTACTGATCTGATTTTCTTCAGTATACTCAAGTCCTGACACTGATCTTAAGGCTGCTGGATCAGATGTTGTCTAGACAGTCTTTATATGCTCATTTTCCTTGGATTTTCATTCTGCTAAAATAAGAGAACAAAAGATGACCATGTGTTTAGCTGTTCTGTCACCAGCAAATGTGAAGCGCAGAACTTCAATCCCACTATCGGCAAATGTCATTGCATGTGTGAGGACTAAACGGTAGAACAATTAAGAAAGGTTAATTTGGTTTTTAAAAGTGCTTTGCTGACAAACTGCCAGTCACTCTTCAAGGGAAAAATATTGCTTTTAGGTGCATTTCTCATAAAATGTCCGATTCTGAAAATTCTCTAACAAATTAGTAACTTTACTCCTATGAATATTATTTAAAGAGTTATTTCATGGTTAGGTTTTTGTTCTGCATTAGAAGTACTTCCTCTTTACATCTTACTGAGTAAAGGATTGAGAAAAACAGCTGGCAGAGATACTGCTTACACACCTGGATCTCTTCTTTTCCCACCACCTTTCTTGACAGGGCTATGATTCTTGATATGGACATTCTCCTTCCTATCTAGTCAGTGCTGTTCCTTCATCTTGACCTGATAATGACAACTCTTAGTCAAGCTGTTAGAGTGTTTTAAGAAATACAGATGTGTATCTTACTTATAAATAAGAAGCCTTTCTGGTGAGGAGTTTGTCTCAGGGCCATTTCCTCCAATGGGCAAAACACTCAAGAACATAAAATTAAATGAGGAATTCTTTAGTAAAGTACACTCAGGTCACTTTCTAAACACCTTATTGGAACATGCAAGCAGCTGGTCTCACGATGAGGACAACAAATAGGGAAACAAAATTTGTTTTGTGGGTATTTTTCTGTTTAAAATTTTCTGCAAATAGTAGGTAGCTTAGCTGTTACTTTAATATTTTTGTTTGTTTGTTTACTGAAAGAGGTTTTTACACTCTGCCAACATACGATAATCAAGCACCTTCTAATTATTTTCAGAATGTTTTCAAACACACATTGGTCTTAAGAATTTTTTTTCTCAGAATAATGCAAATATTTGATGTACAAAACTGGAATTGTTTGAAATTCTTAAGAGAAAACAAATTTTTGTCTTCTCATGTTCATGCCAGAGATTAGATGATAAATATTTTGCTTCTTCACTCCAGTAGTAGAACAAGTCTGGTAAAATGAATCAACCTGAGTAATGAATACCTGAGTGAGTCTTCTCTTTACAAATAGTAGAGAACACTCATGAATTCTCAAGCCTTATTTGCAATAAAGTTTAGTTCTTGATAATAGTAATGTATGTGGTTTAGCCATTAGAATACGTAGCATGGCTTTTCTCTATCACTGACTGGTGGCACTGCTGTTACCAGTAGTGAATAGGGTATTCAGAAAAATGTGAAATTTAGGATTCTACAGAATTTTGATTTAAGGTCAAAGATGCAAATTGATGGAAATATAGAGTGAAAGATTGTGAAAAAAAAATAATGTAAATAGCACTGCATTTTTTGAACCTGAATCATCTGAATTGTGAATGGCAACTAAAGAGCAGCTATCTCCTCTGGGGAAAAACATATACTGTCAGTAAAGGAGGAGAATAATTGACTGAATATATTTTCCACATTGTCGGGGAGGTGGTGTGATGGTGTGTTTTTCTCCTTAAATTAATTTTAGAACTGACCCAAGGCCAGGATTCTGTTGCCATATTTCTGTGTGTCGATAATGGCATGCTACTCAACACCATTCACCCCAAGAAGGGATTTCAAAACCAGGTCCTAGGTATTTCCAGGATCAGTTAATGGATTATTTTTACAGACCAGAGACTCTCATCTCTTGATAGAAGATGGCAGCTCTACCACACTAAGGGACCATCCTCAGGAGCCCTGGGGATCAGCCTTTCTCCACACAACTGGTGCCTGACTGGGCAACAGTGAGTCATCAGGTGCCTTGTCAGGGTGGTGAGCACACTAATGCTTAAATGTTAACTTCTAGCTACCTTTTGTGAGTGCCGGCCAATAAATAGTTGATTTTCAGTTTGGAGATACGTATATGAAGCTTGCAGACTCACTGAACCCTGCTAAAAATGTCTGAACAAGCTGACCCAAAAGAGAGAGTGGAAGTGGGCAGGGAAGTACCTTCTTTCTTCTTAAAAGTATGCTCATTACGCCAACTTATATACTGTTCGTTTATGCCAACACAAGTAAGATCATATCCATAAATCAAAGACAAGAATAAAAAGAGTAATTAATATTCTGCCTTTTGTACCTATTCTGTGCTCGCTTTATAATTTGTAGCAGATGGAAGCCAAATGTTTTCAAAGAATCAAAACCAATTTTATAAGAAGATGGTTCATCTTCTCTAAATAACTTCTTAGACTGCCAGTTATACTTATGATTTTAATCTATAAAAACATTACTGTTGGAATATGATAATATTTTGAGCAGCTCCAAGTGAATCCACATTCTTGAACCTTCTTCCATATTCCGTGTCTGAAGAATCTTCTTTTTAATGTCACTATCTTATTGTTTTCCTTGTCTTTGGAAAAATCAAGAAACCTTTGTAGCAAAGCAGTATTCTGACTCTGCTAGCAAGCTCTTGTGGTCTTATTTGTCATTTATTTCCTTGATTTAGATCAAAATCTGTTTTTTGGGTTTATTTTATTTCAATGGCATATATAGAATATCATGAGCAATTCTAACACAAACCAATAAAGATGTCTGTCTTTTTTCTTAGTTAAGATTTAGAGAATTTCTAAGTCAATATTTAGCAAAATGAAGGCAAAGATATGGAAATAAAAGAAACAGAACTGAGTGAAGTGGAACAGAGAAAGATGTTGACAAAATAGGCTTTCTCTTAAGTGGCAATTCCAAATATGCATTTAGGAATAAAACCAAACAGATTACAGGACAGAAGCCTGTGGCAGAAAGGAAGTTATAATGTGGGTCCAAAACATCTAAATAAACAAGGCAGAGAATAAAAGCTCTTTTTTATAAATGCATACAAGCTATTTCTTAAATACACCCTTAGGTTGCTTAACCAGAGCTTCAAAGTATCTAATATCAAAAGTACAAAATACAGATGAAATATATTTAACTAAAAAATGAAGTCCCGTGTTTCAAATGGGAAGACAATCTTCCAAGAATGATTGTTCTTTTCTGAACTTGAAAAGAAAATACAAGAGGATAAGTATATACAAAAACTTCATTTCTTGACTGACTGACTAGGCTACCACTTAGAAGCTGTGTAGAAAACATTCTTTCTTGTGAAGCATCTAATCTGTTAGAATCATAGAATCATTGAAAGATTAGGACTGGAAGGGACCTTAAAGATCACCAAGTCCTATCCCCCTGCCATGGGCAGGCACACTTCTTGCTAGACCAGGCTGCTCAAGGCCTCATCCAACATGGCCTTGAACACCTGGAGGGAGGGGGCAGCCACCACTTCCCTGGGCAGCAGGTGCCAATGACTCACCACCCTCACAGGGAAGAATTTATTCCTGATATCCAATCTAAATCTACCCCATTCCAATTTAAAACCATTCCCATTCATCCTATCACTACATGCCTTTCTAAAAAGTTCCTCCCCAGCTTTCCTGTAGGTGCTACTATTACTGGGAGTAGTCCTGCTGTGTCACTGCCATTATAATAAAGATAACTCCTCCCTCTTAAAAATAAACAAGAAGGAAATCAGACAAGTTGAATGAATGTATCTATAGACAGGAGACTTTAGTTTGAGAAGCTTTTATTCGTTTCAGCTCTGAAAGAAAAATTCAGAAACTAACTTGTTATGATAATGTCAGAAATTTCATTGGGAATTTTTCTAAAAATTAAGTATACAGTTTTTGAATGTTTGCCATAATTAATAGTTTAGAGCAGTGTTTTTGAAGCAAATAAATGCTCTCTCTTACTTTGGTGAAAGAGAAGAACGGCTACTGTTTGTGTGATTCCACGTCAGAAGTACAGAAAGCGTGCAAAGCTCAGAAGCAGGTACTGCTACTGTTAAGTCATGCAGCAAGGCACATCATGTGCACTTTGCACTTCACATTTTATGATGCCAAAAGTTAAATGCATAATATAAAATTTGCAGAAGCTGAACTATATGATAATTATTATAATTGGGCATATTTCTCTCCAGGGAGTGAGCTCTAATATTTAAGGAGTGGCTTGATGTTAAAATAAAAGTCTCCCCATACATTGATTAATTAAATAAAAGGAAATGAGGAGGTTTATTGCATAGTAGTAAGGCACATGATTTGTACTTCCTATGGGTCACAATATATATTTATTAGCAGCCATATCTGTGTTTACCGGAAGTTAAGACTGCAGCAGTCTCATCTGCAGCACCCTCTCATCTGAAAATTACAACTATGGAAATGAACACCTAAGGGAAAAGATGTATAATCCTTTTCACCTTCATAATGCCTGTAACAGCAGCAAACCCATGTCCCGTGGTGCTTCCAATTGCATTTCTGGTAGGCACCAAAAGCAGCGCTTACCTTGCTTTCATCAACAGCTGTGATGCAGGGTACCAGCAGCACACACAGACAAGGTGCTGCTCTCCAGAGGTATGTCAGGGAGTGCCCTGGAGGTCTGAGGGCAAGTGAAGTGGTCTGGCTCGTCATCCACTCTCTCAGTGTCCCCAGACCTTTGGGGAATAGTGTCTCACATCTGGTCCTGAATTTCTGCAGACGCCAAGTGTATCTTCTGTTGGCAGGTGCTTAAGCTATGTTTGGTGGCAGGCAAAGCATCCTGGGGTCCTGTTCCATCACCAAGGCCAACTTCCACAAAATGGCTTGCAACTGTATTAATAAGGCTCTTAGCCTTCAGCAAAGGGCAGACACATCCAAACCACCTGCTGAAAGTCATGCCAGGGCTATACTAATTCTTGAGCTATGCTTGGCAAAGTCCTCCTTGGCACAGACCCAAGCAGTGCCTGGAACTATTCTAACAGTGTAAATTTACAGTATAGGTGACGGACTTACCCTTCCCAGGATCTTTCCCTGACACTGATTTATTAGCATATAGCCCTAGAGGCTGTCTCAGTAACAATGTTCAAATAATCACTTGCATCACTGAAGCCATAGCAGCTTTTGGGACAGCATAGCAGGTCTCAGGTGAACCCTTCTGTCAGGGCTGCATGTGGTGTCACAAGCACCCTGGCATAGCCTGACATAGCTTTGGCCCCAAGATGTAGCTGAGGTTTAATTAGCTGCTGCTCTACTGGAGGATGAGTACTGGCAGGACCAGACTCACAAAGTGCTATCCTGTGGTGTGCATACCAAAGAGAGACACTTTCTTCTCTAGTTCCCTCAGGTACTCTGCTTTCCTTCTCCTCGATCCCAGTTCAGACCTTCCTTGTCTTCTGCCTGCTTTTCTCCTGCCCTGTGCTGAAGTAGACATCAGCCAAGGAGTGTGATCTTCTACGCCCTGGCTTCAGGCATAGGTAGGAGAAAACCTCCACTGACTTTAAGGTTTCCTTTGATGATGAAACTGAGGCCTCTGTGCACAGGTATAGCTTCTGCTGGGAGATGTTCTTATCCCAAAGGCTGAGTGGCCTAGGCTTAGACAGGGATAACTGTCTCCTGGTGCAGAGGTGGTTAACACGAGGTGAGGTGATGCTTGCCCTGATCCGTGGGCAGCTGGGCCACAGCAAACCTTCTAGAACTCATCCTGTTCAAATGAGAAGTGTGTTATTTTCACAGGATACACCTACTAAACACTTTTGTTCTTGGGCTCAATCATTTCACCGGTATGTTTAAGTGAAACATTATAGAGTTAGAATCAGATTAACTAAGCTGTTTCTCATCAAGAACCAATGGTGCTCAGGGCTGACCAATGGTAGTCGGTGCTGCGCTCCCTTAGGTAGCAGGTCAGAGTGGTTTCCTCATTACCTTTAGACTGAGGACATTGCAAGAGCTTTTAGGTTTTGGATGTATCAAGTGATGTTAGAGTTAAAGGGGAAGAAATTCTTCACCAAAAGAGTTGTTGGGGTGTGGAACAGGCTGCCCAAGGAGATGGCTGAGTCACCATCCCTGGAAGTATTTAACAGACGGGTAGATGAGGTTCTTAGGGATATGGTTTAGGAGAGGACAGGTACAATTGGACTCAATGATCTTTTCCAGCATTGTGACTCTGTGATTCTGTGATAGGGGCTTTTCCAGAGCCATGTTGTCAGGCCTGGTAGAAAACCTAGCTCCTGAAAACCGTCAGGAGAAAAGAAAAAAAAAAAAGCAAAACCTGGATAAACTTGTCGGTACAGGGAAAACTTTCCAAACGCGAGAAAACTCCTCTGAAATTCACCCCCTGTCAGACTCCTCCTTCTTCAAGAAGAGGCTTCTAGCACCAACTATGCTTATTTCAGGTGACGCAGCGTGACACAAGGCAAGCAGTTTAACGGCCAAGGCAGTTGATCCAATGTTCATAGACTCACACTGAATAAAAAAAGACCCAAGTGTTTTTATTCTGAAATTATGTTCTTTCACTGTCTCATCAAAGTTATCTTTGTCATATTAGGTTAGAGGAATATAATAATGATGGTATAGGAGACTGTATCTCCTAGGCAGCCCACACGTGATATTTGTTTGTTGTCTTTGTAAGTTCATTCTATTAATGGCATATATTTTTACTGTGTAGATGATGCAATGTTAGAAGCCACTTTCCACACAGTTTATTCTGAGATTTTATGCCATAACATTGCATATACTCTGATATGAATATTACTTGAGCTTACAGTAGCAGAGAGATAGCTATCTCAACAGGCTAGTAAAACAGCTGATTACTTCCTGAAGCACCTCTTTAAATCAGGAATCCTCCCAATAAAATGCCTTTTAAAAATCCTTTTAATATTAAAGCATACAACACTTAATCACCTTCAAAAACTGTAGGTATGATTGTAAAAGGAGGAAAATGTCCTTCCTCTTTCCACTGGTACTTTATCCTTGTTTGAGTTTAAAGTGCAGCTTTGGTTTAGTATTTTTAAATACCTTTATTTAATAATGAATTCTGAGAGGATTTTTGCAAAATTGAGAAGAAAATGAGGACGCTGAAAGCCTCCTCTCAGTCTAGACTGCAGGTTTTTTTTGTGTGCAGAAAAAATGTTAGATGTCATTCCTGAATAATGTTGAACAATGTTTTATCCATCAGTTATCCAAATACAAGCAAAGGGCAACTCCATATTTCAGTGACCTGACTGGTCCCTTTGTTGGATGGCCAGCTCCACTTAGCTGCAGATGGTCGTATGATACAAAAGCATAAGGTATCACAAAAAGTGGTGCTGCAAGCTCTGGAATCTCTTTTTTACAGTCTGTGCTCGTGTTTGCTACTGCACTCGATCTTGCCCTCACTATAAAAGTTCCAAAAGTTTACATCAATTAATTTGATTTGGTCTATGCAAACTAAAAAAAATCCCGTGGCTGACACTTTGAATCCAGTTCAAACTTGTTTAGAGCAAGGGTAAAATCACTTCCTGTGCACTACTGATGGATGAGTCTTCAGTGAAGAGTTAACATGAATTATCCGTGCTTGAATTGCTCTGTTTGTATTAGCTCTGTTTGCATGAAAGCAGCCACACTGGGAAGTAACACTTGAGTTGTTTTTGTCCACTTCGTGCTTGTACGTGATGCTAAGAGTTGTGGATGGGCATCCTCTGTCTGAGGAGCAGGCTGCAAACCAAACCAAACCAAACCAAACCAAACCAAACCAAACCAAAACAAAACAAAACAAAACAAAACAAAACAAACCAAACCAAACCAAAACAAAACAACAAACCAAACCAAACCAAAACAAAACAAACCAAAACAAAACAAAACAACAAACCAAAACAAAACAAAACAAAACAAAACATCACCAGTTAATTGCCTCTAAGAAAAGGCTGACCTCTTTAGCTGAGCAGAAGGCACTGAGGGACTGTACATCCTTGACGTTTTCCCATGGAGCAAACATATGTCCCTGCTACAGGGAGATCAATTGTTCCACCGCCTCCATTAGTTAGGGCTACAGGCTTCACCACGCCGAAGTTAGTTAGCATCCTGTTTGTGAGTTAAACTCAGGCAACTTCTAAGCTGAAATTAGCTTTGCTGAGAAGCTCCTGCTTTTAGGATTTGCACTCCTTCACAACAAGATGCAGATTTTCTAGTAAAGGAAGGCTCCTTGCGTTGCTCAGATCTGCTTAGTGACAATAATATGTCAGATTCAGAATGAGCTCGCCCGGGTGCACCGTGTCTGTGCATGCTTTTGAGGTCAGGTGTCTGCTCCGAGTGGGAGTCTGCATATTTTCCTGAGCCTTGTTCTATGATATATTCCATTCTACCTGTCCTCTGCCATAAGTACAAAACAATGTAATTACTTTAAAGAGCTATCTTCTCTTCCCCAAAGTTTAAAAAATGAAAAAAAAAAAAAGGAAAGAAGGCAACACCTTGCAGGACGGATAAGTAAACATGGCAGTTCACCGTTGAAGGAAATAAAAAATACTAGCCAGCTTTCTGAATAGGATTCTATGTTTGAGGATCTAAATACACATTTGCTCACTTAAATGAATGGGCCAAGCTTTGGAGGTGCTGAGTTGATGCAAACTGAATGTTTTTATCTCAAAAATCTGGCCAATTGCTTTCATGTCTTTACGTGGAATGTAGTCACCCAAGTTTGACAGTTTTGGCTCTAAGGATTAGATGACTGAAAACAAACTGGCTTCAAACCTGTAGGGGAGGTTAGCAGCAGCTGCTCAAACCTATGTATCCAAGAAATCAAATCTTAAAATATCAAATGGATTTCTCCTCATGAAGTCAACCAGCAATAAACAGGAAAAGAGACATACCTGGAAGGATAAAACCAGACCTCGGTCTTCTGCTTCTTGCTCAGATGATGTTTTTGAGCAACCCTGCCCTGGGTCAGGGTCTCAGGTGGGCTGCTGTACAGGAACCTGAGGCTTGTCATGTTTATGACAACATCTATGATTTAGATACTTCTCTCTTCAGTTCTCAGTGGAGGAGCTGTGAGCTGGCACAATGATAACCTCTATATCATCCCTCTTCAAAATAAATGAATAATCCTGCAGGAAACAAGAGCTGCCCAGGCTGTGCCAGACGGCTAGACAACGGCTGTAAGACCTTTGCAATGCTTTGTGTGTCTGCAGTTGAAGTGAAGTTCGAGGTGGAAAGATAAAGGTAGTTAGCAAGCTTTCCACATGAATTTGGTGCTGCTGAAAGTCAAAAGCTGAGAGCAAAATTAGTGAAGCCTTTGGATTTAAGTGCTTGAAATTCTAGCATAAAATTATCTTTCAGTAATGGAAAAAATAGAAATTAATATTGGAATGAGTCTGCATTCAAGAAGTGCAAATCTGTCTTCAAGTTCATTTAGCAAAGTGACATTTAAATTACTATGAAGAATTGTGTGCGCTATATGTTATTTGTAATTTCATAAAATGTTGGGATGAGATTGTCCTGGGATCAGCATGTGATTAAAATGATTATATACCTTATATACATGGTGTGTTTCTTATTCAGTCACAATCAAAATACAATATACTTTTATTAATATAATAATTTAGATGTCATAAATGAAATCTCAGTTAAATATTATTAAATTTCCATTCACTGCCTTTTATTCTCTATTAACAATCTCATTCCTCTCACCTAAAAAAAGATTCTACTTTTCCCATCACCACGACGGCTGACATCTGCTCAGATGACCCCTTGCCCCTAGCAGCAAAGCACTGCTATGCAGAAATGGACAACAGACAGATGCTTCTCTCCAGATTCTAAAGAACTTCAAGAATATGGATGGGTGCAGAAGAGGGCACCAAATACTAACCATCAAAGCAGACACTGTTTTTCTCTCCTTAACACCCATGCTGAGTAATTTTCTTTTCCTCATTCCCAACCCTTGTGTATGCATCTCAGTGCTCAAAATAAGTCTTATTATTGTGTTTTCAGTCCAGGAACACTTCCATCAAATCTCCTTCAAGCCTGTCAATCTTCCTTTTCTGCTGTGAAAATGAGGGTGTGAGTAGCAGACAACAAAATAGTATGTCACTGTAACCCACGCTGGCCCTCTGTTCCTCTCCTGACTGGCATCTTTACGGTCAGACAGCAGAGGTTGAAGTCACTAAGGTCGGAAGCCCACATTTCAGTTCCCACCATGCTTGCTGACCCCACCCGGGGTGTGTTACACAAAGAGGACTCTTAGTGCAATGTGAAGACTGTGTGGTTAAAATTATCTCAGGAAATTCCAAAATTAAACTTTCTGGGGTGGTATGTTAATGAGTGGGACTATACTGCACAACTAGCACCCTCTGCAGTTTTATTGCTTTTATAGTTACAGCTTATTACCTGTCACAAGTGTTCTGACACAGTTCTTCAAAGTCAAATGAAGTCAAATTAGTTAAGGTTTCATCAGAGCAATCCAGGGATAATTGAAGGATTACACACTGATGATAAGGTGCAGGGGCTGGGCAGAAGACAGAAATGAGAACTTTACCCGGTCAGGGGATCCCTGTTGTCCTTGGACAGCAGAGTCGGACTCTTCCATCATTGTTCTCTTTTCCTAGCCCTGTATCTGTTGGTTGCACTTTTCCACATGTTCTGGCTGAATGTCTATAGTCTGGTCCGTACATAACTCCCATGGAATAAAGGGGTCCCAAATTAGAATAGCTTTCGACTTGGGCAAGTGTGCTTTTCTTCCAGATTGGTAGAGTACTGAACTAGGTGGGAGCTAACTGCCTCACTTGGCGGTGTGTGATGCAAGGCTCTCATGCTCGCGCAGAAGAATGCTTTGTTTGGTGTCTAGGAAACTTTGTGGCTGAAAGCAAAGACAATGGTAGACACTGGACGTATGAAAGACAGTTATGTGTATACTCTGGACATACAGTCTGAGGAATGATTTATTTTTATCTATTTTTCTGTCAATCTGTCTAATAATGTATGTGCCCAAAGAGCTATGGAAGATGTATTCACACTTTTCCGTACATGGGACAGAATTATGTACGATACCCTTTCATCAGATCTGCATGTTGCTGTGGGCATGCACATTCATAACTCAAGCTGTGGAGAAGCTTGGGAAGCACCATGGGTGCCAGTAGCTCAACATTAGGGTCTCAAAAAAATCTAGATATACATAACATAAGACTCCTCTGTTGACTTGCAGTGATGCTCAGAGACCACTGATGCTAAAAACATAAGAAGAAGTAGCTGTCTGCGTGTATTAATTACAGGTACTTCTCTGTCAGGTCACTGAGGGATTTCTTAGGGTTTATTCCAGGTTTGAGGAGGAAAAGGCATCTTGAATAATAGTTGTGCAACCATCATAGTCAAATCATGGAAATCTGAGTGCCGCTGAAAAGTATTTTGACTCCTATTGACAAAATAACTCTTTCAGACTGCAGCTTCACAGTACCTTTTTGCTTCTCTCTTCAGGTTCCTGTCTTGGTTCCTGTACTGCAACTGGTACAAAATTCTTGTTTCCATTTTCCTGGATCTTTGCTGTCTATTCCTACTTGACCTATGAGCACTGTCATTATTTTGAATCTTGTATCTAATTGTCCCATGAAACCACACAGTTGCTGCCCACTTACTCCACTTCCAAATAAACCCTTGCATCTTTTTGCTCAACCATTCTCTTGGAAGCAACTCCCAGCAGATGTCTGTAAACTTACATCACACCCTGCTCTGAAAGCACCATGACGTCTGCAACACACTTAACAGCAATCAGGCAACTGGCTCCTGACCACTAAGCTGAAGAAAGTCAGCTCCCTCTTCCTTTGTGTTTCTCTGCCAATATCCAATATCCCACTGATGGCTCCAGTTTTGTGCTTAGACTGTCTCCTTCTTTATGAAAGAGCAACTTTTGTGATTTGTAGGTGCAACACCTCATCTTGCAGTATAATGCGAGCTCTAGGTGAGAGTGTAAGGCAACAAGCTGGGGCTGGCTGGCCTCAGGCAACAGCTATCCTTTCCTATGTAGGAAGACTGTCTTCCCATTCCTGTACTGGATCTCCAGACCACTGGTGGAGGAGGAGGAGAGAGCTGTTTGAGCTGGCCTTTCTGACCCAAATTGCTGTACAAAGAATTCTCTGGAGCAGATGGAATAGGAGGCTGAGTAGGGTCAGGTCCCACTTTCTCTCTGTTATAATGGCCCTGTGGTTTGCAAGAAGAGTTAAAGCTGCCCTCCGCAGCTTTTATTTGGATGCTGCTGCCTGGCGGTCTGTCCCATCTGCTTCATCCAGGCAGTGAATCAAGCCTGTTGTACTTAAACCATTGACCCCTACTCTGAGAAATACCAGAGAAGAATAGACTTTAACTAAATCTTTCAGTAGCACCCTCTCCCCTTATTTTTCTCACTCCCTCCCATTGTTTTGAAGCCAAGTCACTTTTTGTTTGCTGGAGGAAGATTAAACAAAGGAACCCACCAGCAGCGCNCACACGCGTTGGCTGTATCGCTAGGGCAGCCTTCCAGCAGGTATGCCCGTACAGCTGCAGAGCCATTCACTGCCGAGCCGTAAAACTGCTGGCAGGTGTCACCATCTGTGAGGAAGACCGTGTGAGAACTTCCTTCCTTACTGGATGGCTTTCAAGACAAATGTCGCCGCTGACCCCATTAAAATAGCCAACGTTCGAGAAACAGCATAAGGCATTGCAAGGCTGTTCTCTTTTCCATCCTGGTTGGGTGAGTCATGCCATTTTGTAGATGTTCCCACGTCAAAACTACTCAAATGCTTGTGACATTTTGTAGCTTCGCAAAGCAATGAGTAATCGTGAGACTCTTCCCATCAAGTGTCTGAAGCACCGGGGCAAAGATTAAGGTATGAAGCTGTGGAATTTTTCAGCTTCACTGCTGCAATTACAGGAAAGAAAATGGAGGGGGAAAGAAAAGCAAAACCCAAGAGTCAACACTCAGAATATAGTTAGGTAGCCTGACACAGTTTATGGAGAGGAATAACAGTGTCCTCTGTGAGCCTTTACCTAGTCCATCACCCCCAGATTTTGGTCTTCGCTGTTCATAAAGCCAAAATGCCCTCAAAGCCCTTGCCAACAACTCTCCCATCCAACACTGTACGAATTTAATTTGTAGCTGATTTTGAAAGATATTGAATTAAAAGTCATTTGAAATGCTATCTGCCTGTTGCAATGCAAGCATCTGTAGCTAAGCTCAGGGCCTCCCTACAAATTATTGGTTTGGGTGTCTCATAATCATCTAGAACAAAAAGATGTATTTCTTTGCCGTCTGTTCAGTATTCAGGTTATGTAGCTGGCCAAACATAGTTACCCGAACATCTTTGTTTTCCTGGGAAAAAAAGCACATTGAAGTATCAGAAGCCCAGTCATTTTATCCAAAGAGACATGTTGTCTTCACTGTTCTTTTCCTTAGCCAGCCTAGGTTTCATCTGCAGCCTTAATGGATGCAGACAAGGGGAAATAACCATTAGGCTCACAGTTCAAAGGCCACAGAAATCAGCGAGACGTCTTCTGTTGCCTTCAGTGGATCTTGGATCATATCCCAAAAGCTGACCTCTGACTTGGCAAAGATAGTTACTCGTCTTTCGTTCAGTTTAATGATGCCTAATGACCATGTCTGAGGGATGTTTGAGCAGTCCTAGGATGGCGTGAGGAGGAAATACCCTGAGCAGTAACATGAATTGAAGAGATAAAAGTTATCTGGCATTTTTTAAAGATTAGCTCACACCATCCAAACTTTTTAATCCAGATGCAGTTAGCTGTTACTGTTGTGTTAGCCATCTGGTACTATAGTCATTGGCTGAAAAGAGAAGCAATACGTATCACCACTGGGTTTTGTTTCCAGGAAAAAGGAACGCTGTATTTATGATCATCCATTCATTTGGTATCAAGCACATTTCACACATGAGTTGACTGGAGACCTGCAATTGATACATTCTGTGGTAAGAAGAAGGGCTTTGTATGGCTAATGGGGGAAGCAGAGATGCAGAGGGAAAGGCTGCCGTTTCAGTGTAACTGAATATAATATCATTGGGGGTTTTAGCCTTCCCTTCATAAAAAAGATTCTGTATTCAGTGATGCACTGTCACATACAACAAAAGGGTTTGCAGGACTTTCTGGTTTTGCAGTTCTGAGCAGTAACATCTTCAGCCCTGCTTTGCTAAACATAAACACATTTGTAATGGCTTTCCACTAACCTGCCCAGAAAACACCAGAAACTTATTTTTGTGTACACTTGAAAAACAGCATTTTGTTCTGCTCAAGTAACAGATGTGTGCAAAAAATTACCTGTAATAGAGAGCAGAAGGGGAATTGTGAAGGCAGAGGATGTAGTGGCTGCTTAAAAATGGTATTTGTGGTACATGCAGCACCTAAAGGAACTTCCTAGCTCCTCCCCAAGGAGACCCAAAGTCTTTTAGAGAGGAAAGAGTGCTGCTGCCACTCGGTGCAGTAAGGGACTCCAAGGTCTCCTGAATCCTCTGTGTCGTGAGATAAGAGTAGAGTTGGGGCAGGTCTGTAACCTCAGGTTTCTCTATATCTCTGGGGAAAAAGCTAGGTACCCAAAAGGGCGGAAGACAAAAAAACAAAACCTGGGTTTGTCATTCGTGGCTTTGTTTGACTGATGCAGAGCCTTAGGAAGTAATACAGCTCAACAAGGTTGCTCAGCTACAGCCTTCCAGGCAGCAGCTGCATCAGCCTTCTGGAGGACAGAGTCCAGCTCCTTCACAGGTTGCTGTTAACAATCTCCTTAGTGAAACAAACCTGGTTTTTGCCAGGTTGGTTTGAAGGTCCCTTCTCTGCTCCCAGTTATGGCCAAGCTGACCTGTGATGCTCTCTCTTGAGAGACTCTCTGCTACAGCTCGCTCTCAGAAAGCCAACTAGCATGGAGATATTCCCTGTGCCATGCCTTCTGCATCAGCATAAGAAATTTCACACCCTCATGGGATGCTGCCAGCACTTACTGCCTGACAGTTTTACTTCGAGACTATTAGTGGCCAAGAGATGCCTAGGAGGGCCACATGGCCTTTTCCTGAGCTGTCATTCAGCTAAGGATGATCCTCCATCCCACAGTGTTCAAACACCCGTCTTTACCTTATGTATGTCATCCGGCTATTGTGTATCTTAGATATCTGTCACCTCAGTATCTAAATCCCAAAGGAACAACTTAAGCAACTGAGGGGAAGCTGGAACTAGAGGCAGGTTTCAGTGGAAGCTACTCATCTATCCCGCCGAGGTGTCTGCAACACTTCCACTGAGGGGTATATATATATATATATACACACACACACACATATATATATATACACATATATATATACACACATATATATATACACATATATATATACACACACACATATATATAAGTACTTACATATATATATATATATATGTACGTACTTGAATAGCTTAAAGGATCTGGGCTTAAGTGCTGATGTGACTGTTGAAAACGGCTCCTACGTCATTTACGCTTTATTGAAAAAAATTAAGTGTTAAATACAGAGAAGCTTCAGAAATGCTGCAAATATATATATATAGTTACACAGGCTTCTCTGAGCAACAGCAAGTTATACCAGCAAGCAGAGCTGCTCACACGTCTGCAAGTACGAACAGATCAAGAGGGCAAATAATCCAGATTCCTAAAACCCCACTGGAAAATATTCTAAGCGATAGGAGCTAACGTTATGACAATGGGAATTTACTCGTGGGATTAGAAGAGTCCGCCACATTGCAGGTAGATTAGTGGGCGGCTGGATTCACCCTGTCCATTAAGATCTAATAGGACTCTCTGTTTCTTAATAGGTCAAACTTTATAAATCTAGTCTTCAAGATGGTCTTGGAATGTGCCCTGCATGGGCAAGCTCTGCTACAAATGAAGCACAGAGCTGTGCCTGCTCTTGGAAACGACGAGCTGCAGTACAGGGGAAGGGTAAACTCTGCTTTTTGCTGTTTGCCTACAGTCCGCTCACAGTTTGCTGTGTGCTGTGCCGGCGAGCTCTCCGGCACACCCAGGCATCCCTGGGAATATGGCTTTCCATATGATCTGAAGCACCACATGGCAGCCATGCCTGCGAGCCTGCAGTTGGCACAGAGGGCAAGGCTGATCTTGAGGACAGACTCTGGCAAGAAGGAGAGACATCGCCTCAAGGGAGACTTGGTGTGTTTCATTGAGGAGAGATTGCAAAGGTGCCTTTTAGATGGTTCTGCTGTTGTCATTTACAGCCTGTGAGCAGTGAGGGTCAGACTGCCTGCCTGTGGTGTACCTGCAGTTGTAAAACCTCAGATCTTTGTCATTTTTCCATCTGTGTCTTTATTTGAATCCACTGTTCGTGCCTGAAGAAGAACCTTTGGTAGCAGTATGAGGATTGGAAGGGTCCCCCGCAGCTTGTCCTCTGGCTGATGGAGCTGAAGCCTTCACTCGCCACTGCCTCTGTTTTGCACTCAGGTCAAACAGCAACTGATTCTTGTGCCTTGTCCTCAGACTGCCTGGCAGGTTTGCTATCTCTGGAAACATCATCACTGATAATTAAAAAAGGAAGAAATAGGGAAAGAAAAGAATGAGTGAATGAAATGAGAAATCTCCACAGTAATTAAGGAAATTAATGGCATAAGGGGAGGCAGTGGGCAAACTCCCATGCCCTTCTCTGCTCTGCTCAGGCCTCGGCCATTATGGATCAGCGTGGCAATGTTATGGGGAGACAGCTACGTTTCGGGGCTAATATACATCCTCCATCTTCCCCATCACAGCTGCATCTGGCCCTGAGGTGGGTTATCCTCTCTCTCCAAATGTTCAAGTCATTATCAGTTTGACAAATCCAATATATATAGAAAGATCTCCAGGCAAAATCTGTATTTCCAGAAAACGAGATTCCTATACCATCTGCAGCTAATTGTTTCATACCATATTCGTCTCAATCCTGCTGAGCCCACTCTAGGCCTGCTGAGTCCATCACTTACCCTGGTTTTACACTGGATGAGCTCCTCTGTCTTCAGTGGATTAATGCGATTAACACTTTTGTGTGTGAAAGCTGAATCCGGAGATGAAGACGCGGCCTTGGCAGATCACCCTCATCATCACCCTAACACCGACGGGGGCGCACTTTGGTGGCAAGTGCTGAGACTGGTTTTTCAGAGGAGCCAAAAATCAGGTTGTGGTGAGGAGGGGAGAGAGGTGACGCTGGCTCTGAAATAAGATCCAAGCCAGGGAGATGCACATTGCAAAAGGCTGCGGCAATGGCCCCCTTGCTCCCCTCCCGCCTAGGGTGATTGCCAGCATTTCCCCTCACTCAAAATTAGAGAAAACAACAGAGCTCAGCAGTAATCTCAATTCTAGAGCCTTGTTGAAACTCTAGACACACATATTTGACAGATACAACAGAGATTAATGAGCCATGACCATAAGTTTGATTTTTCTGTCAAGTGCTCCCATCCGTTTTTAATAAACAGAGGAACAACATAAACTCCAGCGCCTGCTCTCTACATTGTGTAAACCGGGCAGGTTGCTTTTGGTACCATGTGTGTCTGACCTGAGTTATGACTCCAAACCACTGAAAAATACTGGGCTTTTGTTGGGTATTTTTTTCCTCCGTTGGCCCTTTTGTGGCTACTCTGGTGATGAGCTTCATCCCTTGCATATTGTTTCTTTTTCTCCTCAGCATGGACTGTCTGGTGTTTTACCACTGGAAACTGTCAAGTGTAGTATCATGTTTGCAGCTAAATGAGTTCAATTTAGTGTCATTGGTGTATTATCTGGAGCACGTAAATGCCTAAAAAGCCCACTGCTTTGTTTTAAACAGCGCTGCGCTTTATTTTTTTATGAGATTTTGGAACACGGCTTCCTCTTCCCTTCCAAGTACAACAGGCTGAGCCAGCTAGAGCGGAGCCCGAGGAACATGTTGTAGTCTCTTCATGCTTCTGGTTACTTGCATTACGATTAGGCATTGCTCTCATAAAATAATCATCAGTGTGTAGACACCAGAATTTGTTGTGAATTCGTGGTAAAGCAGTCCCTAAGGATTTTATGCCATAGAAATGTGTCTGAGAATTCCTCTATTTTTATTTCTCACAAAGCGTGTTAGAAGCCACAAACAAAACAAAAGACTATCAGAGGGTGGTTTATACCCTGAGGTATTTATGGGAGGGGAAAAAAAGTGAGAAAGCGCTGCCATAAATCTAACTGGCCACAGAATGTCACTCTTGCTCCATGCAAATAAAGCTGAAAGGAAATTTACCTGGTAATATAAAACCTGAGTCTTAAGGAAGGCAGCTCAGGGAAGCTCTCCTCTGTAGAGACAGTATGGCTGTGCAAGCAAATACGAGTGGCTACACTCCACACAGGGAACCCCACAGGGTTCTGAACGAGTTCC
This sequence comes from Heliornis fulica, assembly GCA_013399135.1. NCBI lineage: Eukaryota > Metazoa > Chordata > Aves > Gruiformes > Heliornithidae > Heliornis > Heliornis fulica. The sequence continues at coordinate 59,085 of VXBZ01004947.1, read as the reverse complement.
ACTCTCACAGGGAACCGAATGACGACTGAAGAAAATGCCTCTGCAAACCACGGGAGCTCTGATCCAAGTCTGCATCCGAAGTCAAATCCTGCAGATGACTCTTTTCCCAAAGGGTCTTGCCAATGGGTCTGGGTTGGGGGGCTTTGAGGGACAAAACCCCTCAATCCTAATAACTCTCCCCACACTGAGAGAGGCATGGACAGTCCCAGCCTGTGCCCTGGGTACTCCAGTCTCCCTGCTGAAAACACCTGATTTTCAGGAGGATTCTGGCTGTGAGCGAGGTCCTTTCTGAGATATGAGATCAGGGCCATGGAGAAACAGGCTAGGCTATATTATTTCAAGAAAAAGCTGTTCTTGAATAGAAAGCACTCTCAGTTTCAAAACATGAAATAAAAGCTGCCCTGAAATGGAAATTGTCCTTGACTTGATGCCGCCTACAACTGAAATTGCCACTAAATTTAACAGACCGATGCTTAACATTTAATTGCCCCTGAAAATAAGTCACCGTCAGAAAGGCACAGTATCAAAAACCACCAAATCTTTTGGGTTTTAGTCAAGGCTTTGTTTCATGTAGCAGATACCTGTTTCTCCAAGCCGTGACCTTGAGGGGACTAGGGCTCAGAGGTCACCAGCCATGCAAGCGAGGGGCCCCACCTCATTGACACCCCTATGTAGAAGGGGAAGGTACCAGCTGCAGGGCACCTCTGTGTTTCTCCTTTGCGGGGGAAAAAAAAAAAAAAAAAGCTTTTCCTGGGGTCCAAAGTGAGACTGCGAAAGCAGAGGAGGGATTATCTGTTGACCCCTGGGGGTGGAGAGGGCTGTAGTTGGAGGTCTGAGTCCCTTCTGGCTTTGTGAAGCTTCTCTGGAGAAGACACTAGAGCTTGCAGGATCTGTCTGTGGTCTGCTGAAAACACATTTTTTCAGATCTGCAGAGGTGAAAGAAAATTGTTTTTCTGCTCTTAACACATTTTGCATAACCCTAAGAACTTTGCCTGTCTCAGATTGGCCCCAAAAGTGCAAATCTTGGGGGAAAAAGAAAAAGAATATAAAGAATAAAATAAAAAAAAATAGTGAAAAAAAGTGCTTCTGAAATGCTGGTCTTTGGTGAGCTTTGAAATGTTTTGACAAGGGTTCTTTTTGATGTTTTTGGTGTAAATTTACTTAGATTTCAAATCAAAAGCTTACTTTAAGCCTAAAAATTACATATTTCCTTTTGAAAGTATAGAAAGAGGATATTTGATCCTTTAAAAAAAACATTTTCCAATTGTATTTGAATACGACATATTCATAAAAAAAAAAATCCCCTCTCCTTCCTAAGTCTTTGATTTTCACAAATCCACATTTTGCAGTGAAAAACATTTCCCAGAATGCTTCCCAATTTTCTCCAATATTTACATCTGTTCTTCTCTGAGAACGTGTCACAGCTGTAGATCAACAGGAATCACACAGAACACGGTTGATTTATGGTCAAAGTAATATTTCTAAATCAACTTGCATTTAAGAGTAGTGAATAGTACACGTCCATATACCAGCAGTGTATCATAAGGATTTTGTACTGCTTTGATAATTATTTTTTTTACATTTCTTTTGCATAATTATACACGATTCATGTGTAATTGTAATTTTTACTATTATTTTACATAATTACATGTTATTAGAGCTGAAATTTGGGCAGAGTTAAAGACTGCAAGCCAGATCCTCGATGTTTCAGGCACCCACCCTAATGGCATCATCTGTCTCCAGAGCTGGGCAAATTGGACCAAAAGGGACTACTGTCCTCCAAAATTAGGATTACCCCGTTGTGATACACGGCTGCAAAGTGGCAAGGAAAAGGAAAACCTTTTGTCTCCAACACTGTTATCCATAGCTGGAGCTTCAGCTTTTTGATCCTAGTTAGACACGGAGCTCCCAGGGTGTCGGAAGGAAATTCACGGGAAGTTGTGCACCGCTCTCCTGCATCTGTCCCCGCTCTGCCTTCCTCTCCAGCCCCCAAACCACAGGTACTTGGGTGCAAGGCAAACCTACCAAGACGCTGCCCTTTAGTCCTGGAATACCAATTCCTCTGGCAAAAAAAACCCCAAAAAAATCAAACTTTCCATGTGCGCTTTGTAAATGAGGGGAGGAAGGGTCCTGCACACCCGCGGGGCCTTTTCTTCACCTTCTTCAGGTGTCTCAGGCATTTTCTTCACAAGAACAGTAGCTCAGTGAGACACACTTGCTTCTGTGAAGGTGAACATTAATAACAAGTTTAGCTCCTGGGCTTTGCCCATGCCCACTTTTTTGGCTGGCTTTCTGCTCCTGAGAGCCCTGGGAAGGCTCCTGTCAGCTGAGGCACATGGGGTGGGTGAATGCTTTGCTTCCCCAACTGGATTATCCCTCATCCCCTCTGCATTTTAAGAGATTTGGTGGGCCCGTTAACAGCTTCTACCCGTTTTAAGACCTGTGACCGGAGGTTGAATGGCTCGCTTCATGCGGCCCCATTCACCCGCCGCCCCTGCTAGCGGTGTTGACTTGATTTATGTAAATCATAAAATGCAGTGGGGTGACCTCACGAGTGTCCAGCTCTCCTCACACACGTCTCCGGGCAGAAGGGCTGGTATTTATAAACAGTGGTATATTCACGTCTCAGTAACCTGCTTTATTTACACTGCTCACGCAGGGCTGCTGCTGCACAAATGAAATATTATTCCCCGCCATGTGCAGTTCGTTTTTCTATCGGCTGTGTGTTTTCTTTCATGCGTTACCCTCACTGTCGGTGAGCTTGTCAGCAGCAACCCCCCCAGCATGGGGGTCAGGAGAGGGGGAGGGGGAGCGAGGTTTTTTGCCCATTTACAGGGCAAAGTGGAGACAAATGGGCAAAGGACCCCTGTCCAGCAGAGCAGAATAGAGCAGGCTGCAGTGGCTCTGCAAGCTGCACCCGTTTCCACAGGCTGAAGGAGAGTGATCCGGTCCCCTCGCCATTAACGACCCGTTGGGCTGCCATGACAAGGCCCTCCATCACAACTGAACTCCCTGCCTTCGTTCATGGTGCCCCAGCCCATCACATCCTCGGCTCGCTGTGCCGCTGCTGGTAGGATGCTGGCTCCTAAGAGATCCCTGTCTTGGCTGTGCTTTGGTGAGGGCAGCCATAATCAAGCTTCTGGATATGGCTGAACTAGCTGGAATTTTCTAGCAAAGTCATCTTTTCACAGTCATTTTTAAGGAGATCTTTTTACTACAGCCTCCAAAGAGCTCGTTTCTGGCTCATGAATTAGAGAAAAGTGTCTTCTCTTCCAAAATAATCACAGTAATGAACTCAACAATAAAAGCTGCTTATCACCCTTCTGGTTTTTGGGTTCTTTTTTTTTTTTTTCATATTTTCTTTTTACCGCTAATTAAAAAAAGGGAAGGAAGGTTTAATGTTTTTTAAAATATCATGTTTAAAGTTGTGTCTGGTTCATTATCTCCCTAGCTTCTGCTGTTTTGAAAATGTCTCTCTTATTATTTTATTTTTTTTCATCGAGATGTTTATGGTAAATATTAACTTATGAACAAGTCGAGAATATCAATAGCTGGAACTTCTTCAATCTCAAAAGACTGCGTATTTCAAAATGAACTCCACGGCCTGAAGCTCTGGAGGAGAAAGAGCTCTGTATTGCCCTTACTGATGGAACGGGAAAAGTATCTCATAAAAAAGCTCCGTTTCTCTACACTGCATACGCATGACTCCTCTAGCAGCACATGAATGACATCTAAATCATGGGGCCCCAGAGTGCTTATGGATTCACATGCACATTCTGGCCAAACCCCGGCCGTGTACAAGGATGGGACCTGTGTCTAGAATGGATCCTCCTTCTCCTGCCTCACACCAGGGGGATTTCCACAGGAAGGAAACACCCATGTCTGGACACGGGAGGGATAGGCAGCACTGTGAAATGTGGTGGAGGCAAGGAACGTCTCACCGGTGTCTGTTAGAAACCAGAAAAGGGGCAGAGCTAAGGAAGGATCAGGATTTGGGCAGTCACTTGTTTGCTGGGCATCCCAGGAAAGTTTAGCTGCAAACCTAGGGTCACTGGCTGTGGGAAGGTAGAGCAGCTCTGCTGGGGCCAGCAGGCACATCTGGAAGTAGGCACTGTGGCTGCAACCCACATGTCAGGTTTGGTGTGTGCCTGGAAAAGTGTGCTGCAAGGACCATCACCCCCGGGACCAGGGTGGGAAGAGCAGGAACAGCCAGACGACTGAAAAATCTTGCTAAGGGAAAGCACCTTTCTCTTCATGTTCTTGCATCTCCTTACCATGGCCTCTCAAGTTTGCAGCCACGTTTGCTTTCCCTTCAGAAAGCTTTCCTTTGTTGTTGTCACCGTTATTCCCAGAATGTGATGGAGGAATTTCTGTTTGTGGAAAGCATGGTAAGCCTCCCGGGTTTGCCTGCTGGGATCACAAGGCAGATCCCTAAGAAAAGGCTTGCCCTAAGAAAAGCACTTGTTGAAACCTGGGCCCTTTTACATTTCCCCATCTTTCAGAAGGCTTTTAGTTAGGGTATGATGCTGCCCACCCTCTCTCATAGCAAATAGCACTTTTTTTTTTTTTTTCCTAGCAGCTGTGGGATTGCCTATGAACAGACTGCATAAATAGAGGTAGCAGAACCTGGCTTCAGGAAATTTTCAGTATTCTTGAAGCATGTAATAAATTATTTCAGAAATCCAAACAACACTGAAATGAAAAATTGCCCCATTGAAGCAAAGGAAAATTTGGCTGGGGAACCCCCACATTTAGTGTTTGATATTTTGAAAAATATCAATATTGTCTTCAGTTTCTAGTTGAGGAACTGAGACCACATTGTAATTCTTACAAGGTGGATTTCCTGCTCTCACTCGAGGGGTTTTCCCCATAAAGTTTGGTAGGAAGTGTGTTGAGCCTCATTAACTCTCACCTTGTTGCTGAAACAGCGCTGGAAACTGTTGGAGATGTGTCTTAGGCTGCATTACCCTGGCTGCGTGGACAGCAGTGAGGAACTGCTGGGGGGTGAGGTGAACCAAGGTATGGTGCAAAGGAAAAGCAATTCAGATACAGTCACAGAAAGGAACTTGTCACTGGCAATGCATACTGTATCCCATCTTTCTTACATGTCAGTGCATAACATCAGAGTTCCTTTCCGACAGGGCCAAGTTGGGAACTAAGGAGGCTGTTTCAGTGCACTAGCCTTTGAGATGCCTCCACCTTTATTCCTGTTGAATCTAATTAAATGTCAAAACAATCTCCATAAAGCCTCCATAGATCCATAGAAAAAAAAATTACTTGTTCTCCCCATCACCCATTTTAGCCTGTTGGCTTCTCTAGAGCTGCTTCTCATTTACAGAAGAGTGCAGGTGAGGAAAGCTAGAGACTGCATCTGAATTTTTACACACTGTACATAGTCTTCCTCTATCCCTACCCTGGTCTAGCTCTTATTGAAACAGTTAGAAAGCTGCCTTGAGAATCTGGCTCTGAAAACATTTCATCACCTCCTAAAAGGAAGAAAACAGGAGCCAGCCATGCTCAGGATACTGTGTCTCACAGGACTCGACTATGATCTTAAAATTCGATTTTATTCCCTGGCTGAGGGTTGTGACAGCCAACATGACTCCAGATGCTAGCAAAATAAAGTATGTGGAAAGCAGAGTTGGGCCAAAATGTTCTCTTTGGACTTCTATGGGAGTATGGGAAAGTACAGATGGAGATCCAGGGTGTAAACTTTCCCAGTGGAAATACTGATACAGTCAATGCAATTTCTAGGCGGCAGGAGAAAGCTGGGGGAAACCTGCTCCCCTCCAGCATATCTGCTGCATGATGTGAGTGGCAACACTTTCTAACCCTGCATCAGGAATTCTGCCTAGGATGCCATGTACCTTATATTGCTGAAAGGAGAATAACATGCTATTGATGTCCAACTATGCGGGCCTTAACCTTTTAGCCCCAGGGGACCACTGGGAGTTTTGACTGAAGAGTGCCTGTAGGGTCAAGGCATGAATTTGCAGGTGCAAAATGGCATTTGCAGCTACAGATCACAAAGGTGCAAATGTCACGTTCTGGTCTTTTGCTCTGCCATCCACCGGGCTGCAGGCAGAAAGCTGGGTGCTGTGCGGAGCTCTGGGAAAACCTGTGATCCTAATTGCTTAATAAGGTTCCAGTCAAAGGATATATGTCCTCCTGCTTCTATGATGTGCATTTTCATTTTCTGGCTGGGCTCGGACACTGTCTCTTTCCAACAGTTTCTTGAGTCGCAACCTTCAGAGTCTGAGTGTGGCTTCTGCTTCTTTCTGCACCCAGCCCAGAGATTTTACAAACCCCCCACCAAGAAGGACAGATTATTTTAGATCGCACTGACACCTGCATTCTTGTGCCTTTCCATGTTCCCAAAGAGCTGTAATATTTACCGATGAGAGTCTCTTCTCAATCTAATCCAATTCGCATGAATATCAGATGAGACTACCTCCTGCACGAGGCAGCTTTAAGATGTAACACGTGTTTCTGTGCTTACCATCTTCTTTCCCTTGTCCTCATTTTGCCTTCAAAGGGGCTGCCTGTGTGGGGAGGGCAAAAAGACACAGGCCTTGGAGTGGAGACCTGCCTGTATTAACAGTGAGCGCAGCTGAATATTTGCTATCTGGAGAGCATGTGGTACAGCGATTGCATTTATTAAACATGTCAGGGTAATTTCCAAGCTCCGGCACTGCCACAGCGCTGTGAGAGAAGGCTTGTATTGCCGTGCGGGTCCAGCTTGTCTGCCAACATGTCTACCCGTTCTGCAGGTGTATGAGTTACAGCCCAAGGCAAAAATATCCATGCTTTCCCCAAAGATCTCATGGTGCTTCTGCGGGCCAGATGGTTCCAATTTGAGGCCTACACGCGGTGATGTAGCTGTATTGAGTTTCTTCCCTGAAACCAACAAAACCTGCTTTAGCATTTTGCTTGGATTAAAATATTTGTCCCTTTTTTCACAGGGCAGAAGAGGGACTCCTGAAGCCACTGAAGGAAGGAAATCATTACAGGGTTCTACAGAAGTAGGTCATGTGCTACAGCTGCTCATAGTTTAAGAGGAAGAAACATGGGACCTCAAACATGGAACATGACTCCTTCAAAATGCTTGAGAGCAACCCAAGAAAAACATCCTCAGAGGCTTATTTAATAAACATTATCTATAATAGTCTCAATGTGTGCTCATGTTTCCTTAGGAGTTTGCACCTACTTCCCAGAGCTAACAAGATTCCAAAATAGAGCGCAGAATAATTTAATGAAAAGGATTTAATAGTTTGTGTTAAAGCTAATATGGTCCATTAGGAGCTGTCATTTTATAAACAATGAAGATATGTTACCCCCTCTGTTGCCGTAAAGTCATTCCAAGCAAGGTTTGTAAACAGTCAGTAATGATCTATAGAACATGCACAAAAGACAATTAGAGCCACATTTGAAAAATGTGCTTGCCCTCCCATTTGATTTCTTTATAAGTAAACCTAAGAGGAGTGTACATGTATATAGATGGATAAATGAATAGCATAAAGGCCATGTGCATATATATATATATGCATGTGTGTGTATATATATATGCATGTGGATGTGGATTTCATTAGCAATCACACAATGTTCATTATCTTAAAAGCATTGCTATTTCCACAGCTCAAAAAGTGCCTACAGTGAACTGTTAAATCAACTGAAAAGTTTTTAATTATAATCACAGTGTCACTTCACTGCAGCTCGTTTTTTTCCTCAGCAAACTTAACATTTTTGTCAAGACCCAACCTGCTTTCTGTAACAACTGTGGGCACAAAAGATTATGGACCAAAATAGTGCCGATTTCAATGGGCAGAGGTTTTTCCCTCACAATGAGACTTAACGTAATCATAAATCATGTATGTAAGTTTAAGAACAAGACTCTCCAAGGTTTGGGGCGATCCCAGTGGATGGCATTTGCCACCAGTGTGATCTGGTGGCAAATGAGGCAATGCTGTTGTGAGCCACAGCTCAAAGCAGCCTGAGAAGGAGAGGGACAGAAGAGCTCCCCAGCTCAGGGCCACCCCTCCCACACACACCCATTTTTTGGAAGCCAGGCAAGAATGAAGTATGAGAGAAATCAGACCTAATGACTACAGGGGATTTACTTCTGGTGTACAGTGAGGTAAGTGTTTGGAAAATCAGGTCCATAAAGTCCCTTTATTCCTTATTACTACATGATCTAGAAGCAGATGAAATAGTCAAAAGATGACTAACTTGGTAAAGGAAAATTAATACAACTTTATTATTTATAAAGTGAACTCCTCGTTAAAAAGGGGCAGCTTTTTCAGACAGCATTTAGATTCTTAAGAAAACAGGCAAGAAAGAAACTTCAGGCTGAGGTCACTCTGCTATGCATCTACCTTACAAATATTTATCTGAGTTACTTCTGTGAGGTTTGTGCAGTGTCTTAGGACTTCCAGGTGCTTGAAAAACAAGTATATGGTAATCCTACTAAAAAGTTGAGTAGGTACACATATAAAGAAATAAAATAAATCTGGGTAAGCAACCGAAGGAAGTGTTAAATCTTTTTGGAAGATTTGATAGTTCAGTATATTTTGCTGCCTCTTTTTAAAAATGGTCCACTGTTATTTGAACATGGAGTTGGGCTGAAACCAAACATTAAAGAAGAGATCCTACTTGAAATCCCACAAAAATGGTAAGGAGAATAAGGCAATATTAGCTGTTTCTTCACACAATAGCAACACCAAAAAAAATTACAGGGAAAAAAAACCCACAAATGTGTTGTTTGAGTACTCCTGTCTTTCCTATAGCGTGTCTAATTTCTCAGGTGAATAAGAAAGGAAACAATTTTGCATCTGCATTTTCAACTGTCAGTGGAATTCACTGAAATTTGTATTACTGATTTACAGCGCTGCCTTGGCTGGCTTCATGAGAGCACACTTAAGAAATTCAACCCAGTTTTCTTGTTGGTCGATGGACTTTTTTAAAGATATTTTTAATGGGAACTGCACTGAGTTTGATCTATCATTAAATCCATGTCTAGAATTATTTAAGTCTGCAGCTGAAGTGCTAGGGAAAACTGTAAAGAATTCACATTTGTGGCATGAAAGTATTTTGTCAGCTTACGCTGTCATTGTCACAGGGATAAAAGCCCAAATGTGTTCTTTTTTTAATAGGAGACATACAAATAAAACTAATGCTAATGGATGAAGGTAGAGCCTAGAAGAAACTGGACATGTGAAGTCTGAGGATGCATCTGAGCACCCCAGCATCCTGGGATTCATCTAACTTAACACAGGTGTTCCCATCAGAGATGTTTACATCACTTAAGGCTTCTTTTGAAGTCAATGCCAAGAAATAGGCATTTCTAGGAGGTACCTCTTGATTATCTCTTAGGGCTGACATCTACATTTGACCAGATGAATGCAATCTTCGAAACACCTGTTTCCTTTCTGTTGATGTTGAATTGATGCAAGGAACCCACCTCAGGTGTCAAGGTGTACAGGACAGATGTCTGAAGCTCAGGAATGAGGGATCCCATCCTACAATCTGCAGAAATATCAAGACAAGGGCTACAGATCTGCTTCACATCCTTTGAGGTGCAGAACATCTATATTTTACCAGTCCTGAGTTTCTATTGTACACTGTGACTGGTCTTGGCCCAGACAGACAGTGGGTAGAATGAGCTTGGTTTAGGGTGGTGGTGTTTGCAGTGTCTTGCAGTATTTATGCCTTTGACTTAGTGAGCACAGAGCCAGTCTCATAGTTTCAGATGTAATTAAAAAAAAAAACCTGCTGCCTGATGTTTTTTACATTAAAATTATGAAGAAAAATAATTTTATGTTTTTACTGAAATGGTTATGTTTCTCGTGTTTACTTACTTTCAAAAATTTCCCTATGGCTGGAGAGGATTGAAAGAGGGGGATGCAGGATGGGAAAAGAAATCCCCATGTTTGCATTTGCTTTACCTTCAATGAAAATTTCAGTGCTTTGGATTTCTCTCTTCCCACGTAAAAGAGAGAAAACAAAATACTGGTGCCGGGGACAGATGCCTCTAATGTATTCTTGTCAGACATGCTGGGAACAGGAGAGCTCTATTTTTGAAATACTACTGTTAGCTACATTACGTGGAGGTCTTGTTAGCGGTAAGCAGCAAATTGGTGTTTAGCGATGCAGGTGACAGCACTTATTAATTTGGGGGAAAAGGAAAAGAAATCTCCAAATTCTCAGGGAGACAGGCATAGTCTTGTGTGTCAATGTGAAGAATTTATGCAAGCATCTTCTCATTCTAATGAGGTAGAAAAAGCAGCACTACAGAGACAGTAGTAAAATAACAGCTTATGCCCCGATTTGGGAAACATGTACTTAAGCCATCTTTATGCAGGACAGCACTTAATCCTCTGCTTAACTTTGATTTACATGGATGCTTATGTAGTATCTCGGGTAGGGATGACTAAAGACTGGGATAAGCAGTGCCTCACTTAATAACAAACTCAGCTCTGCATTCATCTAGTAATAATAACAATAATAATAATGACAATGAATAGTGGTTGAGAAGCTACTTTCATTTCAGTAGATCAAGTATCAAGCTGTACAAACACTGATGGTTTAAAGCTCCATGAGTTCCCGAGTGGGGAGGAGGTTTGGTCGTTCTTCTAGGGTGGCAGAGCACCTAGAGCTGAGCATCACACTGCTACGGTGTGTGAGGTGAAGAGGGCAATGACTTGGTCAGCCTGCTTGGTCTCCAGCAGCTGATTCCCAGTGCACTCGCTAGGCAGTCTGAACAAGATGCAAAAAGTGAAAACTCCTGTCTGCAATGACAGCCTGTGGCAGGATGCAGAAATACTGGGGGAAGGGGGATTCTGAGCCCCCCAGGCCATCGAGCAGTCACAAGTATATCCTTTCCATAGTCATCATCTAATAAAGGGGAATTTAATTTCATTTGCTGTCTCCATTTGAAACAAAAGCATTGGCATTTGCATCACCAGTGCAATTTTTTTTTTCTTTTAAAACAAACTGATTTGGAAAGAATACAGGCATGAGATATGTCTGGTTTCTTGTCTGGGTTACACTCCAAAGTTTGATGATCACACCCAGATGACTAAAATAATGAAGGTGATAGATTAGTGTATTGATGCATAATCACTGTCTAGCCTGCAAAACTTATGAGCTGCATGATTTTGAGAACAATTACTTGTAATTAAAGCAATGCTGCTCCCCCCTCAAATAAATATTTTGTGGATAACACCAATTAATTACATTTTTCAATGAGAATAGCTCTTAAATGCCTGTGCAGCTATTTATTTCTGACCACATTCAGGATTCTGAAGAGATATGAATTATGTATTGTTTAGCAGTATTATTTTGGGTTTGGGATTGTAAAAAATACCTCCCTCTTTGTTGATAGCATCTCTTGAATGAATTAAAAGCTAACCACTTCCACAGGGTGAGGATATGAACTGGCTCTCATAATGATGAAAGGGAGTTTTTAGCCAGACAAACATTGTCTGATGAAGTCAATATTTCTATCCAGCTTAACTTTTTGCTTATTCTTTTCTTTTTTTTTTTCTTATTTTCCACACCCTTAAAAGATAGATTTGATGAAACCTCAAGGCAACCTCAAGCTCTGGAAAGAAGACATCTACCAATGTGTTACCTAAATGTTACTACATTTGCTTTTAAAAAGCCAGAACGTGTCTCTTGTCCAGACTAAAGCACAGTGTAGGTTTTCCTTCTGCTGAAGTCATAGTATAGGGTTATGGCTGATTTCAACATTAGAAGATGACTGTGAAAAAGGTTCTTGCAGTAGTCTATCTCTACATGTTTGAGTTGTTAATTTAAGCATGAATTAAAAAGTGAGCTTGACATCTGAATCCTGTCTTAGTATATGAAAGTTTACTTGAGAGACTTGAAAGAGCTGTATGAAACAAAAGGGGGTAGAAACCATCCATGGTTTGTTTTTTTTCTAAAACTGTAGCTTTACCTCACTGATTCTGCAGAACAATCAATTCTATGGCCTATCTCTGATCGTCATAAAATGCAAACCCCAAGCTTCATTCTAAGAGATATTGTGCACATGCAATTCCAATTAAATCTTTTCTGCCCCTTCTCCCCTTCCCAAGTTATCACTGAAGCCTCAAAAAAAAAATTGTGTTTGGTAACCATATCTATCTGACACCTTTCCTTCTGGCAGCTGTGGCTCCCTGAAGAGATAGATAGGTCTCACTCTCTTTTCTGCGCCGAAAAAGTGAGTTCTCACTTCCTAAAAATGGCCAGGCTTCTCCTGATAAATCTCTTCTCAGGTTTGTATCACTGGCAGCTACATGAAGTGGTGTTTCCTCCCCAGAACCTATCTTCCCTGTGAATTACCATCCTCGTCTTGGTTAAGTGCTCTACAGAATGCAGCTGCAGCGGCTGCCAAGTGAGGAGCAAGGACCGGACTCCTCCTGCCTCCCCAGCTTGCTCCTGCCACCCTGAAACTCTGGCTCTATCAACACGTGGAAAAGAAAAACCATCTTCTAAAATTGCCCATCTACCCAACAGGCATGTGAGCAGCTGTACCCAGAGAAAAGCACATTTAATACCACATAGATGTTATACATGCCCTGGGAGCAAAAAGCAAGACAAAATTTCCTTTAAAATCAGTTGGCGCGCTCAGGAGTGAAACTGGTCCACATAGTCACACGCTCACATGTGAGTGATAGAGCCTGAAATCGTGGCCTTGATTCGCTTGTGTTTTTCTGATCTGTCACGTGGAGGTCCCAGCAGCAGCTCAGCCACCCGAGGAAGGGCGTGCTTTGGCGCTCAGGCTTCTCCGTGACCCGCAGAAACATTCTCCCTGTCTGTTTTGGCAGCTGGGCGTAACTCAATCTGCTATGGTATCCACGCTTAGACAATCCTACGAGTAAGCAAAACAGCTACTGTTTTCATCTTGCCATGTTTTTCATAGTATCTGGATGTTGAAATAACACTGCCAAAAAATTGACATCTCATGCTTTGACAATAGTTGCTCCTGATCGTACACGGCAATGCATGATCTCAGGCACAGCAAGGGGCCCAAAAACCTCGGCTTTCCGACGTGTCAATCAACCCTCAGCACCTATCAGGCACACACACACGCACTGCCGCTAGCCAGCAAGTTCAAGCACCTTCCGCTTGAAAATAGCTGCCGCGACGCTGGAAAAGCAGGCGTGTTTTCCAGAATGCTGCGAACTTGTGAAAACAATTCTGCGACTGACACTGAGAATAGCCTTCGCGATCGCTACCCCTCTCAGGCAGCCAGCTCACTCTTGGGTGCTATAAATACACAGTAATAAACCATACCGAGAAACCATGATACAGTAATGTTACAGTAAATTCTGGTGGAATTGCTTTTGAGGTGCACCAGCTTGTGAAAGAGGAAGAGAAATGGGAGACACTCGCATGTTCGGGGGAATGAAGAGGAAATACCTTCACAACCTCATTTCCCTACCTCTGAACACAGCTCTCCTGTACTTTGTCTGTAGCCTATGGTGCCCTGGCAGCCCATTCATGCATAGAAAGACTTGGCAGAACACATGGTTACCCTTACACTGAATTCTTTTGCCATGTGTGTTTAATATATCTCTGTGATCTGATTCAAGTAGAGCAGATTTGAATATCTCATTATACGGAGACCAATATGTCTTCATACACACAGTAATTATATTGTTTATTCTGATGTTAGAACACTGGATCTCTTGCTGAAAGTCAGAGGACGCGCATACATTTTTCAGTCACTTAGACATAAGTGACTACGCTGACATTCAGATTCTAAACAAATTGCTAATGATCTTCCCCACTTCTTATTTTTTTCCTTTTTTTTTTCCTCCCCAAAAGCAGATTTCTCAGCCTCTGAGAGAAACAGAATGGAAGAGCTTAAATGAGAAGACGCATGCACATGACTGCAGTCTAAGGAATAGAAGCCCATTTCTCAGCCAGTGTGAACTGCCAGAGCTGTGTTGGCTCCATAGGGAGAAGGGAAAAGGCAGGAGAAGCAAGGGGGTGGAAATACTTTAAACATTCTTCAGATATCTACCTTTGTCTTTGGGTTTTGTAACGAAGATTTATCTAAATCTTAGCAAGTGTTTTCCCCTAATGGGAACACGGGTGGCAGTCAGTTCTCTCCGTGCTCTGCTACGTTTTTGTTTTGTAGCACCCTTTTTTGTTTGATATAAAAATTGTACTTGTGATGCTACTTAATGTGCACTCTTTGGGGTTCTCAATGTCTGGAGGTGATTTGGGACTGCAGGCTACACTCTGGACATAGACAACCACTTTCATTGCCAGAAATGAATTTGGTGGTGTAAAGGACATACCTATCGCTGTCAAAGTGACTATCACAGGAGCACCCTTTGAGCAATGTCCTTTGGACGTGACCTGTGGCACCCCACACAACAGCCCCCCTCATTTAAGAATATGTGACGCTGTGGGCAGTTTGCAGGCGTTGAGTGGTCAGTTCCACTCCCTCCATCACCACCTGCGGATGCTCCTCTCCATTTTGGAATTACCCTACAAAGATCTATAGACTTTGGGTCCTAATTGCTCAGCAGACATCTTTTCTCCCCTTCCAGTACGTTGATATTTGAGGTCAGGTGTTGAAATGCCACTTGGGTGTCTGGGACCCAAGTGTAGCAGCTGGCTTTCACCCCAGCTCCCAACCCATTTACTGTAGGGGGTCTGTATTCACTCAGAGTTCACTGTGACATTCATACCCTTATTATTATCCTGTGTTAATTAAATTTCATATTGTTCTTAATTGTGTGTGTAGCCCCTGAGACAATGTGAAGGATTCATTATTAAAAAGATAGAGCTTTATTTAGTGCAAAATTCAGCACTAAGAGAGACTTCACTTCCCCTACCTAGGGAAAAAGCAGCAATAGAAGGGAAATAGCTACTGCTGTACTGGACAAGAACAAAATCAGCAGGCAAGGCTTAAAGAAGGGTGAGAATAAGACAATTTAAGCACGTGTGTTTAAATTTAACCTTAGTCTAAAATACATTAAATTATACTATGTGGCATCCCACTTGTCCAAACATAAACCACAACCAAAGCTGTGTTTTACGAGAACATTTCTAATGTAGGATTTACTCCAATTTCACTCAGAAAACTGAAATTCAGTTTCTGAAAGATTCAGAAAACTGAAGATTGAGCTGAGGGAAGGAAAGGCACACAACAGGGTGACTGACCGCACCTTTGTGACTCAGAGCACATGTACAGAGCCAGGTGGCGATAACATGCCCCTTTCCCTCTTCCCTCTCGGGGGATGCAGAGGCCACCTGTGGGCATAACACTGGGCACGTTGCTTGCCTATGTGCACCTCCAATGTACTGAATTTCTTTCCACCTTCTGTGGGGGATTAAAAAAAAAAAAAAATATATATATATATATATATACACCACTGTGCAGCAAAGCACATAACTTCTTCAAGGGGCGATGAACATTTGGTAACAAAATTCCTTGTCAATCTATGTGGCTCACTCCATGTCTTCAGACTAACAGTTAGCTGCTCTCCCTGGCGAAAACTGGAAGTGTGCTGTGCTTTCTCTGCAGGAATATAATATGTTGCCCCGATGATATTGTCCTAGATAAGCCTGGCTTTCATAGGCTACATCCTCTTGTCTATCTCCCTGTTTGTGGGAAAATAAATGAACACACAGTGTATGTGCTTGTTCTCAGAAACTTCCAGATGTGTTCGCTGCTTTCCACGTTTTTTGTCAAACCGCTGTGGATGCTCTTTCGTTGCTTCCCATAGAAAAAGGAGTCTTGGTCGAACACAGTACATACCAGCTGGCAAAGGGATGGGTTCCCAGCAGGCTTTTGGCATCTGATACGCTAATGTATGTGAACAGGTTGATATGATTAAGGTTAATGAATGAGAGACAATCACAGACTTTTCTAATTATTGTATAGCATTAAAGATTTGCTGGTGCTTTTTATTTCGAAGCAGTCAGGAAGCCATTCAAACTTTATGATGGCAGCCTGACATTTTAATAGATAAGGGATGCTCCATCCTTCTTTTACCATTGTCATGACCATAAACTGCACTCGCAAGTAGAAAAGCATGAAATAAAATTGTATTTCTGCATGCCTAAGTTTTAAAAGCTTCACTATCAACAAGAGAAAATCTGCATGGGTTTCATAGCATTCTGCAGAAAAGTATTAGGAAGTGATTCGGGGACCTCCACAACTGTAAAAGTGAGGGGACCAAGAGGACAGAAATCAGTGTAGCCAGCACACTGCAATTTGCTGGTTGGCTTGGGTCTCCTTCCAGCCCAGCAACATTCCCAGATCTCATTGTGCTGTTCTCAAGAAGGGCACAAAGCTGTTTTCTTTCCAGACAGTTTTACCGATGGGCCTGACTGCTTAATTGGTTTGGCATAGGATAGCAGAACTCCACCATTTGTCTGTGCTTCCTGTTTGCTTCTGGTCTGTATTTCAGGCTGTAGAGCTGCTCTTGAAAGTTTTAGCGTAGTATGGTGCGGCAGATTGTGTAGCAGATTGTGTGGCTTCATATTTGGTGACAAATTTGGTGTTATTTAGATGGCCTTAGGTAGCTCTTGACCCTCCAGCCCCTTGGCTACTCATTTCCAGCTCCACGTCACCGCAGCTCTTTGCATAGCCAGGTGTTTATTTGGCCGTGAAGTACATCAGCTCAGGGAATTGATCTGGTGGGAAAAGCAGATCTTTGCTTCCTGCACCTTGTTCACTGTTTGGCCATGCAATATATTCTATATTCAGCCCTGCCCAGGACACCAGCCCTGACACTCAAGGACCACTGGACCATGGTCTGCACCAGTCATCACCCCTGTGGAAGCACAAGTCTCTGCAAAGCAGCCAGGAGTTTGCACTGCTTTTTCAACCTGTTGCCTGTAGGGATTACAGGAGTTTTAATATCAGTGTGAGCTATTTAGTTTAGTTTTATTCCACTTCCACTTTTTCAAGTCAACACTCTTGGGGATGAGCACACTTTAAAAATGGAAAAGGATGTGCCCAGTAAGATTGTTGCAACAAAAGCCTGTCAAGCAATATAGGGCATGTGACTACATGTGCACTCCTACATGTGTTAGCCTGAATGACACTAGAGAAATCATGCCAGAAGGAGATTAATCCTTTAGTGTTGTCCAGTTCTTCCTTTGAAGTCAGAAGGAGGTGGTGCTGTGTAAAGTATAAGACATGTACTTTATCAAGGTTGCACAACTTGATTTTAAAAAGGGATTTAGAAAAAAAATGTTTGTCTTACTGCTAAAACTGTCAAAACAGAGAAATTGGGAGACCTGTTACAAAAGAAACATCAGATTATGACTGAGGAAGGGATGGCGAGGTCTTAAAACAGACACATGACCTGGCAATGTGCACTCACAGCCCAGAAGGCTGTGTCCTGGTCTGACATCAAAAACAGCGTAACCAGCAAGTGATAGGGTGATTCTGCCCCTCTACTCCACTCTGGCGAGAACTCCTTCAGAATGCTGCATCCAGCTTTGGGGTCCTCAGCACAGGAAAGACATGGATCTGTTGAAGCAGGTCCAAAGGAGGGCCATGAAGACAGTCAGAGAGATGGATCACCTCTCCTATGAGGATCAGCTGAAGAGAAGCCTGCGGGGAGACCTTATCACAGTCTTTCAATACTTAAAAGGAACTCAAAAGAAGGATGGCGACAAAGGTTTTAGTAAAGCCTGTTGTTGTAGGACAAGGGGTAATGGTTTTAAATTAAAGGAGGGTAGATTCAGTCTAGATAGAAGGAAGAATTTTTTTTACATTGAGGGTAGTGAAACACTGGAGTGGGTTGCCTGGGAAGGTGGTAGGTGCCCGATCTCTGCAAACACTCAAGGTCAGGTTGGGAGCAGCTCTGAGAAACCTGGTCTAGTTGATGTCCCTGCTCCTTGAACAGGGGTGGACTAGATGAGAATTAGAGCTCCCTTCCAACACAAACCCTTTTGTGACTATTCTATGATTCTATGGCAACTTAAAACTGATAATTCATTTGTTGATTAGGAAAAAAAATTACAAAGTAATTGAGGGTCATATTCTCTCTAACCTGTCTTAGTAGAACTCCATTGAAATCAGTGGAGCTTTGCTGATTTACGTCAGTTGAAGATCTAGTCACGACTTCTCATAAATTAAATCCTTCAATAGGTTTATTTTTTACTTCAAGGAAGGATTTGTAGATCAGGAATGATAAGCTCTTTTTTCTGAATTATTAGAGCATCTTTAGTTGTATTTTAAATTTGCTTTTACTATCGATGGTAGCTTTTGTATCTTGTCCTCATAATTTATCTGTTAAAAGTTCTTCTGAGTGTCAAACGCTTAGAGTATCTTTCAGATTCTCAGGTGACTAAGATAGGATTCTTTCTTTAATTAAAAAGAAGAAGATTGAGTTTCAGGGTAATCATGTTTTGATATTCCCATATGTATCTAAAGTCACTCAAATTAGGAGAACTGGGCTTCAGTTTTTGAAATTACACTTCGTTAAATTGGACTCTCAGAGTGCATTTCCCTGTCTGACTAAAATATCAGTAGTTTTAAATACTACAAGGTAGCCTTCATCAACTCTGATAGATACTAAGTGTCATGTTGCTTTATGACTTTTTTCTGACCTCATTTCTTACACTGTAAATCTGGTGTAACTCCTCCAAACTCAGTAGAACTACTCTAGGTTAGATTATCACAATGAAGGTTCAAGTCTATCTCTAGACTTTTGCACTAAAGAAAAATGGTTTTCCATGGTAACTGGTGTAACCAAAACTAGTATGCCAAGAAATATAAATTAATATAGCAATACTGAAGGGTTTGAAGTTAGTCTAATTTATACTGCATAAAAACTGATCTTCTATTTTCCTGAATTAAAATACCACTTTTGGGGTATTTACTGAAGGGCTAGGCTTCCTTCTCTGCTTGAAAGAGTTTTTGTTGGCCAGGTGTGATGGGTTGGTGTCACACCATTCAATGTGATCTCCTCCTCAGACCAGAGGTGGTCAGAGGGTAGGGCAGGGTCAGCATCACCTTTCAGGTCCCCCCATGCACAGAGGCCCAGGGCTGCCTATATATATGTATCCTAGGTCTGTAGGGCCATATATACATCATATTGGCTGGTGGCAATGTCAGTGAAACAATGCAGTGAACCACAGCTAAAAGTTCAATGGAAAAACATGCCTTTCAACTGATGGGTGAGAGGTCAGGAATACAGGAAAAGGTGGTATAGATCCTTAACAGAGTCCTAGCTTTGTGAATTCTATACCTGCAGGTAGCAGTGCACAAGTCTCCCAAATGGCAGATGCCACCTTGTGAGTAGTCTTACCATTTTTCCTCATTCTCACTTCAAATTTTCTAGCGAATGTAGTCTGGGCTATCAATTTCCACTTAACTTCTACAATCTCTTCCTCAGCATTTCCTAAGAACTGTGACTGCCATTTTCCTCACCAGTTGAGATATGGCCCAGATCTCTTCAAATGCTGTCTTTGTTCTTTCCATTGCCAACCGTCCTTCATTTACAGCATGGTCCTCTGTTGCCACCATAGATCCATATCAGCCCAGATCAGGTCCCCACTAGCTCTGACATCATCTGACATGGAAGTCTGTAACTCCTAATGGCAAGCAGCATGGGCAGTTGCAAGTGGTGCACTTCTAACTCTGCCTGGAGCCTCAGTCACAGAGCAGTATGGAATAGGAACATACATGCCTCCACACCGACACTTGTAGGACAGCTGCCATAGCCAACAATATCCTACATTTCACTGATGGTTGCAAAAGGCATGGAAGCAGCAGTAAGACACTCCGGTAGCCTACGGATGAAACAGCATCCTAGATGTAGTGTGAACTGCTTTATTTTGAAAGCAGGAGAGCTAACCCTCCCTACCCAAGGAGCTCTCCAGAAGGTCCTCAGAACTAACTCATCAGAGCTGGATTCCTACACTCCTGGTGAGCTGAGGACAGCCAAAATGCAGCATTAGACAGCAGGCAGTGGGGCTGCAGCACACAAATGTCACTCATAGGGAATTCAACTGAAACATATGTGTGCCACATATGCAGGGCACCAAATGCATTATGACAAATAATGCACAAGCCCAGCACTAATGACTGCAGAACAGGTGTTACAGACAGGGCACAAATATTTCCACAGAGTTGCCACAGACTTCTCTACAACTTTGTGTATGCAGTACTCAACACTCATGCAGAAGACCTTTGGCCACATCCCTGCCCTTGATTAGGAAGAAGATGGAACTGAACACTGCTTTCTTGCAGGAACATCCAAACCAGATGTTCACCCTACTCACACTGCTGGTTATGCCTGAAGTCCCATTTGGAGGCAGCAGAGTCTGTGGGTGCAGCAGAGGAGCTGCTCGCACACAGATAGAGATGTGAAAGGCAGCAGGCACCTGAAACAAGCTGCCATCAGTGGAAACCATTGGCAGAGAAGTCCTCTGTATTACTCAGTTTGTGATTTACCTGTGTTTAAAAAATAATCAACAGAACTTGGGTGGGGGTGTCATTTCAGCATTTAGGCAACCTCATATCCCTCTCCTGCTCAGTATTGCACAATACTTTTTGCTTCCATCCCCTGACTGATGTCATGTGACTTAAAGGGCCTGAAATAGGTAAAGAAAGCACTTGTTATTGTGTCATGTTTACATGCATTGATGTGCAGTAGAAATGGGGAGGGGGGGAAGTGATTGTGGTCAAGTGAACCTACTGTAGGATAAAGAGAGATAAATAATTCAGATTCTCATTATAACAGACAAGTGCAGCTCCCATAGAGAGGAGGGAGACTGTCTTTGTGTGAATTGGTATGCAGTGGCTGTTTAGTAGCCATAGCATGTAATCTAGCATTAGTATTAACATAAATCAGTGGCAGGAATTAACAATATTTCTAAAGTCTTATATGATAACTGGATCCACACTATATTGTTTAGTCCTCCTGGGCATTTTAATAATCATGTAATAGAAATGTTGGAGTAGCTGAGATATTCTTTATATTGCTCTATGAAAGGTCTTTAACACAATGTCTTTAGCAGACAGTTTTGATAGAATGTGTTGTACAAAAAGAAATATGCCTATTTTGGTAATATGGGTATGTTTCATTAGCTCAGCCCGCAGCGATATGACATTACATTTAAAAAGGAATACAATTAATAACAATGAGAGGGGTGGGTGTTGGTTTTTTTTTTAGCTCTCAGAGTATAGCTGGAGGAACTGAGCAAGGTGTCAGGGCAATTAAATAGAGGCACTGTACTACCTTTGTCTGAACACTCATAACATCATCCTGTCTCAATACATTGAATAGGGGATTTCTTTGCAGTAGGATTCCTAATTTATTTTGATGTTTCCTATAACTCAGATAATAAGATGGACTTTTATATTAAACTTTAAAAATGTGCAGATCTTCAGAATTAGCATGTCTGTGGATCTGTATATTCTCCATTTTCTGCAGAGTGTGGAATGATGAGAGACACACACAATAGCTTCTCCACACTGAACTTAATGGAACCATCATATCAGAGCCATGGAAAAGTACAAAATACTACCAGTGCATGTAGAGCACATGGATTAGGTAACTGCAGTCCAGGGAAAAAGTTATACTTTGAGACTATTAAAATAATCAACATGGGTTTTATTTTATTCAGCATTAACCTTTATGTTCTATGTTAAATGACAATGAAATGGTGGAACACAATCCTTCCCTAAAGTAATGGTATCCAGCATTTCTTTCATCTCTAAAGAGGCTTCTTAATATCCTGCAATCCTAAAAAAATGCTATTTTTCCCCCACTGCAGGTCAGATTTAATAACAGTAACAGGAGATAAATGGATTGGGCTCAGCTGAGCCCTTGGCAGTCCTACAGATGGGAGGCAGGGATCTCTGCCGTCCTGGGAGAGATGGCAGCAGGAGGCAGCAAGGGCATTGCAGGGATGGCCTCAGGAGATCAAATCCTTCTTTCCACTGAGGATGCAGTCCTTCCTGTTTTCTTGATTCTCTGCTGGAGGCTCTTCTGCTCAGCCCAGTCTAGCCAGCATGATCAGTGCACCCAGGCCCCAGGGAAGAGGGCAGCAAGGATGTAACCTGGTGCCTCACCACAACCAACACTCAGACTCATATTGATGCTTTGATAAAGGCCAAAAGTGTCTCTTTTGCAGGGGCAGCTCGCTTGTGCTGTTTGTGGTCTCAAGGCAGCAACAGCTACATAAAAAAATGTGTCAGGTGGCTGCCAAAGCAGAAGGGACCTTCCTCTCTCCCCACACCTCCGCACACCCCATGCATGCCAGCACCATTTTATGTGTGCCCAACAGCAGCACGCTAGAGGCCCCAGCAAAACACCTTCCTGGGGCCCAGGGAGATTGATTAATGAACAACTCCACAGCCATTCATGAGTAACATATTACGGCTCAGACGAGAACAGTTTCCTAACCCACGGAGCTCTTGGTTACTCCTCCTACAGCAGCGCCCAGGTTAATGGCAGATGGCGCCAGCTGCCCCAGCCCATCCCCGGGCAGCAGCTGCCCCTGGCCCTGCTTAGCCCTGCTCATATGCAGCAGCACACAGTGCCTCCAGCGATTAAATCACCCCAACGCTCTGGGGAGGGCCTCCCTCCCCTGTTAAGTCTTATTGACAGACCCATCAAAGGAGGTGATGCATCGGTGCCCGCCTTGGCCCCAGCAGGCCGGCCGGGAGGGGGTGGGGGATGGGGGGAGCGACACATACATGCGGTCTCTGTGACAACGGCGGGGCGCGGGGCCTGCTGGGAGGGGCGTGGCAGCCACCCGACGGCCATGTTGGCAGGGCTCAGCAGAGAGGCCTCGAGCCCTCCCATCGATCCGCTGGGCCTCGGTGCCATCGACCGCTCCAATTTGCAGGAATTTACAGTATCGATGTGGGGCTGATTAACATTTTGCGCCAGAGCAGTTCAATACGGGTTGGTAACAGCTTTTAATGATTAATTGACTTTTATGATTCCGCCCTGGCGCTGTCAGCGAGCTGTGAACGGCGGGCACACTCCTCCCCCGAGCCCCTCTCCAGTGGCACGGGGCAGTGATTGAGTACCTGGGAAATTAGTGTCCTTGCTGTCTCATTTTATGAAAGATAAATGCTATGACATTTAATGCAGACCATAATTTAGAACAGAACGAAGCAGATCATTTTGAAATTTAATCATAAACAGGTAAATATCAAAACTTGTTTAGCGTTTCACAAGTTAGGTGGACAGACAGCCGGGGTAAAGTGAAGTAGGCAGTGGGGGAATGGCAGAGGTAAGGTAAGGTAATTAGACTTGGAGCCAACAGTGTTCCAATAATAATAACAGTGGGATAGGTGTAGACAGTATCACATCCACAGTTCAGGTATGTTCTTCTCACGTGGCCATCTCCCTCCCTCTTTCTCTCTTCTCCTATAATCTCATTCTCTGTTCCCATGCTAGCTGTAAAATGAGAGCTTCCGACACATGACATGATATACAAAATAAAAAAAAGTCACCTACAGTTAATCTGTTACCTAAAACAAACATAAACATTATGGAAAAATTGCAAAGGAAAACAAAATTTTATTATACTCCATAACAACTGAAAAAAAGATTGGAAGGCTGTGTGCTGTCAACTCCTACCTTCCCATGTTCATATTTATAGCCTATTCCTTTGCATTCATTTTAATTAAAAAGATTGTAAGTTTCTTTTTAAATAACTGTCTAAACAAAATGTCATATTATGCATGTTTATACATACAAAAGCTAAACCAGCACATTTTGATCCTCTTTGAAATTGTATTCTCTGCCTTCTCACCACCTGAATTTGAGACTATTTGCAGAGGAAATGAGGCCGCCACAGGCCAGATTCTTAAATCATTTTGACCCACTTCGGAAGAGCTGGAGAGCTGCCGAATCTCCCCATTCGAGGATTCCCTTGGCACAAGGGAGTTCCTAGCTCGTACAAAGCTGACAGAGCCAATTCCTATGCCATCTGTTCCCGCAGAACCCATTTAGAGGAGCCTAGTGGGGGCAGAGTAGGGGTGCAATTGAGGTATTCCTGCATTTTCCCTCTTCCTTTCCAAGAGCCTCATGAGACCAACAGCTAACCTCTTAAAGATCAGTGTGAATCCCAGAAACAGAAAGCAACAGCAGCTCTTGCAGCTCTTCATGTCCCTCTGAGATGCACCTAGTGCTACTTTTACAAATTGGCTGGGATACTCCTAAGAAGCTATGCTCAAAAGGCCAGTACCAATGGCTCTTTTATTTAACCTGAATCACTTTATGGAAGTCATTGTCAAGGAGCAATCAGACAAAGAATTAAACTTCAAAACTGATTCGGCAGTAGCCTCTGGAGAAAGGGGAAAGGGGACAAACTTCTGGACCTGGCTAAGTGCTTCCATGTCTTAACCCTGATCAGCAGAATTCACAAGAGCTCATCTAATAGCAGCCCTCAGGGCTGTCACGCCAGCTATGTGATACCTGGAAGGGGATGTTTAGCTCTTGAATCAAAATTCACAGTGCTAAGCAAGACACATAAAGCTATGTGTACACTGCATGTTTGCCTATGGATTTGTCCTGATGAGCTTTGTGACTCCCCCGGCTCTGCGATCAAAATGGCATGTACTCTGGCAGGTATCTCCACTCCAAAGCACCAACTATTAGCTGAGAGGTTGTAAGGGATGGCTTTTTAAACCACTTCTGAACTGGTGCTGCCTGTTACACTGCCACCTGACAGCAGGAACACGTTCCCTCTTCCGTGTGCACTCAGGCAAGCTGGCAGGCAGGTGGGGTGCACGTCCCCTTGAGAGAAGGAGGGACACAGTCCACACAGTCAACCGATCTCAGCAATGACTTGGTGACTACATGCTGAGGAGGAAGCCTTGGCACACTTGTTTCTCTACCACCACCATTCAGATATTTACTTCTGTCTCTCAGCCTGAGCTTGTGTGTGACTGGCACATTTGGAGCATGACAGCTTACCACAGTGTGCACGGGACAAAGCAAGAAGTGCCATCTCAGAATCCACCTTTGTTGCTCCAAGGGAGAAAAAGCAGAGCAGGTCCCCAGGACTACTCCGGCTATAAAAGAGGAAGGGAAGCAGTGAAATGTGTCGGAGAGCCATATTTGGACCATGCTGTCACTGGGTAACTGGGGGAATGACTGCTGATCCTGGGAGGAACAGCAGGTTCCCTGACGCATACACTGACCTCTCACTTCATGTCATCAGACAGCCTGGTTTTCAAGGACGCAGGACACTGGTTAAATGGGTGTTATAATAGCCCATTATAACCCAGGCAAAGGTCAGAGCTCCCACTCTCATTTTGCTTGTGCTAACAGCTGGCCCTCAAAAGAGCTTGAATACGTCCATACAGAGTGCCTCTCCGCTGATCATCAGTCTGAAGGTTCAGGCTAGAGAACGTGTACCTTCTGGCTTTAGAGACCAGCAGTGAGTAAATTCCTGAGTTAGGTCACAAGCTTGGGCTAAGGTATAGGCAAAACACACAGGTAGATAAAGCTTAAATTCTCTAGACATCAGTTGAGGAAAGATTCCACTTACAGAGTTACCACATAAAGATGGGTACAGTGAGACATGTACCTGCTCCTGTTGTGTATAATGTGGTGGGTTTGCAACATGTTTTCTTTAAGAAGCAGCTAGAAAGTTTCTTAAGGGTCCAACAAAGTAAGTCCCAGCTGGGCTCCCAAGGTCAAACTCCCAAACCCTGTTACTGACAAGGCCGGGCCAATCAGTGCCAGTCACAGCTCCTCTGGGAATCACATTTTAGAGAGAGAAAAACACAAACAGCTGCATTTTGCCACTGAAGAAGGGAGTGAGAAAATGTAAGAAACTTTGCAGACACAAGGAGGAGGAGGCACTGAGAGAAGATTCCCTGTGGCCTGTGGACAATTCCATGGTGGGGCAGGTTTCTCCCCGCAGCCCATAGAGGACAAAGAGACCCCACCTGTGGTGAAGCAGGTGTCCCTGCCACAGCCCATGGAGGATGAAGAGATCCCACTTGTAGCCCATGGAGAGGTACCTGGGCCAGACAGGAGGCCACCATGGAGCAGGTGGAAGAATAGGGAAGAATCTGTGACCTACATTGGAGCAAGCCCCTGGCAGCACCTGCAGCCCGCAGAGAGACAGATAAGAGGCAGAGAGAGACAGAGGCCCACACCAGAGCAGGTTGTCTGTGGGGGACCAGGCTGGGGCCATCAGTCTGGGACTGAGAGACATTTTATGTGTTTATAGAAGTGACCCACGCTGGGGAAGTTGGTGAAGAGCCAAGGCCTCATGGAAGAGAACTTACATGGAGAAGGTCGTGGAGGACTGTCTCCCATGGGTGGGACACCACGCTGGTGCAGGAAAGGAGTGTGAGAAATGCACACCACCACCCCCCAAGAAGGAGAACAACTCATGGGGAACTGACCAAAGACTGAAGCCTCTACTCCCTATTTCCCCCCCTCTCCACACAGCCCCCCCCCAACCTTTCCCCTGTGCCATCCTGAGGAAAAGAAACATCACAAATAAAGTGAAGTCTGCAAAGAAGGGAGGGGCGGCGGTGGTGTTTTAAGAGCTGTTTGTACTTCTCATTATCCAACTCTGGTTTCTCTCTGTGTGTAGTTTAATAAATGAGAGAGTTTTCTGTCCTTTCTTCTGTGCTGAGTCTGTTTTGCCTGTGATGCTAATTGCAGAGTGATCTCTCCCTGTCCTTATCTCGACTCCAAATCCTCTCAATATATATTTTCTCCCCTGTCCGGCTAAGAGGGGAATGGTAGAGCAACTTTGGTGTGAGTCTGGCCTTCAGGCAGGGTCAAACCACCACAAACGTGTACCCACAGAACTACAGCTCACAAGCCTTGTCTTCTGGACCAGAATACCATATATCCATTTTGTCTGTGTCATGGATGGACCAGACGTGTCTGTCCATACCCACTAATGTAAACATACCCTAAGAATGGGCACAGTAAGCTAAGTGTGTGCCACCAACACTAACAGGAAATCTCAGTGAGAGGAGTTTTATTCCCCATCAGAGCTGCAGTTAAACATGTCTGCTTCTGAACTGGGTTGTCATGTGTTTAGTTACCTTAGCCACACATTTGGAGAGAGGTGGCTCATCCCTGTTCTCTTCTGGGACGGGGCTCATGGTGATACCGCTTTTAGCTGAACGTGTGCCCCAGAAGTGAGACTCCAGCCCTGCCTCAGCAGACTCTATGATACTGTAGAGAAGGAGGTCTCATCAGAAGGATTTAGGTGGGAGTGGGAATTGTGATTGAGACTTTGTTTCTATTTTGTCTTTATTAGCTGGGTCACTATGCAGCCCAGAAGGCACAGCTCACAGAGCCAGAGAGAACAGAAAGGAGATCTGTGATGTAATGAGTATTCCCACTGAGCATGGGAAGCTCTGAACCCTGGTTTCTGGTCTGTGCCTGTCTAAACAGGATGCAAAAGCAGTCTCTTATCTTTACTTAGCTCTGCGGCTGCTGACTTCTAGGCTGCACCATGGCTCACTTCAGTGTGAAGTAGGATATGGTCCTCTCCTTTGTTGCCTCTTCTCTCTTGATGAGCATCTCCTTATGAGACTTTAAAACCCCTACCTTAGACTTAAAAGAACTGGAAAACTTCTATTTCCTAAAGTGTTCCAGCTGCCAGGCAATTGCACACAAAGTAGATAGCAGTTGTCGCACGTGAAAGGAAGTGGCTGAGAACGCTGAAACCAAGAGTGTATGGGACTATGCTGACACGGTCTTTTGCAGACGGAGGTGCGCCTGGTTTGTCCTTTTTCCAAGCCATCTGGGGAACTGCTTTACTGTAAGCTAATCCTGAGCTAATGCAACTACAGAACTTCAGGTTCAAAAGCTTCTAGTTAGCATCATGTGCCCCAGAAAACAAGTGAGGTGGGTGGAGGGGGAGGGGGCTCTCAATTGCTTTCATTATCTAGAGTAGTCCTGGGTTCCAGTCCTCTGCTTCTTCTGGGCAAACCTTGGTGGTTCTGACCCAACAGGGTGTGAGGCAGGGACTGTCAAGCTTGTGAAAGGAAATGGGAATGGTTCAGCTATGTAGTCCTGCAGCAGGGCCAATCCAAGATGTAAGACAAGGTGGCTGTTGCTTTTTCTGCCTCCTGTTGAAAAAAAAAAAGAAAAGAAAAGGCAAAACAAACCCATCAAAAACCCCTCACCAAAACCTACCAAAAAGAAAGCAATAGCACTGCTTTACTCAAGCCAGAGCCCGGGAAATGAGGGAGAAGTCTGGGTCTTGGGACAGTAATTGGGGCCTCTGCCTCCTGATTTCCCTGGCAGGACCAAGAGCCCTGTTCTCCTGAACCCTCCTGTCCTGCCCAACTCTGTTCTAGCCTTCACTGTATGTACCTTACCACTTTCAGCAGCAGGGAAAAACAGGCCCCAACTCCTCCCCTTGCAGGAAGGCAACACTCCTTTTTACCTGAGCTGGCTGTGGGTAGGGGTGGCTGGACACGTACAGTAGGACTGTACTGGGCACCCAGCAACATATGTGCCTGCGAGATGCCTAATCAAGATTGGCAGGATTTTCTGTGACCCTCGGTATGCACCTACATTCTGCCTCAACTGCATTTTAGGCACATAAAAGACAGTTTGGGATCATGCCCAGGTTCATCACATAGTGCCTTGAAGAAATTCTGACTGCTTATCTGTAAAAATGAGACTCTATGCTTCCTGCTCCCTTGGCGGGGGAACCAAGGAAGCAGGAAGCATCCTGTGATGTCCCAATAGCACAGCAAAACAAGAGTCAGAGAAAAAAAGGCAAATTGTGTGGGCAGTTTCAGCTCCACTGAAGTCCCTGGCAAAAATTTCACCATCTTCAACAGTTTCTGTTTTACGTCTGTGTGTCCTTGTGTCTGACCACAGACCCTTTCAAAGGCACAGTGTTAGTAAGTTGTATAACTACTGTAAAGGGCAGAACATGACCTTCTCCATTTTTATTATGGCTCAGTACATGCACTTTGAGTAGCAAGCCACATCTCCTTACATCAGGCCTTATGCATTGGGTAGTACAGGAATAGTACTGAGTTATTAAGGAAGTGCTTCTCACGCAATGTAGAATAACTGGCATTGTATCTTTTCACTTGCTATTCTGCCACATTCCTCTCTATTCTACTGTGTTTTGTAGAATAGAGCCCAGAACTGGATACAGTATTCCGGTGGACCATACGTCTGCTGCACTCACTGAATATTCTCATATTCAGCCTCACTGACATTACTTTAGGTGTGTAGCTGGGGGAGGAGTGTAGTGGACTGCATTTATAATTACACTTCTGATATTTATCCCTTCAAAAATAACACAGTCAATTTTTGAGAAAAAAATTAATGTTCAGCACTTTGCCAAGAGAGATCATTGTTTATCTGCAGCCACATGCTAGCCATTCCTTGACAAAATTCCACACATTGTCTTAATTCATGGGTCCAGAGGGCAGTTACAAAGTGCAATTTCCACCTGTAGGCATTGATTCAATTTTGGGTTTACTATTCCTCTTATAGATTTATAAGATAATTTAATTGGGCTCCTTATAGATTTCTTTGGCAATTTTTGAACATATAGATATATGTATATATTTCTCCTTCTTGATTATGATCCCCTTTAACTCACTGGATGTCCCAAATTATAAGCTTTGCATGGAATCAGTTGCCTTTGGCTATGTTTGGTATTATGTTACCTTCTGTTCAGTTAACGGTGTGGAGATAGGCCATAAGCACTGGAAAAACCTCAAAGCTCTTTTCTGCTGTTTTGAAATTGAGAAAGCAGAGACATAATTGCTTTTGTTGGATCACAATCCTGAATAGCAAAAGACTTTTTAAACATCTGCCCTTCCTTTGATTGGCTTTACATCTTCTCTCTTTTTTGTCTACTATTCATTATTCTGCATTTTATTCACTAATGAAAAATTCTATCCATGACAATATTTTCATATGCTGTAAGATGACTGGGATTCAATGCATTTAATCTGATCTAGCCCTACAGAAAACCTTAATAGAATGTGACAATATATGCTAATTCAGTGAGGTTTGTATTTCCTTCTTGCTCGTGTAATATCTGATCTGTCCTGCCTACAATCTCAGCGCAATCTCCCACAACCCTGACTTTTAACAGAGCTGGAGTCTAACTCCTGGGATGTATTTGCAACACCTATTGAAGTCAAACAACACTGCATAGCTATATGGGAAATAAATTTTGTTTTCTTTGTCACCGGGGCCCTGCTCCCATTCAGGTGTGTGGCAAATCTAGCACCAACTTAAATTCCACCAAGATCAGAAATCAGAAATATTCCAGTTTACATGGGATTCTCTCTGACAGAGGAACTCACGTGTGTCTCTGTGTGCAGATCTCCCTCTTTATCACAAATCAAATGACTTGATATGTCTCCCTGTGCATTTTTTTCTTGCCTTTTTTTTTTTTTTTTGTTAAATACCTGTCATGATATTAGCATTCATTCACGGGGAAATGTATCAGCCAGAAATAATGCAGGTCCCTGAGTGGATCAGAATAATCTGTTCATTCTGAAGGGAATCACTATCCCTATTCAATAATAATATTGAAATTAAGAAATAACATTCTGTCTTTTAACATGGGAAGACAATACAAATAATTGGGGAATTTCCTAATGAGTCTGTTATTAAAACAGTATCTAGAGGATATCCAAGCATTCAGCCAACTGAAATATGTCCTTTTTTTTTCTTCCTGGCTTGAGCATAATGCTTGACATCAATACCACGAGTATTTTCAGTGCTACCTGGGAATAAGGGGGAATGAAGGCAGCAGGCTTTTGAAAAGTCACTTCTGATTTTTCTCATTGAAGAGCTAAGTATTTCAAAAGCGACGAGGGCCAAATTTTCAAGTGCCGATAGTCCCCAGTTGGATCCAGATTTTCAGAAAGATTCCGTTCTCATTTACACTTCTCAATAGAGCATTTTTCCACAAGTGCTCAGCAGCCAGCAATTCTTTCTGGCCAGGAAACCATTGAGAAAGCTGGCCTTTTTCTTTTTCTTTTTTTTTTTTTCAGTGCCTAAAAAAGAATAGGAAGGTCTTTTGTGAATCAGGTTCTTCAGACAAGTTATGCCTGATGAGTCTGGCTCCAAGGAAAGAAGTGGAATACAACTTTCCTCCCTGAAACCTCTAGAGGTAGCGAGTGCTAGGAAGACCTAGTGTACTGCTGGGCAGAGGTAGCTCCAAGGGAGTTAGCTGAGAAACTGGAAGCAATGGAGAAACACCCATAATTCCTCCTGCAGTTTTGCAGTGTACAAGGGAGCAAGTATTTCCATGAATACCAGAATTATTCCGGAAGCCTAGTTTCCAATGGACTTAGTGTTTCATGGCTGACTGACATTTAAAATGAATTATACTATTGCTGCTGTGTGAATTGTGCCCTTATCAGACACCTGAGAATCCATAGGGGAGTAAAGCCTTGGCTGCGGAGTGGATTCCCTTATATCTAATAAGGTATAAGCTCTGACTGAAACTTTCCTTCACACACATCCAGTCTCTCTCCCAGGTGGGTTTGCTCCATGTCAGCTGAGAACCAACCACAGGCTGCATCCTTTCCATCAGAAGGAAAAGTCTTCAGCTTTCTATTTTTTCACACACAAACTTACAAACATGTTTATCTCTGAAACCTCTACCTTTCTGCCAGGTTTGGTTACAACTGGCCAAAGAGGGCAAAAGTTCTGAGGCAACTGTGTGCACAAGCGCACGCGCAGTGCAGTTGTGCGAGCTGCGTGTCCTGATGGAGCCAGGCTGAAAACACCCGCTGCTAAACTCGAAATGATGGCAGCCTGCTGTGTCTACCAGGGAGCTGGGGAGCCTGTAATAACGGGCTCTGTGGAAAGAGAAATAAATTATTCTGTATCTCCCATCCCATGTAGCAATCTGTCTGCACGTCTCCCTCCATCCCTAACCACTGGGTCTCCCCCTCGAGATGCTACCGCTGCTGAGCCCCTTTGGCATGGAGTGTGCTGAGGGGGGCAGTCAGGGGAGCTGGAAGCATTCCTGGCTGGTCTGCCAGTGTGAAGGATTGGCAGTGCTGCTTGCAGCCTCCTTTCCCATGAGCAACCAGCGGCAATCAAATATAATCTAGCCCTCGTTATTTGCCGTTAGTTTCTTTGATTGTGATTTGGAAATACGTATCTAAGGAAAGCAAAAACCATGGTTAACTGATTGATAGAAAAGAAGAGTCATAGAAAACATCTGGAGAGCCAGATGAGTACAAGCCATTGTTTAGTTTAATACCCTTATAATATTTTCTGCAAACAGCCAAGCTTAAGGGTGGATTCTTCATCATTTTTATTATGTGCTTATTCCAAAATATTAGTGAATGGGCTTTGACAGCAGTGGTTGATCCATGCCCTTTTGCCCAGACATTATCACATCTTGGCTTCCTGAGGCTGTGTAAAGGACATAATATCAACATGTAAGAATGGTCATACTGGATCATACCAATGTCCCTCTAGACTCCTGCCTCTAATTGGTGACTAATGGCAGATGTTTAGGGGATGTTTTTTAGTACCCAAGCCCCCCAAAAATGCAGCTGTTTTTCTTCTGTATGCCCTCCTAGCTTCTAGTGATTAGCAGCTACAAAACAGGCTGAGCCAGAGGTGTTATCCTTGTATTTAATATGGCTAGATGGATTTTTTTTCTTCTGTGATTCTCCCCCTCAGCTTTTAAAGGTAGAAATAATTAAGAGCTTATGTTTCATCTAGGGAAAAATGCTGAAGAGGGAAGTCCTACAGCTGGAAACTTTCAGAGTCACTCCTAGGAAATGGGCTCCATCAGGCTGCAGGGGCACGTCTAACCCTAATTTAAAGGAAGAGAGACTCAGCCTCCGATTTGAACTTATGGTGTTTGCTCATCAGCTAACCATGCTGTTGTGGGGAAGCAGAAAGCAGGGGCAGGGATGGGGTGGAAGCAGACTGCAGCTGCAGGCAGGAGGAGAGAAGACCAGCACATCACCTGGCTGACTGTGCAGCTTCAGCCCTAGGAGCTGGTGCCCTGGTTGAAATGTACTCCTCAGGCACCTTAAGAAGGGTGTTTTCTGACTGTATGGAGATAGTGGACAGTAATGTGGTCAGTGACCAGCTTTCTTAGTATCTCTCCAGGTACATTCCTGTGCTGATCACAGTTATTCAACAACCGTGCCTTACACCTACATCGGTGTGTTGCAAATTTATTAAGGACCCCTCTGTGGGTGCAGACAGACAGGTAAATGTTGGCGTATTTCTGATTTTACAGATATGGAAAATGAGACAGAGTTGAAATCCTCAGAGTGAATCTGGAACTGAACCAGGTGCAGAAACTACACACTCCTAATTCTCTGTTTTCAGTGGCTAGCCAGCACTTCATTCCATCTAATTTACTGTTAAATCCAGAGGCATAATCCAGAGATATAATATATACACCAAGGGGGATGTTTCTTCACAGAACTTTATTCAATATTTATAGTATGTGCTTATGATGCTGATCATCTACAAGATTACATTGTTTTGACTCCGTAAGTGATATTTTAACTAACAGGAATTTTTGCATAAGAAAAAAAAGGGGGCTGGCATTTCCAGAAATACCATGTTTTTCCTAATTCACACATCAGTTATGAATTCATTACAATACAAAGCTGTTTGTAGTGCCAATACATTTTTGCAATTCATTCAATCAAATTTTACTGTGAATTTAGATCAGNTGGAGAGGAGAGGAGAGGAGAGGAGAGGATCAGACCTTGGATTAATTTTATCTGCCCAAATGAAGAAAGCACCATTTTTCAAGTTGTCTTACAATTAAATCTGCTGGGTTTTTTGCCATTGTACTGAAGTCATTCATATTCTAGTTGGCTTTTTTATAACTTGTGACCACAGTATTAATTTACCAGAAGTCACTGCAGAGCTTGTATTGAGCCCATGGCTCAGGATCACTGACTGCTGAAGTTCTGTGAGCAGAGGACATTCATGACATTCATTCAAGGCTACATATCTGCTGTAGCCTTTTATAATGTGGCATAGACTGTTCCTACCAGTTCTCACAACGCATTGATCTCTGCCCAAAACTGGTGTGGTCCTAAAGCCTCCTCCATTGAATCACCTACAAAAGCAGAACGGACACGGTGTAGTCCCTTCTCTCTGCTATTCCATTAGACCTTGTTCACTACGTGCGAAAGGGCTTGCCAGAAAAGCTGCACTAATAAAATACCAACAGAGCCACCGCACTGGAACCGTTCTGATGAACAAAAAAATAAACCAGCAAAAAGACTTGACTTTTTTTCTT
Source organism: Heliornis fulica (assembly GCA_013399135.1). NCBI lineage: Eukaryota > Metazoa > Chordata > Aves > Gruiformes > Heliornithidae > Heliornis > Heliornis fulica. The sequence continues at coordinate 24,867 of VXBZ01004947.1, read as the reverse complement.
TTTTCCCTGATATTGTTCTGTCTACCTCAGGCAATTGTTTTCATGCTTCTGACTGACACAGCAAGGATGGCAAAACTCTCTGCGTAGACAAGAAATCCTGAGGGGGGACACAGAATATTCACTGCTGATTCTGATTGCATCTCAGTTGTCTCTCTGGGCTCACTGCTTGCATGAGGGAGTTTGCTTTTAGAGCTGTATACTGGAGATTCAGGGCAGTGTCATTATTATTTTTTAATTTTCTTTTTTTTAATATTGCTTATTTTAGATGAGTATTGGGGTCTAGCTTTTCCTATTGCTAGAGGAAATAAAAACTAGGAAAAAAAGAAAAGAAAAGAAAGAGAGAATGCTTTGAAGAAGATCAACAGATAGCCAAAGGACTGGCAATGTCTGACCATTGGGATGTGCTTACTGAAAGAAGACCCTTTTTGAAGGACAGGCTCTGTCTGAACAACTGTGGAAATAGCCTTCTGGAAGCAAGTCTGGCAGAACTGATAAGGAGAGCTTTGAACTGAGAAATGAAGGGTACAGAGTCAAAGACTTGAATAATCTCCACATGCCCGTAGAACACCAGAGGAGAAAGCCTAGGTACACGAGGGTATGCCAAAGGATAAAGAAATTTCAGTCATCAGAATGGCAGGGAATAAGAAGAAAGAAAGTGCAAACTGTGAGGAGAACTGCTTCCAAGTCGGCAATACAGTGAGTGTCAGGAACAGGTCTTAACAAAGCGGTGGTACGGGGTACAGAAATATTTAACAACAATATCTGTAGCAAAAAAAAAGGGAAGAGCATGAACTGAGCTGGCCAGGCATTAGGCAGGACAGGTATACACTGGTAACACAACAGAACAGCAATCACAGCTGAAACGTGGGTCTCGAAGCATATGCATTATTCAGAAAGGCAGAGATAAAGGTGAAGGTGGTGGCAGAGAACTGCACATTAATGATACGAAACACTGCAAAGAAGGATGTACAGAAGGGGTAGCATGCAAAAAAAAAAAAAAAAGCAGAATTAGTTTCAGTTAAAATCACTTTAGGGAAAGATGATGAAAGAGAGGTTTGGGAAAGTATGAGCACCCTGATTTGGTTCTGGTTTTGGGTAAGGTCAGCAGTGGTTCCATGAGAGAGCAAGTTCTCTTTGGTTTGTGTCATGCAGGAAAATTTTTACCTTTCGAAATATGGAACAAAGAACAAATGGCATTAATGATCCAGGTATTCCTGGATGTAATAATCAGGAAACTTAAAATTCTCACAGATCCACTAAAAAGTGATGCTGATTGAGACTCAGTTTTCATGACTGATGATTGCAGAAAAAAAAAAACACATTAGCTTGGCTTAAGCAGTCAGGGACTGACACTTCCTAATTAAACAGAACAGATAAATGAGTCTGTTAATAAGGTTTTGCTTTTCAAAAGGGCAAAGTTTGGTAAACTCATGGAATTGATTAGCAAAGTCAGATGGATTACAGAGGACAGGCGTTTAGATGTTAAAGAGACCTGGAGCTTCTACAGGTCTGAGGGACTAAAAGTTTTGGGAATCTGCCTAACAAGAAAAAGAGGAAGCTTGATTGTGTAGCCACTTCAAGAGAGGGTCTAGTATATTAGCTTGCATCTTTTAAAAGATTGACCAGGTACTAACCAGGGATTGGACTAAAATGTGACAAGAAATACCATACCAAAGTCCGCCTAAACTTTCTTGAGCAAGATGGTATCCTACACAGAGAGAACAAGGTAAATACTACGCATTTCACTATAGCCTTTGACTCAGTAGCATGGAGGATGTTATTTGTTAGCCAGAGCCAGCAGAAAACCTCTGTGTATCATAAGTGTCTGTCTCTAAGCATATAGACACTCACTGGAAAAAAAGCATTACAAAGGTTGGAGAGAAGCAACTAGGAAAGCTCTTCAAACAAAGTGTTGGGACCAGTCTTGTTTATATTTTTATGAATGCTCATGACGTTATGTATGGACTTAATTTTTGATGATGCAATATGAGAGGTGTCATTAATGCCATGAAGAGCATATCAAGCATATCTGAAAACAGGTAAAGAATTAAAAAAAAAAAATTGCAAAGTTAGGTCTAACAGTACAATTTTCCCTAGTTTCTCCAAACTTGTAAGTAAGCAGAAATACCTGGCCAAGTCTATCGAAGGTGACTCTCATGCTACAGTATGTTCCAGCCTTCAAAACACGTAACTGCAGTCCTAAGAGACAGAGATGGGAGCATGTTAATGCTTTAACACAAAACCTGATGAAACTTTATGTGCAGCTCTGAGCACACACGGGAGGAAAGCTCTATTTTCCTCATTCATTTCCTATCCATAGCCACATGAAATCAGCAAAATCAGAAAATATTTTCTAGCTGTTAGATCCATCAGTCTTGCTGTGGGGGGATACTGAGCACTAGGAATCTAATGGAGTTTAAGACTGAACCTCCGACATCGTTGAAAGCATGATGTGTGTCTGTGATAAGAGGAGGTCTCACTAGTCCGAGAAGTCTATTCTGGTCTGGTGGGATTAACTGTGGCTGAGTATCTGAGGGAGAGACTAGAAGAAGATTTCTGTGATGAGAGAAGTCTGCAAGTCTCCTTCAATGTTTGACAAATCTTTTAGCTGACCCTACATTCTAAACTTTTGCTGGTCTGCCAAACATGAACTGAAACAGAAAGACTGATATCTTGCAAAAACTTTTTTCAAGTTTGAACAATATTCAGTAGCTTGAACGGTGAAAGAGGAAGAAGTTGGATTTTCATGTAAAATTTAAAACATTTTTCTCAGACTTGTCTAACTACTCAGCTGAACTCTTATCTGAAATATTCAGGCTGGCTATGTCCAATGTTGAGAACAAGCCCCATTCACTACCTGCCCACTAGCCAACACCACAAATGAAAACAAAGTGGCCTAGGAGAGTTGTGTAAAGCCTTTTCATATGTATGCAGTGCAGCTGTTTGCCAGTTTGAAGCTAAACCTATCTGCAGAACTGAGGGCTTGGGTTTCTTCTCACAAGAGGCCATAGGAAATTACCCATTGGCTTCACTGGGTTAATATGTATGGATTTTGTACAGCTGAGCATGTGGATATTTTCTGCTCTGTCCACGGGGTCCATCTGCTTCTTTTCCAGAAAGGTCTTTGGAGTAAAGTGTTCCATAATTGGGACAGAGTTCCCCAAGACACATTCTTCTGAAGAAACTGGTGCTTGGTTATTCTGCTTCTGCCACTGTCAATTGGCCATTCCCTGTGTCTCATTCCATTCTTGAGACTCACCAGTCTGGCCCTCATCTTGCACCATGGCCCTGGCAATTCACTTGTTTTCAGACCAGTGTCACAGGCTATCTCATACTGCTCTCCCCTCAGGCTGGGCAAAACACACATGCCCCACACCCCACACCTGGCTCCTGCAGACTCACAGACCCTTGGAGAGAAACACACACAAAAGAAGGGGGGTGTATATGGGGTATATATGTCTCTTCCACAACAATATAGCACAGAATCTCTGTTGCCTTGATACCTCCCAGTTCATGGGGTCTCACTAACTGGGTAGAGGGAGAAAAGTTTATCATTTTGTAAATCTAACCACATACAAGCTGTGTGTGCCAGCCCTTGGTAAATGGGTGTATTTAACCCCAGCACAACCACATGAGAAGGTATCTGTGTATTCATTTCTGCCAGATTTTGGTTTGGGGTTTGGAAGTCTTTGGTTTGTTGTTTTTTTATGACCAGTCTCATGCTGCTTGTTAATTCTTTTATTGTCTGGCTCCAAGACTCATATGGTTATGCAGAAAATATGGAACAAAAAGGAGGGTGCGACTCACCCTGTCTTGAAGAAAAAATAGGAGACTTCATGCCTCAGAGAAGCACTATAGCCTGGATGGCAAATAAAAGGGTGCCAAAGCAAAACTGCATTTCAGATGGCATCTCTGTAAATTGATCAAATGAGCTGCAGGCTGGGGTCATGTTTCCCGACCATTTTGACTCTGGCTACAGTGTAAGTCAGACACGTTTTTTTTTAAAGTGATTCCATCCAAGAGATTTTGTTCAATATGGGCAAAATGCACTCCCACACCGTAATAACAGCTTGTCTTGACTAGTCCTGATGGAGCTGAATGCAACCTGTGCTTGCCTGCACTGCATGTGGAGAGGTAGGGCAGGATCCATCTACCCAGACTTCAGCCATTTCGCCAGGTACACTGTAGCTAAGCTGTCTGGCATCCTGCTATAATCGACTGAGCAACGGAGGCAACTTCAAAAGCCGATTCATCCCTCCCTTTAATAGGTGTCTAAGCTAGCTGGCATGAATCACCCTCCATCTTTCTCCATTGAATACAGAGGGAGCCCATACTTGGCCTACACATTAACCAGTATCTGGGTAAAGTTAAGTGAAGATAAATCCCATCTGCAGTCAGTGCTGGATCTGATAACTCAACTGCTAGAGCCACATTTGAAATGCTGGCATATCACTTTTAGAAATAGGTATCATGGACTTATTGGTATCAGATGTCCATAAATGGGCAGTCCTAAAGGGGGATACAGGACGGGGGGAGGGATAGTAAGCCCTTGATTGTGAAATTACATGATTATAAAATGAATATGATTCTTCAGCAGGCTGTTTTTAATGTCTAGGTTGTGTTTCTAATGAAGTAAAACATGTTGTATCACTGATCCATATCACAGTGCTCATGCTGTCTACTATCAAGAGAAGGCAAGCTCTAAACACAGGACCTCTCAGATTTTTATTCATACCTGCAGAAATAAAACCAGAAGGTTGTTCTTTTTTAAAATCAAAATAGTCTCTGTGCAGTGTATCTGATTCAAACCATATTGCTAACAAGGTGAAACCTTGAAAACATTAAGATTTTCTATGGTAAAAGTTAAAGATTAGAGGGCCCTGCCTGAGGAAACAGAACACATGGGCCAAAAGTTTTAAACTCAAATATTAAAGATAGCCAGCCAAGTCAAAATATTGGCATCCTCATGAATTACAGAGGGACCAAGAACCCACTGAGCCTACTCATTCCCTAGCACCTCTGAAAACTACTCCAGTTTTAATTAAATACCTTCATGTGGATGATGCACAATGTACTTGGCACTGGTGATGCTACACCATGAGTTCTGCATTCAGTTTTGGGCTTATTGAAGTACTAGAGTTAGTCCAAAGAAGGGCAATGAAGGTGGGAAAGGGTCTGGAGCTCAAGTCTGTGAGGAGTGACGGAGGGAGCTGGGGTTGTTTAGCCTAGAGAAGAGGACGCTGAGGGAAGACCTTATTGCTCTCTACAGCTACCTGAATGGAGGTTGTAATCAGGTGGGGGTGGGTCTCTTCTCCTGAGTAACAAGTAATAGGACAAGAGGAAATGCTCTCAAGTTGCACCAGGAGACGTTTAAATTGGATATTAGGAAGAAATTCTTCACCGAAAGGGTTGTCAAGCACTGGACCAGGCTGACTAGGAAAGTGGTGGAGTCTCCATCCCTGGGGGCATTTAGCAGTTGTGTAGATATGGCCCTTAGAGGCAGGGTTTACTGGTGGACTTGGCAGTGTTAGGCTAATGGTTTGGCTCAGTCATATTAAAAGTCTTTTCCAACCTAAACAATTCTGTGATTCTAAAATGCTTCCATTTTTTACAAAGTAATTTGTGTGTTCCTTGCTTTACTAGAAAAACCCCAGAAGAGTTTGATCCCTTGTCTTTCTACACCAGAAAAGGAAGAAGGACCAGAGAAGCCTTTGGGGATGAGAACTAATGCNAAAAAAAAAAGGGAAAAAAAAAGTACCCCATCACATAAGTCACTAACGGCTCAGCAAAAGGACTTTGGAGGAACAGAAACCCCTCCCACTGCAACTTCAGCAAATTCAGGATCAAAAGCTTAGGGTGGGCTAACGCCTGTGAGTTGCACAGCAAAAGGTACCTTTGACTTACCACAGATGATCCTGCCTATGGTCCTCCTGGGACTGACCTGGGAAGTGCAGCGCCTTGAGTTAGCTCAAGGAGCTGTTCTCATCTTTCAAGTATGAGAAAACTCACAATGCTGAAATAATTTCAAAGCAAAGCTTAACTTCTTTGAATGATAAAGAAAACCCCAAGGTACTCTATATAGTAAAAGAAAATAGGTGTCATATTTTAGGTTGAATTACAATCTTTATGTCCTACCTTAAAGAAACAAATTAATATCTGCTGCTGTACAGCTAAAAGTATATCTCCCTCACCAATGTCAGAAGGACCTTTCTTAAACTGTAAGCATGTGCCACGGGCCATCCTTCTGGACTCACACTCCTTGTGGGGTGGCTGCATAACAAGCACAGGGAATCCTCCATCTGAAAGACATCAGGCACCTGTCCCCCCATCACTCTTCACATAAAAGTGGAGGAAAATCTTCTCCATTCCTATTTCATAAGATTCTCTCAGTTAAAACCAGTAATTCACATTTCCCAATGTAACCACAAGCCTGAGCTGCTCTGCTCTTCCTGCTCTTTGATGGACAGGACGGCTTTGGGCAAGGCACAAAAGGTTTGTCTGTGCGCACCTTCTCCATTCACAGTACAGTGAGCCCTGGTGCCAAGCACATCATCGAGGATGCCAGTCTCAGGGCAAGGCACTTGGAAGTTAAGTACTGAGACAACTAACAGCTAAGACATAGAAATCCGGTTATAAACCTCTCTAGCATAACTCATAGTTGGTGGTTAATGAACTGGAGTCTAGTTTTTCATGCCTACTCTGAGACCTCTGAGACCATCAGACATGTTGTGTATTGTCCGTACACCTGGAAGTGCGCTCTTATCCAGCATGGACAGAATTTACCCTTCCTCCCAATCATTGAACAAGGTGAGCATTCCCAGGCTCAAGAACGAAAATCCATTCCCATCTGTGGATACACGTTACATTTTCTTGCCTATTAAACCATCGCTCCATTTCAGTTTTGTCAAGCAAAGTTTAGTTTTCTTTGCAAGTCTTATTTTGATACTGGAATAAATGCATGTAATTTTTAATTATTAATGCTCATAAGGTGTCAGAGGATTAAATGGGGCAGGGGTTATGAATCACACTTCCCCCTCTGAAAATCCAGAATCCAATAAAACTTGACCAAGCAGCAGAGGATTGATCAGGTAGTCACTACGGATGCTTAATTGTCTGGTTTATGTACTGGCCTGTGGTGCAGCACAATCAGAAAGGATAAAGTCCTGGTAACCTTGCACCTTAGATTCCTTCGGGTGTGTAGCAAGTTTTTGCTCCATATGATGAAACAGGAAAGAGCACGTAAAAGGTCTGGTTCTGGCTGTCAGGGGACTTCAGAGTTGAATTTCAAGGTGTATGGTTTTGGATGTATTTAGTTGTTCTTCTGTTCAGAAGGCATAGGCTACCTAGGTGGATGAATCCCATTTCCAAACAGTGCAGGTCCCTTCAAAGAGGTTTCAGATGTTACATTAAAACAAAGAGGGATTTAGAACCTAAATATTTTACTATAGGCTTTAAGACTAAGGTTTAAGACACATGCAAGAAACAATTCAGATTAGTAACTCAATTAGACTTTTGTTTCCTTGTTGGTGTCTGGAGGAAGCCAGGACCTCACACAGGAGTTCATACCCTAAACCTTCTGCTTGGGATGGGCCATCAATGCCTTAACGGTGGTAAACTTCAGAATCGACAGATGTCAGTGGCACTCAGGTACCTGATCTGCCAAAATTCTCTTTGGAAAATGTAACCTGGCCATCTAAATCACATAGGATTCGCCACATACAGAAGTGATATCCAAGGACACTGGGCAGCATGGGCTGAAAATAAATACAGTTTGAGTGGCTAATGGAAATACAGCTGTTGTTAGCCAAAGGCTACACTATCATTTTCTCTGACCTGAGGCATGGACAGAAAGATTTCTGTGCTTCTTTGGGACTCTATGCCAACATGCAGCAAAGATGGTATGTGGAATTGAAGACGTAGCTCGTATCCAGCTCATATCTGTAACAGAAATACGGAAGCAAAACGAAGGTAAACTTCAAACATCAAGAGTTTCAAACTTCTTCAAATCTCTAGCCTGGTTCAGTAGAAATGACTGTATTCTCTCATTATAACCTGAGCCCTTTGAGATGGCAACCACCAAAGAGAGACAAGGGCCTGTAGAGTCTGGCTGTGATCTTACCTGAGCCCAAACGTATCCAAGATAGTCTCTGCTTCTTTTTGCTGCCTGTGCCATGGTGAGCAGTTATCTCATCTGGGCACTTGGTGCCTTAAAATAAAACGGAGAAACTTTGTCAGCTGCCCCCTAAAAGAGGTGTCACTCTGGTTGTGAATGCAGGCATGGCTGCAGTGCCCTGGTAAAAGGGCAGCATCATAATTTAACCTTAAAATTTAGCATGTGCTCAAAAGTTTTGGGAACAGATTGCTTCCTGGCATACCAAAGAAGTGGCAGAAATGGGGATCCTATTCACGAGTATGATGCAACAGCTGGCAGGACCCCTCCCTGACCTCCCAGAGAGGGAGAGAAGTCAAACATACAAGACTGGGAGGCATCTCTCCCCCAACCACCTCAACCGTTTGTTGGGCTTTCCTTTCCGTTTTTCCCTTTCATTCTTCACAGAATCAAAGAATCACAGAATGCCTGGAGTTGGAAGGGACCTCGAAAGATCATCTAGTCCACCCACACACACACACCCCTCCCGCCTGAGCAGGATCACCTAGATTAGACCACACATTAGAACACGTCCAGATTGGTCTTGAATGTCTCCAGAGAAGGAGACTCCACAACCTCTCTGGGCAGCCTGTGTCATCCTCATGGTGAAAGAGTTCCTCCTTATATTCAGATGGAACTTCCTATGTTCCAGCTTGGAACCATTTCCCCTTGTCCTCTCACCCACAAAACCACCACCACCAACAGCAACAAAAAGAAAACCAGCAAAAAATAAAGTAGCTCTACCAACATAAACCAACCTCACAACAACATAGAAACAATAAAAGTAGAATTGCGGAGGCTGGGGGAAGCTCCTGGGGGGATAAGACCCCACCCCCGGCCGGGTTACAGAGCACCTTTTCGGCAGATTCTGTTCGGAGGATCAGCACCCTCCCTCTCGCCAGGAGCATCTCCTCGCTCCCAAGAGCCACCCCAGCCCAGACCCTCTCCTCACCGCCCCGCTGACGAGGGCCAGGGCATCCTCCGAGCCCCTCCGCGCCCCGCGGGCGGTGCGGCCGGACCCACCCGGGATGTTCCACTAAAGAAACCAGCGCTCCAGCAGCTGGTGCGCTTCAAAAAAAAACAAACCCCAAGAGCAATTAAAAAAAAA
>VXBZ01004945.1:465143-497993 GCA_013399135.1 Heliornis fulica | reverse complement strand
TTCTGTGATTCTGTGATCTGCTTAGGAATTTTCAAAATATTTCTCAGTTGTTGGGTCACTTTTGTTTATTGGGCTAGCTAGGTAAAAGTGTATTTGGAAGTAGCAGTGAATAGTATTTCTCTTGAATAGTATAGCAGTTCTTTCAGTTTTCCCATGTCAGAGTTGGTAAGTATATCCTGAACCATAAGTGATGTGGAGAATGAGTCAAATGTGACATTATGGTTTGCCAGGACTTGTTGAAGAAGAAAAGCTTCTGGTTATACTTGATTTCAAGGATTTGGGAGAGGAAGGTATATAGTCCTTCAATATACACCTCATTTTGCTGCCATAAGAAAATTCTAACCAGTCCCCACTGAAGTGAAGTCTCATTTGAGTTAGCTCACTTTGTTAGCTCAGACTATTCAAATAACTGGGAAGTGTTTTACTGAAGTTGTTGTAATACATGGAGTAATACCGAGGAAAGCTAAAATAGACCAAACCTGTACTATATAATTATGTTTTATAGTTCATTGCTGTACACAGAATATAATCATATATTGGCAAATTAATGGTAAATGCTTTTCTGCAGTATCTTGATAATCAGGTTCTTTATCGTTAATTTTGTGTTCCCCAGAAGATATTTTTGCCTTATGTTATATTAAAAAATAATAAATGCTGCTCTGCTATTGCCAGTTGCAGTGAAGTATAGGCAGACTAAGCAGTAATCTGTTGTCTTCTCCGACATGTTTCTAGATATAACACCACCAAAGTGGTTCAGAACCGTGCTCATATGTGTGCTGAGCGCCATTATATATGCACATGCATCTTATGTAGTGTGCACTGACCATGTCAGTGTCTCCTCTGGAGACATTCAAGACCAATCTGGACATGTTCCTGTGTGATTTAACCTAGGTGATCCTGCTCTGGCAGGGGTTGGACTGGATGATCTTTCGAGGTCCCTTCCAACTCCTGACATTCTGTGAATCTGTGAATGTCCAGGCTGTACACAGACACTGACTTAACTGTGCCTTTAGTATAGGCATTTTTTGAACTATAGGTTGTTGTACATATTTCATGGTAATGGTTGTATATCTTCAGCAAAGAATTTATCCTAGATGCTAAATCAGAACATAAAAGAATTAGAATATGTTATGTCCATGTACACTGATTTATCTACAAACTGGTATTTTGTTTAGAAAAACTCTTTAGGTAATTATAAACAAATACATCTGAATGTAATGTTCAGTTTTTCTGATGAAGTAAGGAATGCATGTTGACCAACTACCCTGAATTGCTTCTTCAAGGATACTGTAAGATTGGTCAGATGACAGTTTTTTTAGAATAATACTGTAGAAGAACATAGAGCTTAGTTCTACCTACACCACAGAATTCTGGACTTAAAGCCATTTAGGATTAAAATTCCATGAAGGATCTAGTTACTTAAAACTAAACACCCTAGTATTTATTCTAATGCCATTACATTTAGTGCTTTGTGCTTAGTCTTACTCCACAGTGTATAAGGGAGACTTTGGGGGTCTCCAGAAGTAGATCTAAAAATAGACTATACATTGATTGAGCTGCTGTCTGGAACTAAGCATTAAGCGTTCTCTAGGATGTTAGGAGGGTATTATGACCCCATGAACTAAAGCATGCCCCAAAACCAGCTAGATTACTGTTGAGAACTAAGGTGAGGGAGGGGAGGTGGGGAATGACACAGAATTCTGTTGACTTAGTAGAAAGTTTTCTCTAAAATCAATAATATTGACATCCTGACAGTCTGTTAGTGATGTAAGCACATTCTAAACCTCATGTAAAACTGATAAGAATTTTTGGCTAGATATACCCTTAAGCTTCAGTGGTTTGTATATCAGTGATTAGGAGCACCAAGAATGTCTACTAATGTACATGTACTTGATTGTAATGCTTACTGTTTTAAACACTTCTTAGTAGTTCACTTAAAAAGTATTACTTTTAGAATTCAAGCTTTATCATAGCTGTTGCTCTCAGATTTTTGATCTCCCTTAAGATTTCACGCTCTTTTTAATTAGGGTAGTTGTAACTGCTCTAATTTCCTATGATTATCTCACTTTCAAAGACCAGACAGAAATAATAATTTGCAGGCTCCTGTTAAATGAGAGAGGGTGTATTGGAACGCAGAGGCCGACAAGAATTTGCAGCTTTCAAAGCATTGTGAATTGTTGGATTCAGGTTACTTTAAGTAGCTGTGTAATATGTTGCAAAGGTGGAGTGCTAATGAATACAGATTCCATGACAGAGGATACTGTGTGCTGAAGTAAACTGATATTCTCCAGCTTCTATTAAGCTGTTCCCCTGAACAGACCTAAGCTAACATCAGAAATGGTGGGAACTGGCTTGCATTCAGGGTTTTGTTCTGGTCTATTCATATTTTGTGAAAAGGGATGGACTGAGTGAAACTCTTTTATATGCAGTGGAATAGTTTACCCAGAAAGTATGAAAACATGAATAAAGATTTATTGAATTGAGATGACTGAATGGAAATAGACATGCCCTTGAGCCTGGTAATTAGCATCTTTTAGCCTTATGTTAGGGCAGTTCTCTGAGTATCTGAATACTAGCTTCATACACGCTGACACAGGACTAGAAGCACTTAAATATCATTTATGCTCTACTTTTGCTACACCAGTTTTATTGACACCATCAGATTGTGTTCAGTCCCTGAAAGTGTGCTGTCTGAGAATCAGTTTATTTTGGGTCTTTCTAATGATATTTTTCTGTACAGCCCTTTTCAATGCAGCATTCCTAAAGCAAGACATGAAATTATTTTAATAGTGAGAATTCACTTATGGTAGTCTCACTGGGGTCCCTTAACCATGTTGTGTCTCTGAATTCATATCAAATAAATGCTTAGCTTTTACCTGAAAGACAACCTAAAGCCATTTAAATGCTGTTACTCCAGTTCCTTATGTTAACTGGCAGTTTTCTTTGATATGTGAACTGTCTATTGACATATCAAAGCCAAAGGTATTTGTGGGATGGAATAGTTTGAATTCCCCCATTATAGGGGTGAAGAAGGAAAAGGAAGCATTAGAAATTCAATACTTTCTATGGAGAAAAATCACCTTAAAATGAATACTAGACTCATCTGTTTTCTAAAACTAACAGTATTGAGCAATCATGTTGAATATGAAATTAAAAGCTGTAGGACACATTTTAGATTGCATAAAGCAAATTTTTTTCCAAGTTACTTTATAAATGGCACTTGTCACCCTTTGACATTAAGTATGCATCTGAAGGGAAAAAATGTGTTATGCAACTCAACTGAAATAAGCTTAAAAGAAATTATTTCAGTTGGAACAGCTTTCTTTAGAAGGATGTTAAGAAGTCTTCTAGGATTGGTAGAAAACAGCTATGGATACATTCACTGGGTGTTCTGTGTTTGTGTGGCAAGGTTTATGTGGAAGGGGGGCTTCTGTGAGAAGCTGCTAGAAGCTTCTGATCTCCAAGAAAGACAATGCCAGCAGGCCTCAAGATAGATCTATTGCTGACCAAGGCCAAGCCCATCCATGTGATAAACTGACTGCAACCCTTACTCCCCATACCCTTGTGTTGCTGGCAGGGAATAGGGAGAGAAACTGAGAATGAAGTTGAGCCCAGGAAGAAGGAAGAGGTTAGGGAAGGTGCTTTTAAGATGGGGTTTAATTCCCCATTATCCTATTCTGATTTGATTGGAAATTAATACAAAATTTTCCCCGTGTCAAGTCTGTTTGGCCTGTGACGGTAATTGAGTGATCTCTCCTTGTTCATATCTTGACACATGAGCCTTTAGTTGTATTTTCTGTTCCCCCAGCTGTCCAGCTGAGGAAGAGAGTGATAGAGTGGCTTTGATGGGCACCTGCTCTCCAGCCAGGGTCAACCCACCACAGTGTGCAAGCATAATCAGAGTCCTCCTGTAGAGTTGTCATCCGTGCATGTGTGTATCCCTTTATGGACATCCTGACACTAACAGATAAAGTAGGAGCAGGAAGATCTGAGTTCTGTTGTCAGATCTTTGAGGTTGTTTTTTAAAGGGCTGATTTTGTGCTTTGATCTAGTGGATTAACCTTGTCCAGCTTCCAGATGCCCTTCAACCTGCTCACTCACTCAGTTGTACATAGAAAGTTTAGTTATATACAGTAATGTAAGTATTTAGTGCAGACATCCAGATGGTAGACCAGGAGTTCTGTAGGTTACTCCATGATTAATTCAAGTCAGAATTGCTGCAGAAATATTCACATCAGCATCACTTCAGTTTGAGTATCATATTTCTAAGATGTAGATCTGAATATTTTTAATCAGCCTATTTAGTGTGAAATTCTGCATCTGGTGCTGGGAACCCAAATGACGAGTTGATTTAGATAGGTCGGCCTGAAAAACAGGAAGAATTTAAAGATTCAGTTCTGACTGTACAGTATGCTGAAATGTAGGTTCTTCAAAGCTCAACACATGCCATCTGGGCAACTAATGCACGGACTGACAGGAACTGTTGATGCCACCATTACGCTACAAGAGCAGCGTGGATGAGAACGTACTTAACATGTGACTCTATGAAGGAGTCTCTGAGCTTGCAGCTTTTGCCACTATTCAAGTCTGCTGAACTTAGATGCCTTCCTGGAATTAGATGCCTTCTGGTCTGCACTAGAAGATGTGCTGCTTAAAAGGTGAGAACTTCAGACACCTGTAGGTTGCCTGCCCAACTATGGCACTTGTCTTTGCCATTGACTTTGCTATTGTTTGAAATAGCTTGGTAGTCTTCAAAGTGAGCCAGTCTGTTAGGTTGGTTTGTTTCTTGAATAGAATTCAAGGGAAACTGTGTAAGATGTAGGTAAGCCCATCTGTTCAAGAATCATGGCAGGTCACAAGACTGTCTTAACTTAATAGGCTGCTTGGGTTGTGTATTGGGGATTAAGGATATCAATATTCCTTTCTCTAACAGGAGTATCTGTTAGGAGTTAGGTGAGCATCTGAGAGGACTAACATGGAGATCCTAATTTTCAATTATTTGTTCCTTTAAGAACAACATTACTTATATCAAGCCTGATTCTTTCCTCCTACTTAAGGTGGGAAATAATTTGAAGTTTTACTTGCTGACAGATAGTCTTTTTAAGTTTGGACCATGAACAATTTCCAAATACTTTAGGAAGTGAGCCAATTTTGCTCTCTTGGTGTCAACGTAGCCATTTATAATCTTGACTGTAGTGGTAATAGTGGTTACATTAGGAAATTAGTATTAGGATGATGGAGGAGATGTGTATTCCCATGAGATTTATTGGTGTGAGCCATGAGGAGTGTTGATTATTTTGTAATCTGATATGGAGTACATCAGGTGTGGTAGCTCTGTGGCTCCTCTTGAATTAATTCCAGCATTTAACTGCACATCGTAGCAGCCATGTGCTTCCTCATTTCCGAATAGCCTCACGTTACTAAATGCAGTACCACACATCAGTGTCAAGATACATACACCTCAAATCTTCCATGATAGTCTTACACAAGCTTTAATGTTCAAGAAGTGGTATCTCTAAAGTTGTTTATCTATAGAGCACATGTTGATACCAGTTACAATAGTATAAGTCTTTACAGAATTTCAACATTAGGGTGTGACCAAGAAAGCTGTGATCATGTTAGAACTGTTTTTGAAAATAGCTTGTGCTGGAATCTAGGATGTGATTTGAATTGTCTTCATAAATCCTAACATCCTTAAAGAAGGTTATTTTTTAAAAACTCTGAAAATATGCAGTATACAACACTGAAGGTTTTCTCCCCATGAAGGGCATAAAATCTACGTACAAATACACTTTCTGTTCTTCTGGTTTTTATTTCTACTTCAGGGGCCCATGTACCTTCAGAGCTGCATGCAAAGATCAAATTCAGAATTCTGCAGCGCTAAGAGGAATGGGCTTTAAAACAAGTCAGATCAATGGCTTCATGAGACTTATTCCCCCTGGATGTTCTCTCCGAAGGGTTACTTGACGATGATGATAACCCTTAAAATACACTAATTGGAAAACACAGCTGTTGAAGGTAGTGACTTTTAATGTCATTAGTAACTTAGTTCAAAATCAGAATTATGTTTGCTTTGGCTATTTATGGTAATAAAAATAAAGCACAATCCATTACAATGGAGACAGTGGCAGCAACGTGTAGGGCCTTTCAGCTAATTTCCATGCAGTGATTTCAGTATCAGGTAAATCACATCTGGAAATTGGGCAACTTATCATTTGGACACAGGTTGGTAGGCAGATGGTTGAAAGTCAGTTTCCCAGTTCAGATTAGTTACAGCTTATCCCTTTTACCTAGGGTTAACAAGACCCAGAAGACAAAAGGCTGGAATAATTGTAATTGCAGGCTAACATAGAAATGTTGGGAAAGTGAGGAAAGGGGGTTTATTTTCTTGTGTAACCTGCACTTTTTCAACAATTTCATGATTTCCTGTCTATCTTACGTAACAATGATCAAGCTAGGATCCATAATTAGTCATAAAGGAAAGTATCATCAATACTATCAATACTACCTTGCTTCAGGTATCAATTAGCTGATAGGTAGCGCTGGACAGGTGTCCTTCTCTTGAATCTGTGATTTTTATGAATGTAAATCAAGGCTTTCTGTTGGGTTTAATGCTTTCATTACTCTGTTTCATCTTTGCTATCTGTCCTTTGTGACCTTTCGTATCCTTGGATAAGCTTAATGTTTATGACCTGTCTTACATAACAGTGGGCATGTCCTTTATGTCTGTCGGTTTTCTTTGACCTCATCTTGGTGTTCTCTGAGAGAGATTTCTGCTGTATCTTCTGCACAACTCTTATAAAGTGATATCAGTTTGTTTTGTTATTGCAAACTCAGCTGTAGCTTTTCCTGCCAGCATCAGTCTAAGTTTAAAAGACAAGTCTGTCCTGCCTTTGATGGGATTTAGCTTCCCTGAAATGCAGCCTCTTTGCCTGTCCTAAGCTTGATTGAGACCCAGGTTCCATTTGAATAGAGTTTTTTAAGTTATTATCAGATCAAAACAAAGGGCTACGTTCATGTTACCCTCCAAAAAGGGTGTTCTGTAAAACCTTTATGTTAAGGTAAACCCAGGAGAGCAAGAGGAGTGAAACCTCTTCTTTCCCCTCCCATGGACAGAACCGGGAACTAAAACAGAACGATAACAAGAAGCCATAAAATGCAGCTCCCAGGATACCTGGTTCTCAGTTATGTTTGGTTAGGAGTCTAAATGTTCATCTGGAGCTTCTTTACCAGCAGATGGGAGGAATCCAAGCTTTCAGAGTGGCTGGAAACCCATAGCTGCTGGCAGGGAACTAGGCAGATTTCTACTGCAATCTTCCACTGCTTTGGGGAAGCTCGTCAAAATATTTTAGTCAAGTATTGAGCCATCAACCTGGATCGAGTAAGAAATGAATTAGGTTGTAAAACTTTCAGCTGCTCTAGCTCCACAGAACCTGTTTTTAGATGAGTATTTTAGGAGATTCTTAGATGCAGGTGTATCTACTGGTTGATCTTTGGATTTCTGAGTTTGCACACAGCTTTATTTGTGTAGCACATTTCATTCTGAAAAGCTATCCCACTTCACTGAATAACTGGTGGTTGCTCATCTTCATGAACTGGTGCATAACTGATGTAACAGTGGATTCAAAACAGGTATATTTCTCACAACTGGTTTCTTGCACAGTTGATTTAGTGAATTAACTTTATAGACGTTGTCTAGAATTTAGTTTCATCTGATAAATGAGGCCAGCTTCTTACTGTAACTCAATTTGTGTCTGTAAAAGACCAGGTTTTGCCTTGCTGCTGTAGTTTTGACTTCTTACACAGATGACAATTTCAGTACAGCTGGATTTAAAACCTAATTGCATTTTGACCAAAGTCTTTATATTTTCCCTTTATTGCTGTAAGAAAGTAGGTATATTAATCATAAGGGCTTGATGGTTTTATATGTGAAATGTAGCCTCACAATAGGAAGATATTTCTTCCTGCACTCCTATCAGTTCATATAATCAAATATCAATTAATGGAAATGTAATATATGTTTTTATTCTAAATCATGAAAACTACCTTGACAGTTCAGAGTTCATAGCATATCAAAGGCAGCTTTGTAATTCAAAATAGTGAAAATTCAAGATATTGCACTTGATTAGGTTTTGTTTGGTGTTATTTAACCTTCATCCCCCTATACTACCGTGTAAGTGGTCTTTATAATGTGTAGGCAAACTTCTGTGAGAAATAAAACCCTTGTATTGTTAGAAAACTTCAGGGCTTTTTGTAGAACCTTTGAAAATGCTTTTATTAAACTATGGATTTTTTTTTTGTCTTATTGAGAACTTAATATTTGTTACATTCTAAACTGTTAGAAAAGTTTTGAGACAGATTTTTAGATCTCTAGCTGCAGAAATGTAACCCAGCATAGAAATAGTAGGAGCTTTCAGTAGCTGGGGGTTTAGGGCACAAGTGCTTTAATGTAAAGTATGAGTCTGTAAGAACAGATTGCCATCTTCAGTTAAATTGCTGTATACATAGGCACTGAACTTGGAGGCGGCTCTTATAATCAGTGGGTCAAAGTATGTTCTTGGTTATGTTGACCCAGCTGTTACAGCTTGCGTGCAAACCTAGAGGAAGAAAATTCTGTGACACACAGCTTATAGAAACAGTTGACTGCAAGCAGAATGACTAAATGGCCACTGCAGGTGTCTTTACAGGGTAGATTGTAGCTGTTAGTGTGGGTAGGAAGAACAGGACTTACCAAAGGAGAGCTGCTGTTGAGGGGTCTAGATGTCAGCTATGACTACTATTGCTAATTGCCTGGATTTCTCTTCTGAGCAGTTAGTTGGTCGTGAAGCATATGGTAAGTGTTTTTATTTTCAGTATGCTTGAGGAATTGTTTTGATTAATGAAAAAAAGCTAAACCAGTTTTGCTCACTTGGGAGCAGTGATTTGGTTAATCATGAATAAAGTTAAGTTTGAAAAAAAAGGGAGGGGTGAGAGGTGGTGTTTTAAGATCTGATTGTACATCTCATTATCCCACTCTGGTTTCTGTGTGTGTGTAGTATAGTGCAATAAATTAGACAGTTTTCTTTCCTTTATTGGGTGTTGAGTCTGTTTTGACCATGATGCTAATTGCAGAATGATCTCTCCCTGTCTTTATCTTGACTCCAAAACCTCTCAGTAGATATCTTCTCCCCTGTCCAGCTGAAGAGGGGAGTGATAGAGCAACTTTTGTTGTAGTCTGGCCTCCAGCCAAGGTCAAAAGCCCAGATAAAAGTCACTCATAAATAAAAACGTGTCAAGGAAGCAGTTACTCCACTCTAGGCCTGTTCACAAAATGTTGCTGGAGGGATTTGGTAAAAAGAGACTTCTGAAGTCTGGGAGGAAAAAAGGATCACTAAGGTTAACAAAAAAATGCAGGGTAGGCAAGGACTTGTGTGTGGAATTGTGGCTAGTTAACCAGATAAGACATTTTGATGCATTTGCCCTTCCTGCATTTGAATACTGAATGAGGTAAGGACAGACATTTAGATAAAACATCTGTGGCACACCTGTAGGGTTAATTCATAATCTAGTTTGATAGTGATAAAACCTTCCTGTAGTATTTCTAAGTGAATCTACAGTGTTTGCATCTGTTAATTCTTATGCAGTGTAGTCTGAAATTCATAGATCTGAATTACAAACCTCTGAAACAGAGTCCAGAAAAATGGTGAGTATTCCAGATGTGGCCTGATAAATGCTGAGGTGAAGGATCATTTCCTTTAGCCTACAGACAATGCTCTTGCTAATGCAGTGAAGGATGCTGCTGACCTTAGTTGCAAAGATGACTTGCTGTTTTGTGCTCAATGTGTCTTCCACTAGGATCCCAAGAAGGTTCTTTGCAAAGCTGTTGTCCAGCTCTTTGTTCCCCAGTTTCTGCTAGAGCAAGAAGCTGGTCCTCTCCAGGTGCAGGACCTTATTCTTCTCTTGGAGTTCTATTAGTTGCTTCTTGGCCAATTTCTTTAGCCTGTTGATGTGTCTCTGGCAGCATAACCAATTAGTGTATCTACCACTTTCCCAGGTTTTTATTGCCTGCAAAGAAGCCAAACTTTGACTACTATTTCATCAGTGTGAGAATTTCATAAGAGACTGAAAGACTTGCTAAAGTCAAGAGAGGGACTAGTGCTCTTCCCTCATCCACTGAGCCAGTCACTTCATTGTAGATGACTATCAGTTAAGCATGATTTCCCCTTTATAAAGCAGTGCTGTTCTTCCCAATCTCATTATCCTTAGGAAGATATCAGCCTTACTGGTGTCTGAACTATACTCATCTAGGATGTGCACGTAGTGTGACATGATCCTGTGTGAATATATTTAGCCTGCAGAAAATCCACAGAGCAAAAAATCATGATGCTATTCAGAGTGGATTGATCTTTGCTGGATTTTTACAGATATGTGGAGAGGAGTCTACTCTTTCTGTAGAATAGTTCCTGTTGAGGATAGCTGGAGTTGTTTCTGGTGGATATTTGTGACTTAAGTAACATTAATTGCAAAGGAGATGTATGC
This sequence comes from Heliornis fulica, assembly GCA_013399135.1. Classification (NCBI taxonomy): domain Eukaryota; kingdom Metazoa; phylum Chordata; class Aves; order Gruiformes; family Heliornithidae; genus Heliornis; species Heliornis fulica. The sequence goes on along the minus strand of VXBZ01004945.1, from coordinate 487,475 downwards.
TGATGTTTAGCAGTCAAAATTCAAGGCTGCTATATTCTCCCTTGCTGTAAACGAGACGTTTCTTTATGGTGGCTTTATCTCAGCATCAAAAAGAGCCAGTTCCTTGCACTGGCTTGGAAACATAACTTGCCTCTGACTCTGGTTTTTCACAGACATACTAATGCTGTGAAGGGATTTATTTCCCTTAGAGGCTGTTACCTTTGCTCTAGAAAATAAAGGTAGAGGCCATTTATCTCTTTTCTTTCACTGTGATATCTTTGTGTGATATTGTGTTCTGTTATAAGGAGATTTTACTGTTGGCTGTGTTATGCAAGAAAAGTTAGGAGGCAATGTTAAATAAGCTCCTAGTTACACAGATATATCTATGCTCAGCAGTATGGGTAGGGGAGAGCATTAGAAATGGCTAGCAAATGCCATGACATAGGCAATATAATAAGCCAGTAACTTACAAAATACTTTTACCTTAGAAGATTTTAAAATCTGTGGCATTGGGGTATTGGCAAAGAGAAATTCACCGGATAAACCTTGCTATTGTTCCACAATTAGACTTCTGTTTTTTATACTGCATATTAAGTTACATTTGGTGAAAAAATCTGAACCCCTTTCATGGACACATATTTCACAGATCTTGTGATTAATTTTCCTGCTTTCACATTTCTCATCATGGTTTAGCTGTTCTGATCTAATTTGCTCATTGCTGACTATTCTGGATCATCAGAGCTTTTGCTAATGTGCATCTATAGTATAAAGAAAACTCAGTGTTTCCATGTGTTGTGCAGGTGTGTCTTCCTCCTGTAATAAAACTTAAAAATAAACTTCAGTTAGGCTTCACACAGTGAAGCTAAATCAGGTACAGTGATTCACAAACAGGAGGAATTTCTTTGTATAATATAGTTGTTTTACCACCTCTTTACCTGCTGGTCTACCTTGAGACTCTTCAAAGACCCATTTGAATCCATGTGGTTTGTCAAATATTCTTACTACTGGTATCTTACCCTTTGGGCATCCATATATTATCTTTCCTTTCCAAAACTTGAAAATCCCCCTGCCTTTATCTCTGTGACCAGATGACATCCAGAGTTACCTTCCAACCAGAATTTCACTGATTTTCCTTGTAGTTCTTCAATTGCTGCATTGAGGGATGAAAAAAAAAATGCTGGTGAAAAAATCCACTAATATTTCTGTTGCCTGGAAGACTCAGCAGGGCATGCAGACAACCAGACACCTTGAGCAGTACTTACAGTTAGTTGTTGCTAAATGCGTAATTTGGGGGTGCTGTAAGACACACCAGTGGGTTAAAATAAATAATGAAGTAAATATTGAATTAAACTGGTAGATAAGGACCTATATTCAGTGTGAAAAATATTAAGGAATGTGTCATATGATATAATTTTATGGGCTTTTATACAAGATTCCCTTAGAGCACGTAGCTTAAATGCTGTAACACTTAAAACAAAAAATATACCCTGAGCTTGCAGAGCTCCTACACACCAAAATCCAAGATGCTTGAATCTTGGGGTTTGCATAAAAGACTTCTCTACTTTGTTAGTTGATTGTCCTGAAGCATTTATGCATGAGGTGGAAGGCTGTGAAATATTTCAGGCACAAAAATGAACAGCCTTTTCTAAAGACTTGAGGAGTCTTTAGACTCTGCTTTCTCTCCTTGGTGAGTTTTGTTTAGTTGCTCTAGATATTGGTATTCAAAAGCTGGAAGGCATGTAGAATTTGTATCAAAGATATGCCTTTTGTAGAATGGGAAATCTACCTATGCTTAATCAACTTAAACTTTGGGAAAACTCCAAGGAGAAATATCATTTAAGTTCTTAAAATGTTAGTGCTCTTAATTTTAGTAATCATTTCCACATTTCTGGTGTGCATTGACTTTTTCAGTGCTAACAAATTAATTTTATCATCACTGCACACAGTGAATTTTGTTACTGTTGCATATAAGAAGTCTAATTGCATATATATAGGAATCACATTTGTATTTGTCCATTGGTTTTTGGGTTTTAACAAGAAAATATAGCAAACTACTGAGCATTCTACTTAATAGGACATTATTAAGGGTAATTGACTATTCATGTGAATGAAACAACTGAGGGAATAATTGTTCTTGTCTCAAAATAAATCTATTGTATGGAGATCTTCCTGGAGTGGAACATCTTCCTGCTGAGGACAGGCTGAGGGAGCTGGGTCTCTTCAGCATGAAGAAGAGGAAACTGAGAGGTGACCTCATTAATGTCTATAAATATGTAAAGGGTGAGTGTCAGGAGGATGGAGCCAGGCTCTTCTCAGTGTTGGCCAGTGATAGGACAAGGGGCAATGGATCCAAGTTGGAGCAGAGGAAGTTCCATGTGATGGAGCCCTGGGACAGGCTGCCCAGAGAGGTTGTGGAGTCTCCTTCTCTGGAGACATTCAAGACCAATCTGGACACGTTCCTGTGTGATCTAATCTAGGTGATCCTGCTCAGGCAGGGAGGTTGGACTAGATAATCTTTTGAGGTCCCTTTCAACTTCTGACATTCTGTGATCTGTGATTCTGTGATCTTATTCAAGCAGGTACTGAAAAATCTTTTAGACATATTTAATCAAGTGTGTGTTTGTGCAGATATGGACTGGACAGTTTTATAAGGTTACTATTGTACTGTGTGCCCACTGTGTGGTTCTAGTTTTCTCTAGGGTTGCTGTTTTGGGTTTTGGGGGTTTTTTTGATTGGAAAAGGCCATTTTGCTGAGACAAATACTTGAGAAATGGACGCACAAAATGCATTGAAGTGTTCCTTGTCCACTGAATGTTTCCTTTGACAGGGCAAGATGAGTTCTCCAAGGAGCTGCCACCATTGTGTATGTGGAACAGTGTCATAGAAGCTTGTTGTTGAAGTGTTTGATCCTATCCCCAAATACATACATCTAGTCTCTGAGAACAGTGTCGTAATGATAAAGGATGTGTGTTTGGGGAGTATTCCAAAAGTCACTCTGTAAAATCAGTACTTGAGTTTGGAATTCGATGAGGAACTCTGAGAGGAAATAAAAACAACTCCTATAAAACTTGTAGCAGATGAGTTTTCTTGAAATGTGCTCTCAAGGGTTATTATTCAGAAAAAAAAAAGAGGCCTTTGGTAATTAACTTTGTACTCTCTGCAAGGCACAATCATATTTCTAAACAGAACTTGGTGATGTACTAGAAATCTAGTAATACTAGCAAATTCTGACAGTGGATATTTAACAGTGCCAAGGTGTTTTTCTTCTACACCATAAAGCTATGTTGACATAAATTGCTATATAAAATTCTATGAGTCCAACTCAAGCCAGTTCAGCTCTCTGAACATGCAGTAAGTAACTTAAAGCACAATCTGAGCAGCATTATAAAGAAATGTACTTTTACAAATAGAATGGCTTCATAAAACTGTCTGAAATAGCTATTCCAGAGCTATGAAATCTGATGTAAGGCTTTGCTGTTCTTCTGCAATATTACCCTGTCTGGAAATATTTTAGCTACTCTGCACTTGGAACACTTTGGTTAACTTTGTACTGTAATGTCATAATTATCTAGGTCAAACTAACATGCTCCCTTTGCCCAACTAGAAATTAGAACAGAATTCTTTGGCTGGTGGAAAGGATAAATGTAGGAAATATGAAGCTGTAGACCCTGCCCTGGGTTGCTGCTTTTATGGTGCAGGAAGAAATTCAGGAGGTTCTCTGTATAGCAGGCACAAACACATAACCAGTGTGCCTGCTGTGGCAACTGGTAGAAAGGGATTTGTGGGGTGGCAGAGAGTTCCTAAGTGTTCTTTAATACACTGAGTAAAAAAAAAAAAAACAAAACAAACCAACAAACAAAACCAGACAAACACTGCAACACAGCTTCTGCTTTCTTCCCACCCTTCATACTGGCTTTTCAGCTATTTGTGGCTTCCTAAAATAAGGATGTTTAAGGTAGAGTTGTTTTAGCCAAATGTTTATTGCCCTGGGAAGTCATCTGTAAGCAGTTGGTTATGTAAGTGTGTCTTTTTATTGTGTGCTTCTGCTGTGTGTCATGTAGCTTTACATGCCTGTGTTTTAATATGTGGATGAGTTCAAGGATTTTATATACAAAAAATGTACCTAGTGTGCTGTCCAGCCCCTTAGTGTGGCAGAATATCCTGGCTGAACTTTCTTACTGCCTTTCCATTTGAGGTCTGACACAGGCACAAGATGTCCCCACCAACATCTACTCATGACAGTTAACAGGAGCAAGTTCAGGGTAGACAAGGGGGCCTAATTTCATCCCTCATTCTCATGTCTCTGGGCACAGCAGCTTTAGGTAGCTTGAGTGCTTTATGGTGGCATTGAGGTCCACTTCTGCCTTCAAGCCTCTGACCTGTAGTACCATCCTGCCTTGTGTGCCCTCTTTTCCTTTAATTTATATGTCCCCTTTTATCTTCCTACCCCCTTTATCTTGAAATACATGAGCTAGAGCAGAGGGCTTATTACAGAAATCAGACTTGGTGTGCAGTTTTAAATATTTAAAAATAATAATAAAAAGTGGAGCTAGTATAAATGCTCTTTCCTCTGTGTGCTCAATCTCTGCTGTATTGCAGTATTGCATCATTTGTTTAATGAGTAACCACTTCAGTTTTTACATGGTTTATTGACTATATAGAAGGATTTCAGTGGCTGAAGATTTAACTAGAGTGAAAGGTTGGGCAAAGTGGATATAAGCTGAAATAATTAGATACCTTTGTATTTTATTTCATTCTTCAAGCAGTGGATTCCTGTGGCTGATAATAAATATTGAGCTGTGATTCTAATGTAGTAAAATTTATTTGAAAGGCTATTTCAAAAAGTTATTCTGAATGTTTTTCTTTTCTGATCCAAAATATGCATCTTGACATGTGGAGGACACTACAAAATACCATCATTGAGGTTTGTGATTAATGGACAATGATGCTTCAAGGTGTGGGACAGTATTGGTTGGGTTAATATTCTCCTCTTGTCTTTTTTTTTTTTGTACTAATTACATTTCATCATAAATATTAAGTGCAACACTAACTGGCAAATATACTGGAATGTAGAACAATTGATTAAAGTACTCATATATGAATTATTCAGAAATTATTACATTAAGCATGACTCTTGTTCTTTTTATCATGCCTTATGCTTGACTACCCTGAATTTCAATTAATTGCTTTCAAGTTAGTTGCATTGAAAGCTTTGGCTTAATAGCTTGTCCCAATTTTCATTTTAAAGAACTATTTTTTTGTATTTACTATACTTTGAAAAGTTAGACTTTGTCCTTTATCATAAGTCAAATATCTCTGCCCCTGGCACTGTGTAGCTCTTTTATTTGAGCCTGAACAATGTCTATTCCACTACAGAATATGCCCCTCTCCCCATTTATTTAAATGGAAGAACTTGCTTTTCATCTGTGTGGTTTATTTTTCCCTACTGTAATATTCCCCTTGGCTTTTTTAATTAACTTTAGAAGGCCAATTTTTTTTTCTATCCAGTTCTTGAGCTATCACTTCAAATTGCTCTTATTTGTCCTAAAATCTCTGGACAAGTAATAAGAATGACTTACTATGGGTATTTGAGTAAAACATTTGCTCACTGCCCTTTTTCCTGGTGCTGATTTGAGTTTCATAAATCAGACAGTCCATATCAACAGGTCTTTAGAGACAGTATCAGTAGTCAGCATGGAAACCTGAGCAGCCGATGACTTCTATGGTGGTAAAGGCTTTCTTAATTTTGTTTTGTGTAAAATTTTAGCTGTATCTTCTGAAAAACATATTTTAAAAACCTGGGTTGCTGTCCAAGAAAAGTCAGTACCACTTCTGGTGTTCATACAGCTGAAAGAGTCATCAGTTAAAGCACAGATACACTTTGCACCGTTATGAGTCTGTAGTTGGACAGAGAGATGAGAGTTCAAAGAGAAGAAATGTAGAATGATTCATAACATCAAAAAACACATACTAGTTTCTGGAAAACCAAGGAGGTGAACTTTGATCTGTAACTATTTTAAGTGTCTGAACACATGGGCTGCCTCTTATCTAATCATACTTCAGGTGATTTTCCAAGGACCATCACAGACTATTTCACGTGGCTCTTAAACTACAATGGTCTGATATTAGAGAAGATGCAGTGTGAAGTGTAGTGGAAGAAGTCTTTTGCCTCAGATGTCTGGCACAGCCTTGTGTGAAGCTGTTAATACCCAAGACTGCAGGTCACATGCTGAACTGAGAGTCACTGTTTCTTGGCAGTGGCTGATACTGGTTAGTGTTTCAGCTGTTGGAGAACCTTGGAAAACAATGGGGACCAGAATAAGGTTGCAAAATTGATCATGATCTATTGTGCAAAGTATAGCCAAGGTAACCAAAAGTCACAGCCAAAGTTTCCGTTGTAATTGCTAAAAATACCTTGAACACCACCCCCACCACCCCAACCCCAAAAATAAGAAAGCTAAAAATAGCAAGAATGCTTATTTCTTTATGCTAATTTTAATAAAAAATAGCAGATTTTGTAGCTTCTCAATGACAGTCATGAAGAGCATAGGTTTCATAACATAGAATTAAACATGGTTTTGATGGGAGACATTCTAATACACTGTATTACACTGATTCTCAATAGTCTTGTTCTCTACTGTAAAGTAAGTTGTAAGTTTTGAGATAGCAAGAAAAGCAAAGACTTTTTTAATTTATGAAAGTGTGTTTTATTTAGGAAATATGAAATGCAGTAAGAGATTTGAAATATGTATGTAGATGTATGAAGCAGATAGCTTAAACTATTCTGTAAGACCAGCTTCAAACCCTAGAGCATAAATTTACCAAATTCAACTGTTAACAAAATTATGTAGGGTTAGTTCTTGCCTTTAATAACTGGTCTTTAATCATACTTGTGCTAGCTGTGAGTACACAACATCTGAGAATGTGTGAGCTCGGCACTCTTAATCAGGAAGGACACAGTGAGCAGGCTTTAACTTTGAAAGAATTCAGCACTGAAGTGAATTTCTCTTTCATCTCTTCAACCTTAATTTTATGACTCTTTTCTTCTGATAATAAGGATCTCACCTACTTCAAAACTGTTTGTTTTGTTTCTGGTTTTCAGTCATCTTAGTGATTTGGCAGGATGCCCTTGCTTCTCTACAGTCCTTTGTGCTTATGTTCTCTACCTTGTGATTTTCACTCTAATGACTCCAAAATGCAACTTATGTAATTTTATTTACCCTTTTCTTGGTTTTGTTGCTCAGTAACATAAAAGGTTTTGTTTGTCTATGCCATCAGACTTACAATGCTGTTTGCTGTATTTTCTGTACATGTACCACTAACTCATCTGAACCCCAAATATTACATTTATCTGATTGCTGCACATGTATTTTACAGCCATCACAGCCCTCTGCTTTTAGCCATATAGTGAAGAATATAAGACCTTTTGTATATCTTCTGCATATTGATATTTTCATAGAGTTAAATCAGAAGCTCGGATTCAGATGAACATGAAACATTGTACCAACAATAGCAAAAGTGAAAAATGTTCACCTGATGGGTTGACCAGAACATGGGCTTGGGCTTTTAATAAGTGATGACCTGATCTTGAACTCTCTGGGTAATTGTTGTAGTTAAGATTCATCTCCTTTTATGTTCTGATAACAGTAGATGGGATTACTTCCGTGCATTGCAGAGACCATGGAATGCTGTGCCCAGTTGTGCTAGGGAATTGAATTGTGAAGATGAAACTAAATATGGTTTAAAGGCAAAGCTTTCCCTACTAGATTAAGTGCACTGCAGTGCTGGGAAATAAGGTGCAATTTTGTCTTGTTCAGACCTGCATATATAGGCTCTGAGTGTGCATGTGTATATATATATATATGGGCACTGAACCTATATACATACTGAAATAATCAGAAAATATCTGACATCAGTCTCCTCAAAAATGCAAATAGTAAATTCTCTATCACAAGGAAAGTGTGAAGTCATGTTTAAATGTCTCTATTAGCAGTTGCAGACCAGTTACTTATGCAGAACCTTCTCTTATGTGGAAACTTACAGTAAACTGAAGAGTAGACAAAATTATGGTGGTTTTATTTAAATAGACACAGATTAGTTTTATAGCAACAGTTCTTGGTTTCTATCACATCTGTAATGGGTTAATACACAAAATTCAGTGCAGGTTAAATTGTCCTTATTTTAATATTTCAGCAGCAAGCACCTCTGCTTCCTTTCTTCTGACATAGAACTGTGAAACAGTCAGCAAAGCCGTGGGGTGTCCTAATATTAATCTTTTGCAGTAAGTTAGAACGTAACCTTATGTGTCAAAGGTAATGAAGCTTTAAGGATATAATTTGTAAAGTATGCTTCCATTAACTTTTGTGTAAAATCTGTAACTAGGGGAGAGAATACTTGTATGAGTAGCTCTCAGTAGTCATCTAATCAATATTATCAGCTAAATAAAAGGCATAAACAAGCATCTGCCTCTGCTTTTTCTGTTCTGTTCTGCATGTACAATCTATTACATATAATGTGTTATATACTTGGGAGAGTTATATAAAGGTGTAATGATCTCTAAGGTATCTTTTATGTGGGCAGATCAGAAGATAAATCTATTTTATTATTGTACTTTAGGTTTTAAATCATATAATCACATAAAGTGTTAGGTTTCAAGGGACCTTCAAAACCCACCCTGCAGTGAGCAGGGACATCTTCACTAGATCAGGTAGCTCAGAGCCCCATCAAGACTGACCTTGAATATCTCCAGGGATGGATGGCACCTCCACCTCCTCTCTGGGCAACCTGTTCCAGTGATCTACAACACTCATAGTGAAGAATTTTTTCAAATATCCAACTTAAATCTATCCTTTTCAAGTTTAAAACTATTACCCCTCATCCTATTGCTACATGCCCTTGCGAACAGTTCTTCCCCATTAAATGTTAAACAATTGTACTACATATATTTTTAATTTAATAGTACTTTTATAAATACCCTGGTATGCTCATGTTGCTTCTAGCATGTAGCAGTTCAGAACTGTGGTTCTGTGATACTAAATTCCTGGCATTAAAACTATCTTGACTGCTTGTAATTAACAAGGTTAGGATAATTTTGTCTACTGTAATTTTTTTTAGGATACTGTGTAAGGAGCCTTTGGGCTTTTCAATTCAGATTTTCTGCTAGAGTTTTTAATCTCACACTTGATCTTGAGGGTTTTACTGGCTTTCACACTCTCTTGCACAGTACTAGTCGATGTGCACTCAATGATTTCTTCGACTTCACTTTAAAAGTGCCACCGCTATTATAGCCATTTTTAAGATTTATTACAACTTTTAAAGTTCAGTGTCTGTTAGTCCAAGAATCCTGAATATATGACTATTTCCTGAAGAAGCATGTAAAGCAGACATCTTCTTGAAGTCATGATTTGTCTATTCAAGCACTGTTATTTTTCTACACTGCTACAAAGAATCACTTGCCAAACCTCCTGGTTGTAGACCTTTTCCAGCATTTAAGCACAGCAATTCTTAATCTGTAGGATAAACTGGAGTTTTATTACTGATCTGTCTCCTCTACACAGATCAATATGATTACCTGTATGAGGAGCAATAGCCTTTCTAGTTCAGTTATGTATTCGACAGAGCCAATGATGGTAGCAGTTTCCATGTCATTTTTCTACCCAGGCCTTTGGAAAGGCAACTTTTCCTTAAGGGAATCAGTGAGATGAGTAAGACAAGACAGATCTTTAAGGCTGAACATTAAGAATGGTGCTTCTAAACATGTGCAGAAGTCAATTGTACAGTATGTGGCAGAACAGATGCTGACAAGCTGAGAACTGGGTATAGCTCCCTTCCAGGGAGGGAGAGCTGCCCAATGAAGAATGCAGAGGGTAGGGCTATGCTTCCCTTCAGTTCCTGGGTATGGGCATTTCAAGGTTCGTCAACTACCAGAAAAAAAACAAACCCTCAGATTTACATTTAATAAATGCAGTTAAATAGAAAGACTTTGCCTTCTTGGGTAACAGCATAAATAAATAAGTCAGGAACTAGAAGATTGGATTCAGTTTCCCCTTACATGGGTTTTAATCCAGTGTTTTGTCTTATAGAACTATGATTTTTGACCACTCCAAGATAAGTGTGCCTGTCTGTATTCCTTAAGATGGCTTTTCATGTTTCCATGGGCCAGTGAAGGAATGAGACCAACAGTACTTATCTGGGANCAATTCAGTTTTTCCCACACTTTATTTTGATTCAAGCCATTTAACTTGTCATGTGCATACTGTATCCCCAGCAGTGGTATAGCTCGGTGCGTGTATATATATATATATATATATATATATATATAAAACAACAAGAACGTTTGCTGCGGTATTATGTGTTGTCAGATCTTCACTGTTTTGCATGCAGCAGTTTCAGAATCTCAGGCTAGAACAAGAGCTGGCAATAGGAAAAGCTGTGAGGGACCTCGAGAGGCTGTAGAAGTGGTCAAANCCTTGAATATCTCCAGGGATGGATGGCACCTCCACCTCCTCTCTGGGCAACCTGTTCCAGTGATCTACAACACTCATAGTGAAGAATTTTTTCAAATATCCAACTTAAATCTATCCTTTTCAAGTTTAAAACTATTACCCCTCATCCTATTGCTACATGCCCTTGCGAACAGTTCTTCCCCATTAAATGTTAAACAATTGTACTACATATATTTTTAATTTAATAGTACTTTTATAAATACCCTGGTATGCTCATGTTGCTTCTAGCATGTAGCAGTTCAGAACTGTGGTTCTGTGATACTAAATTCCTGGCATTAAAACTATCTTGACTGCTTGTAATTAACAAGGTTAGGATAATTTTGTCTACTGTAATTTTTTTTAGGATACTGTGTAAGGAGCCTTTGGGCTTTTCAATTCAGATTTTCTGCTAGAGTTTTTAATCTCACACTTGATCTTGAGGGTTTTACTGGCTTTCACACTCTCTTGCACAGTACTAGTCGATGTGCACTCAATGATTTCTTCGACTTCACTTTAAAAGTGCCACCGCTATTATAGCCATTTTTAAGATTTATTACAACTTTTAAAGTTCAGTGTCTGTTAGTCCAAGAATCCTGAATATATGACTATTTCCTGAAGAAGCATGTAAAGCAGACATCTTCTTGAAGTCATGATTTGTCTATTCAAGCACTGTTATTTTTCTACACTGCTACAAAGAATCACTTGCCAAACCTCCTGGTTGTAGACCTTTTCCAGCATTTAAGCACAGCAATTCTTAATCTGTAGGATAAACTGGAGTTTTATTACTGATCTGTCTCCTCTACACAGATCAATATGATTACCTGTATGAGGAGCAATAGCCTTTCTAGTTCAGTTATGTATTCGACAGAGCCAATGATGGTAGCAGTTTCCATGTCATTTTTCTACCCAGGCCTTTGGAAAGGCAACTTTTCCTTAAGGGAATCAGTGAGATGAGTAAGACAAGACAGATCTTTAAGGCTGAACATTAAGAATGGTGCTTCTAAACATGTGCAGAAGTCAATTGTACAGTATGTGGCAGAACAGATGCTGACAAGCTGAGAACTGGGTATAGCTCCCTTCCAGGGAGGGAGAGCTGCCCAATGGAGAATGCAGAGGGTAGGGCTATGCTTCCCTTCAGTTCCTGGGTATGGGCATTTCAAGGTTCGTCAACTACCAGAAAAAAAACAAACCCTCAGATTTACATTTAATAAATGCAGTTAAATAGAAAGACTTTGCCTTCTTGGGTAACAGCATAAATAAATAAGTCAGGAACTAGAAGATTGGATTCAGTTTCCCCTTACATGGGTTTTAATCCAGTGTTTTGTCTTATAGAACTATGATTTTTGACCACTCCAAGATAAGTGTGCCTGTCTGTATTCCTTAAGATGGCTTTTCATGTTTCCATGGGCCAGTGAAGGAATGAGACCAGCAGTACTTATCTGGGAGGGCCAGTCCCAGGGTTTGGTCTGCTAGGAGGGCTGTAAACAGTGCAGCCTATACTATTTCAACAAGTGAACGTCCTAAGCAGGAGTCTCCTCTAGCCTGTGTAACCACTGAGCAATAAGAGGCTGACACATCATGAGGGAGTGTTGTTACGCTGCACTTGGGACCTCCAATAGCTGTGATTCAGAGTACCCAGTGTCTAACCCAACACATGATAAACAGAAATATTTGGTTACTGAATCCTGACTGAATTCTGCTGCAAAATAAATGCTGTTGTTCATTCAGCTGCCACGATTTCTGATCAATTCCAGAGGTGTATTGTGTGCCTGTTAGCTTTAAATAGGCAAAACCTAAGATTATTAGACAATCTAGGTTCTTTTCAGCTTAAGTGACAGGTAAGGATAATGATTCTGGTCACAATTCAGTTTTTCCCACACTTTGTTTTGATTCAAGCAATTTAACTTGTCGTGTGCATACTGTATCCCCAGCAGTGGTATAGCTNATCTTCACTGTTTTGCATGCAGCAGTTTCAGAATCTCAGGCTAGAACAAGAGCTGGCAATAGGAAAAGCTGTGAGGGACCTCGAGAGGCTGTAGAAGTGGTCAAAGGAGGAACCTCATGAGGTTCAGCAAAGGGAAGTGCAAAGTTCTGAGCTTGTGGAGGAATAACCGCATGTACCAGTGCACCCAGGGGACCAAACAGCTGGAGAGCAACTCTGCAGAGAACAGACTTGGGATCTTGGTGACCTGCAAGGGGACTGTGAGCCAGCAAGCAGTGTGCACTCACAGGAAAGAAAACCAAGAGCATCCTTGGCTGCATTAGTTGTTTTGTCAGCAGATTGAGGGAGAAGTGATGTTTCTGCTCAGCACTGCTGAGAGAGAAATCTGGAGAATTTGGTCTAGTTCTGGGCTCCTCAGTTACAAGAGAGGTGTGGACATGCTAGAGTTAGTCCATGAAGATCAGTGGGTCCGTTTAGCCAAGCGAGAATAATCCTTATGTTGAAGGACCTTATCAGTGTGTGTAAGTAATGGATTAGACTCATAGAATAGCTAGAGTTGGAAGGGACCCCCAGAGGTCATCTAGTCCAACCCCCCTGCAAGAGGCAGGGACACCCCCAACTAGATCAGGTTGCTCAGGGCCTCATCCAACCTAGCCTTGAACATCTCCAGGGATGGGGCATCCACCATCTCTCTGGGCAACCTGTTAAATAATAAGGTAAATATTATTCCTGGTACTGCTCACTAACAGGACAAGAGGCAGTAGGCTCAAGTTGGTGTGTGTGAAAATCTGTCTGAAGACAAGAGAATTTATTCAATGGGTGATTGAATGCTGGCAAAGGCTGTGAAATCTCCATCCTTGTAGCTGTTAGGCCCATCTACACAGTTCTGTGTAATCTGCTGTAGCTGACCCTGCTTGATCAGGAGTGGTTCTAGATGAGCTCCAGAAGTTCCTTCCAATCTCATTGTTGCTGTGATTCCATAAATACATTATAGGGATCTTCGGGGTTAAAAAATTAAACCAAAGAGAACTTTAAAATAATATGGTGTATCAAAGGAATGGAATACTTTAGTTGCTGCTGTTGTTGTTTGTGCTCAAAACTGTAGTAGTTCTAGAAACAAAATGAGTACAGCTGATGTGGGAATACAGCAAATACTGCTGTATGGTCATCTAGGGATGAATTACATGCCAGTGTTTGAACACAAATATAGCATATTTGTTCCAGATATTGATTTATTTTTCTCTGAGCAGAAAATATTATTAAAAATAGGAATAACAGCTTTAGAAGTTATTACCAGAAACATCATTGTACCTACAGCACTCTTAAGAACTGGAGGAAAATTTCTACATCAGTGTTGCAAATCATGTTGGAATCTTACAATTTAAAGATATCAAAGATAATCCTTAAAACCTTGAGGGTTGCAATATACTTTTTGAATTATAATTTAAAAGTGTGCTCCAGGATAAATTTAGCCAGCTCAAACAAGCTGTGAGCTTACTGGAGGCAACATTCAATAGTAAAACTGTTGCCCCAGGAAATGAAGTTAAACCACTCTTCAGTTTTCTACTTGTTTTTAGCTCATGTTTTTCAAATCATGTAGATTTGTTTTTTGTAGCTATTGTTCCATGTGATTTTCAAGCCTTACTCTCTGTGTTGCTTCCAGTTTCCAAAGGCAATTATGGAATTTATTTATTTATGCACCAAACTTTAAAATGAGATAGCACTGTAATTTTTTGACAATGTGCTTGAGGTATACACATAAGCAGTAATTCCTATGTGGATTCTGAGGCTCCTCTAACAGCTAGGAAGGAAATACTGCTGCATGAAATAGGGAGGGCCATAAGGACCCTCATGCCTTGCAGGTCATCAATTTCTTCTCCTCAGTTGCCATCTCCTGACTGGCAAGGTCTTATATATGATACAATCAAGATACTTGGTTGTGACAACTTAAAAAAATATAAAAATTAAATCTAGTTTAACTGTAATAATTCTTGAAAGACTTTAAAAGAAAATGCAAATACAGTACATGTCAGTTACATTCATGCTTCTAATTAAATAAAATAATTTTTTTCAGGAATTACTAGAAATGACATTTTATACACTGGTCATCTGACATAATATAGTTATAGACTGAAGAATTCACTAGCACAATATGTCTTCCTTCTAGGCATCTCCCTCTAACTCATAGGGCTTACTCCCTAAAGGGGGGAGCATGTACCATGCTTGTTTGAGTATGGCTGAAATGGTTACAGTAGGCAAGTGCTTGCTCAGTCTTAATGGTACTTCCCCTGAGGTATGACATCACAGTTACTTGCCTGAAGTAGAAGCTTTAGAGGATCTTTCATTTTAATTGTTCATGATGATTACAGTAGTTAATTGGAATTCCTCTCAGTGACTTGAGCTTGTTTTTCACCAAAAACAATTATTTTTCTTTTCCTCCATTCACTTATCATGACAATTTCCTTGTAATAAAGCAACTTTTTGTTTTATAACAATAAAGAAGAGTTTATTTCAAAACAAATCAATTTGGAAGTCAATATAGCTAATTCTTTTTTAAAACCCTAGCCATATTTTTGAGAAGGGTAGCATTCAGCATTTAGATGAATAAAGGAAGTTGCTTGTTTATCACAAATAGCAATTGTTGCTGCTTTTGTGGAGCCAGTTTCAAGTATTGGAGACTTACAGCTGTTTTGATAAACACAAATGAGTTGTGATTTATGAATTATGCAAATAACTATAAAGCCTTCTGAAACATTGATGTTTAAGTGCAATGTGCCTGAATTCTACAAATGATCAACATCTGGAAGCAATTCTGTTTGTATAATGCAGTTTTATTCATGTTCTTCATTATGTTCTATGAAGAGACCTTTGATTTTAAGACCTCTCCTATCTAAGTTTCCCAATTTAGTGTTTATGCTTTTCTTTTCTTTTTTAAAGTTTGTGGTGATCATAAGAATATCAGTGTACTGTACTTTTAGAAAAAAAATCTAACGTTTTATTGTCATTTATGGCAAAGCTTAAACTGAGGCCTAGAAAATGCAGAAGCCTAAGGTACAAAGTTACTTTGTAAATATCAGTTTTGAGCACTGCAGCTTGAACTACTGGTGGTATAATTAGTTCAAGGCTAATATTAAATTTTTTGCTGTATTTCATTTTAATTAATAGGAACTGTATAGAACTGAAGAGTCTGAACTGCTTTAAGCCTTGCAAATTCTATGTGAGAAACTGACAACAGTTCTTCGATTTTAAGTGAGTCTATTGTATTGCCTCTGATTTACCTGGATCACAGATCAGAGTGATCTTAGTGCTACTTCTGTAAGGGATTCCTCAAAGAACATCTATTTCCAGGTTGATTGTCGCTCTGCAGTGTACTTGCATAAGGAACTGAGTTCATGTGTAATTTTTCATCAATAAGCTGTTGAGAGAAAGCATATAGTTATCCAGCGTTGGGTATTTCAATGCAATATAGCATTTGTCATGAACCTGTGATGAATCTCATGTTGTGCTTTTAAGGAGTGAAAGATGTAGTACAAGCCGAAGAATGTATTAGAGTGTCAGAGATAAACAAGTTAGTTAATCACTAGACTAAGTAATAAAAACTCACTGAGACTGAATCTAATTAGCTTAGGTTCAGACTGTGCTACTACAATCACAGAGCTCTTTTTTCATGGCTTGGCTCAGGAGATAAATAAATTTGTGCTGGTCTGCAGTATGTAGATGTAGACATCTTTGTTCTTTCTTCCCTAAATTGGGTTAAGATAACTAGACTAAAACTTTTGTTGTAGTTTATCTCCTTTGTGGTGACGCAGAAAGGGGTGTAAATGGTGAAAGTGCTGAGCACTGTATTCCCACACTCAGGAGTTGCTTATCATGGGGACTTTAATACTGATGCTGGATGCCAGTGGAGTAGTAATGGACACTTTACCACTTTCCAGTACCGTATGAGTATACCAAATGATCATGAAGGAAAGTATACTTTCAGGAAGATCTAAAGTTTTAAAGGTTGTAGTCTTCTGAGTGACAGGAGTAACAAGATGTAATGCACTGTTTAACTCTGGAGTTTCATTCCTACAATAAGGAATCCCTCTATTATGCTTTCTGCAATTAGTAATACATCTCTTTTCTGTAGTTATACTGAGTTTCCATTAGCCTAAAAGGTGATTTTAACTGTGGTTGCTCAACTGCATTGAACATGTCTTCCTGAGCCTGCACCTAAAACCTGGTCAGGACAACTCCATCTGTCTTCCTTGGTAACATTTAGCAACAGCTTTCCAGTGCAGTTTTCTGATTTATCATGTGTGTTGTCACACTTCAGAAAATACTTTTTATTAATCCAATGTTGTATATCATAGTCAATAAGTAAAAAGAATTAAGATGTAATATGCATGAAAGTTGAATCAATATAATTTGTCCTTCTGAAAAATGCAGCCCACTTCATTTTCTGTTACTCAAACTTTGTTGGATTTCTCACATTATCCCTGAGGTGGTCACACACAGAAATATACCCAGGTTTTCAGACGTGGGTGGTGTTTTCAGGATCAGCAGCGGAGACGTGGAGTTGCTGCTCTGCCAGTGACTACCTGCTGTGAAACCTGGCATGGGTCTGCCTTCATTCTTGGAACTGCTTCTGTAAAAGCTGTGCTTCTGAGAATGGCAGGAATGAGCTGCTCAGCCAGGAATGCTGATGTGCCCAGCACAGTGATATACTCCCTAGAAAAGCTGCCTTTGTGTTTAAAGGATACAGATTAACAGACAAGAATTAGGCACTGTGTTCATGACTCATCACTTGAGCATAAAAATGCAGATTATTTGTGCACTCAATATTTCTATTTCAGTATTCTGAATTGTATGTATTTAAAAATTATGGTTTGAATGGTATAATGTGACTATGTGGTAGTGATTATTGAAAGCCTTCAGGATTGCTTAATTTCCATGTGCATCTCAACACTGATTCTTTAAATACTAGGGTGATTGGAGGGGAGCCACAGCAATCCATACTGACTCAGGAAACTGCTAGGTTTATGGTGTTAAACCATAGTCAGATGAGTCTTGGCCATGATCTCTATCACTGGTGAGAGCTACCTGCATAAAATATGACTGCAGTAATCCAATTACATGAGCAGAGATAAGAATCCAGATGTGGAAAAGCTCTTCCAATTTTTATGGCTTTTGATGGCTAAAAATATGTTTTATGTCTTTTTATGATGGTTAAAAAAATGTTAATTAAAAATAAATAGACAACTTGACACCTTTGGGATGGATTCTTCTGGTTTATCAGTATTAACAGTACTGGACATCCTGTTGCCTGAAGTCTGTAGAGGATGGAGACTTCTCATGGCAGGAGATGTGTGGTTGCTTTATACTTTACACTGGCAATACAGAGCTCTGGAGGGGAGTTCCTGTTAAGCAGGACTAAGTTTAACTACTCACTTTGGAATTTTTCTAGTTGTGTTTTATGTGTTTGGGTTTTTTTAACTATCAGGTTAAGATATTTTAACTCGGATTCCAGACTGGCGAGGTTGAAATAATCAATGAGGAGGTGACTTACCTTTACACTGAAAGTTGTTCAAAGATCAAAGATTTTTTTGCTAGTCTTTCCCAAACATATTCTGTTCCCTGAAGCACAGAAAAGTACAGTGCATATAAGAAATGTTATATATTATGCTCAGCATTTTTGGTGCATTAGAAAACATTACAGTAAAAGCTTTGTGGCATCTTAGTTTTCTGAGTCTTATCAGCTGCTGTATTACACAGGGAAAAAAAGCAATTAAAGTTCAGATATCCTGTAATTTTATACAGCTAAGAGAAATTGTCTTCTGATAGGATTGGGTCCTACCTGTTGAGCAGAGGAACAAGAGAGTGAGTTAATTGCTTTAAAGAGAAGAATTAAATTCAGAGCTGTTGTTTTATGTTCATTTCATCTCATTCTAATTGTACAAGCTTTCCCAAAAATGGTGATTCCTTATACTATAGGTAAGTAATGAAAAATACAAATCCAAATTCACTCCCTGACTTAAAAGTGATTAAATTATTCTGGCCTTGTGATGTTTCAATCCATGGCTTCATTACTTTATTAATACATTTAGATAGAGGTTTTTCAGATAGCATAAGTTATTTGTACAGTAGAGTACAATGGCATGTTTTTTCACAGTTGTTACACAGATTACATGCTCTCCCTATTCACAGTTGTTCCTGAGCTACAACTTCTGTGAGGGAGTAATATTTTTTTCTGTATCTAAAACAAACTGATGTATTTAACTGCAGTAATACCTAAGCCAACTCCACTATTTCAAATAGTACCTCTTCTCATATGCTATTGAGAAAAAGGGTAAATACTTGCACTGGCTAAAGACAGAGATTTTGTACAAATAGAGATGGGGATGATATTTGATCAGTGGGATGCTTTCTGTGATCATGAAAATCTGAACATAACTGTACTTTTACAATTAGTTTTCATAACTTCCACAGGTAAAATGTTCCCGTTCTGAATGCCTGGTACCCAGTCAATGTTTTTCATTTTATTAATCTACATGTCTTTAATGGAACTAGAACTCTTTCAAGTGTGTATATAATAATATTTAAGAGAATTAAATTATCTTTCTGGTAAAAGGTGAACTTATTTCTAAATATGTTTTAGGATTGCATCAGCTTTCAATTATGCCACAGCTTTTTATAGCTTGACAAGTGCTCACGATCTCATTCTCTTAACCTGATGATAGTAATAATGGAATTCCTTGATTAACTTGACTGGCAGCTCATAATTGATACGGTGGTTAAAATTAACAGCAGCCTTTGCCTTTACATTATACAATCAAGTGACTGGAATAGGATGATAATCTGATTGTAAAAGAAATCACCAGGATGTCATAATAAGGCTGTGTGCAACTTTAAAAATTGCTCTCTTTATTTTTCATATCATGTAAAAATGAGAGCGATTCGATAGAGACCATGTGGACAAAAATACCACCAGTATTTTGACTTCCCTCCACAGACCATATATAGTGCAGGCAAGAGAAGCACTACTTCTTTCAAGATAGCAGTGCTCCCCTGAGAGGGTAAAGTCCAGACACATTTATGTGTAAAGGGAGGTTTTAAAACTGGTACACTGAAATCTGGATAACACATTTACAACAGGTAAATGGCTTTAGAGGTCTTAGAAGTACCGTCTCCTTGGGTGACTGTGAGCTTTAAGTTGACATAGATCAGGAAAGGTTGGTGTGGTGTTAGCTGTTCTTCAGATTGAGTGCTACGCTGAAGTCTGTCCTGTCCTGTTTCATCCCTCACCCCAACCAAAAGAAAGATCTGGTTATATTTCTGTGCTTCCTGCCAGATTTGAGATGCTAAAAATGTAAGTGTGAGAATGTAACTTTGTAGACTGTTCATTAGGATGGAACCAAATTCTTGTTAGAACAGACAAGGCACTGTGAGATTTTTGTCACGGATAAACTTTTTCAAAGCACTTTTCTGTAGTGGGATTTACTTCTAACCATCAATTCACTTTAAGAAGAGCAGACGGTCTTCAATAGATTCTAATAACTGGCAGAAGTGATCTTAACTGCATCATCAGATATTCACCTATAGTCTGAGCAGCCTCATAGCGGTATGTAAATCAGCATGAAATTATTAAAGCAGATGTGGTTCCCTTCTGCAGTAACTGGAAAGCTTACAGGTAAGTGTAAAAGAGATGCTGATTTCTCTTGCTGAAATGGTGCTGGGAGGAATTGTGTGACAGGTTAATGGTAAATGACAACATGATTTTGAAGTGTGTGAAACTTGAAAGTACTAAAACTAGTTCAAGGCTTTGCAGAAATTCACAATAGGTCCTTTGGAGTTTACCATATAATACCCTGACTTCTCATCATAGTTTTCTATACTCTGATCTAACTACTTACCCAGTTAGGGCTCCTACCTACCACTTAACCAAATGTTACTGCTAATTCTGGCATCTTCTGTAGGTGGGAGCCCTAGCAGTAGAAGAGGCTGAGTTGTTTTTCTCTTCTCTTCCAAAGTGTGCTCTTAGCAAGCCAGTCTTTCAACAGACTATATATAAATTAAGCTGATGAGTCTCAGAATGTACATATCACTTTGTCTATGGCACTTCAATGAATGCTACAGTGTGATATCGTAACTTTGTCTAAAAAAAAATCAGAAGTCTGTTCATTGGTTTGGAATGTACGGCATGTGATTATGTAACTGGTTGAACAGGTGACATCACTGACAACCAGAAATCATAGTCAGAAGTGTAGGCTTTTTTTTATTTGTAGCATTCCAAATATTAAAGGTGAGATTGTGTATATTTGGCTTATGGTTTTATGGTAGCATTATCAACGTAAACTGCCTTAACGTTTTAGAATACTTCTGATTCTGGCAACAGAAATGCTATAAAATTTTTACATTCTGTAGTTCTCACTACAGAAAAATTTCAAGAAGAAAAGGTAGGAAAATCTTTCAAGCAGCAGCAGCTATTCACTTGAGTCTGAGTGCTTGAGAGCAGTGGACCCTGTAGCTCAACTGATATAAGGGAGACAAGTTCCTCAACCTCTGGACAGCAACAAATGGACGCTTTTCTTAAGCAGTGCTCTAAAAACATCAGTGTGGGGGAAGCTACAGTAAATTATATGAAAATAAGTTAATGGTAGTTCTACAAAAGCTTGGAATTTTGACAGACCAGTTTCTTTGAATTCCTTATGTTTATCACTAAATTTCATGCTTCTGTCATTTGACCTCCTAAAACCAGGGCTTTTCAGTTGTTCAGAAGACCATGGTAACATACTCAGAGTTCCTTATAAGATGAGCTTGCATCATCAAACTGCTTTCCCTCACTTTAGAATGCCTACTGGTGTCCTTAAACCACTCTGAATATATTCCAGCTCTCACTAGAAGTGTTAGAAAGGCAGCTAGGTGCCGAGCTTCTGCAAGTTTCTGACTCTAATGTATGCAGTTTGCAGGTGTATACATTACTGCTGTGTAAATCCTGAAGTTATCAGAGCAGATGCTTATGGGCAGGCCTGGTCACTGAGGTCCTGCTGTCAAAACTTAGGGCACAATTGGATTATAGGTAGAATATGAAAAAGTAGAGATGGAATGACTGTATTCACACTCAGTACCTCTGCACAGTGTGGTAGCTGTCCTTATTCATGAAATAAGGAGCAAAGAGCTCATGTTATGAAATAGTGAATTTCTTGCCTTTCCTACTAGTGTATCTGAGACAAAAAGATTATTCCTAGTAGAATTTATCTTTGATTTATCTATGGCTTAATCTGGTTGGTTGGTGGAAGATCCTTTTCCTTTTTCTCATCTTTCTTATGGGATAGGATATGGCTACTTGATAGACAGCAAATAATTTTGATGTGGCTTTATCCTTAGTAATTTACATGTTTTGGAAGTTCAGAAAAGAGTCCTGATATCTGTAGCACAATTGTCCAGAGGGTCCTCTGGCAAAATGCAACTGCCACCAATAGTCATGTCTCTTGTAAACTTCGGTTTGCAACTACTGCACAAGATCTAAGTGCAAGTTCTGAGTACGTTGAAGTTATCTTACATGGGTACAGAATGCTAGAGCAAGTTTTATTTAGAACTTGGGATCACACATTTACCTGCCTGGTACTCTCTTGAAAGGACTTACCTGTCCAGAATAAGAGTAACTGCTCTGTTCAGAGTTGTAATCAGTAATTCAGTTGTAGCTGCTAATTATGATTGAAGGTTTTTATCAGGAGCTATGAAAGCTCACACAGCTCGTCTAGTTAAACAGTAGATGCACTTATAGTACTCTTGGAACACAAATCCTGATTCCTTAAGAAAACATCTGTAATTTGTAAGGCTTTGACCTTTCTTAATACATCCATCAGCATAACTTCTGTCTCTATCACTTCACGTTTTTCAGCTGCCAGGTCTCATTAATAAAAGTATATAAAACCTAAGGTTTGG
>VXBZ01004945.1:450801-465101 GCA_013399135.1 Heliornis fulica | reverse complement strand
AAAAAAAAAACCACAAAAGCAAACCCCGGAGAAGAATCCTGAAAATAATGGCCTCTTCTAAATCACTCTTTTCAGATATCACTTCATAGTGAGACATGTATGTTCACCTGTTCACTTACTAAATCTGCTTACCTGGCAAAGCAAGTAGTAAAAAGGTTTGCTAATAAAATTTAGAAGATTTCTCAATGTTGTCCTGAAGTTTCTTGGCTATTTGAAAATTAATTGTATTATTCTGGAGATCAAATTATTATAACTCAAGGGATATAATGGAAAGCTTGGAAAAACAAACAAACAAAAAGAAATCTGTTATTATTTAATACACTTTCATTTCATTAAGAGTACTTATTTGGACCTGATGGCAATGAACAGCTTTGGGACTATTTTTTTTCCAAATTTATAACTTTTGCCTAAATTCTAAATCTTAAAGAGGGAAACTTTCAGCTTTACACACTGAACATCTACCTCCCACAGGATCTTGGAAAGTGCTTTTCTCACATGGCGGGGGGGGACGGGTAGGTGGTGGTGGTGTGGAAATCATCATGCTATCACTTTAAGATGCTCCTCTGTGCTGTGAATCATGCTTTTCATATTTTTTTCCCCTTTTAATAAAAAGACATTATTTTCCTTTCAAAAACAAAACAAACAAAAAACCAAAAAACCCTTGATTCGGCTACATTTACATTGGGGACTCCATGATTACAGTCAGAACAAAAAGCTCGAGTGTCTCAAGGTGTACCTCAGGTGCTTGTTAAAAATAAACTCTATTAGTAATGAGCTGTAAGTGAACTTCTAGTGCAGAAGCATTGAAAATGAGCATGGTGGAATGTGGTTTTCATTGCAGTCTACGAAAAGGCATCTAACAATGGATGAAACTGAAATTATTTTTTGTTTCCTTAAGTATGACTCACTGCCAATTACTGTCTTGATACCACAGCTCTTAAATGTAAATTGTCTGACAAGAAACAATGTGTAAACAGGGGATGGAGACTTGTCTTTACTCAGAGGTAAAGTGAGTCATTCCATAGGCAATGAAATTTTCATATGTTTGCATTCCTTTTTCTCCATAGCATTAATTATGATGTATATCAGATTATTCTAATTTGGAATACTAGGTATTGGGGGAAATTTCAGCTTCTATTACTGTCTCTTTATTCTGACCAAGCCACAGCCACACTGCACCAACAAGGCTACATGATGTTTTCTAAAAGCAGGAGTGTTTTAGTTTTTCTGAACTCCTACAGCTTGTTTGACACGGCAGTAACTAGATCTAAGTTGCAAATAAGTTCTTGATGAGCTCAGAAATAAGCTTACAGGCCTTTGGTGTCAGAATTAC
This sequence comes from Heliornis fulica, assembly GCA_013399135.1. Classification (NCBI taxonomy): domain Eukaryota; kingdom Metazoa; phylum Chordata; class Aves; order Gruiformes; family Heliornithidae; genus Heliornis; species Heliornis fulica. Next base: position 463,768 of record VXBZ01004945.1, on the reverse strand, counting down.
TGTTATGTAAATACACATAAATGTGAAGGGTCTGGAGGGGTAGTCTTAGGAGGAGAGGCTGACGTCCCTGAGGTTCTTCAGCCTGGAGAAGAGGAGGCTGAGATGAGACCTCATGGTGGTCTCTGGCTTCCTGACGAGGGGAAATGAAGAGGCAGGCACCGATCTCCTCTCTTTGATGACCAGGGATGGAACCTGAGGGAACAGCATGAAGCTGTGACAGAGGAGGGTTAGGCTGGATGTCAGGAGGAGGAGAGGGTGGTTGGGCACTGGAACAGGCTCACCAGGGAAGTGGTCACAGCACCCAGCTGGACCTTGGTCAAGAAGCGTCTGGATGATGTTCTCAGTCCCCTGCTCTGACTTGCCTGGTCCTGTGGGGAGCCAGGAGTTGGACTTGATGGTCCTTATGGGTCCCTTCCCACTTAGGAGATTCTATGATTCTATAAATCAGCTGATCTATCCCAGGTCAGACCAATTTAATATATTGGTTTTAATATGTGGATAGAGATGGATAAATCTGAGTATAATACGTACAACCTTTTTTCAAGTGGCTCTGGTGGTGGTCTCCAAGGTTTAGGGCTTTCCTGGTGTACCAGTAAATAATCCAGAACCATACAGACACAGCTCAAGCCCTAAAACTGCAATGTGACTGGCTGCCTCTTTTTTCACTTGGTAACTGTCTGTGCCTTTGCAGTGAAAAGGTGGGAGCGTGATGGAGCCCTGTCATGTGCCTCGCTGCTGGCGTTAACAGACGAGTCAGGATTCGGGTTTGCCGTCTGCTGCCAAAGTCAAGGTTACCAGTAGCTGTACAATGCCCTTCCCTTCTGGAATGCTGAGAGGGGTGGAGAAAATAAGTGGTTCCTGTTTTCTGTGCCTGGGAAAAGGACTTTGGACAGTTCAGAGGTAGAGAGAGATAATGTACCCTATGTTTTTCTTCTGTACCCTTGAATTTTAGAGTCAGACTCTGGTAGTTTGAAGATTTCCACATTGGAATGGGAACTGGGAGTGCAGCCTACAGTTAACTGTATAAATACAAACTGTCCAGGTACTTCTAACTGGGAAGCTGAATTCTGTTTCCATCTAGACTGTTATACTAAAATTGCTGTAGTTGTGACTCCTCACACAAACCCCATGATATGTTTGTTTTTGTTTTTTTTTTCTTTATAAAAGGGTTATATAAAAGCAATAGTGTACTCAGAATTTCTCTAATTAAAAAAAGTATACAACCAGGGGGTGGGAGGAGGAGATAAATCATCAACCCTTCTGATAACTCAATAATGAAAAGGGAGGAAAATACTCCTCCAGACCAAAATGTAATAAGATTTCTCCTGTCTGCATACTCAGGTTGAGTATAAATCAAGGTTTATTTATATACATAAGAGTTTTCAGGTTGGAAGTTAAAATATAAAGAGCTTCCACTGGAAGCAGTGATGTTTTTAAAGGCAAGGAGCTGGGACTACTGGCTAAGGTCCAGTGGTGGAGGGACCTGAGGTTGGTAATGAGGTATAATGTCATATAACAGAGGCTATCTGGGGAGGTGAACAGAAAAATGAAGCAAGATGCAGGAAGCTGATATCTGTCTACGTGTGAGTCATGGACCCATAAAATGATTTTGGACACACTGCTTGTCTGCTTGCCTCTCACAAGTGTCAGTATTTGTTGCCTTTGAAGTGCTTCTCCATTGTGCTAAAGATGCAAAGCACCTAAGAGGAAAACATTGCTCAAATTTTCTTCATCTTCAGGGATTTTGAGGTTACTGAAAATCTCTCTAGCATTGATACAGCTCAAGATTTCTAGCTAGCTGCAAAAACCGGACAGAATCCATGTTAGAGTTGAGTCCTAGGCAGTGATAGCTAATCTGAAAATATCTTAAGGTGTATGAATGTTCTAGATGTATTCACACAGCATGTACTTTCACATCTAGTGAAACCCTTACATAGGATTGGTAAATTGAATAGGACTGCTTAGCCTGGCTCTGGTGACTGGCACACTTAACAGCTGGTTCTGCAATTGGAGAAATGTTATAGAACTCTTATACCTGATTGTCATCTCTTGCTGTAAAACCTAGTCAAGCTTTTTTTGTTCATTTTTTGCACTGAGACACCTTTCTCTCTCTCAGAAGGAAAGATAAGGTAGTCAGAAAGGACACCAAGACTTTCTTGTCCTGTTTTGTGACCCCCTGTGAAGAGATGTAAATAATTTCTTGTTCAGATCCTTATGAGTCCCTTACAACTCAGTATATGCTATGATTCAGATTCATTCGATAGAAACCAAGTAACTTCATAATTTTATGGGTAAAGTTACACAAAGCACTGTCACGAAGCACAAAGCATCCTCTGCCGCTGTTCTGTAAGTCAGGGCCAAAAAGAATTGTTAACCTTTATGCCTTTGACCCTTTAACAGTGCTACACTGAAATTAAAAGCAGTTACTCTAATAAGCATGAGGGCGCTGCACTTTCCAATAAGCAGTGAAAACTCTCTAGCAAAAGGTGGTCAGTCACTAATTAAAAGGAACATAGGGTTTTTTTAGCTTGCTTGTTGCAGTTATTGAGATTTATACTTGTGGATTGAGTCACAAATATTTTTAAGACTCTGCTGAGGAGAACTAAGAGAAAGTGTAGCATTTCCTTTCAGGAGTGTCATTTGGCAGACTGCTCCTTACTAACTTGTGAAGAAGCAGGAGCTGAAGTTCAGAGTGCTTTATGGAGCCTGCACGGTGCTATTAGACAGCATACTTGGGTAAGAAAGGAAGGGAAGCTGACCACTGTCATGTACTAGGACTACTATCTGTGTAATTATTTTTGTCCCTGCATTTCTAGCCTAAATTCTTACTAATCAAAACTATCTTCATTATTTGGAGGCCAAGAATCCTAGAAAAATACCTTTTGAGAAATAATGGTACTAAAACATTTGAAGAAACCAGACATTTTCTCCAGACCTGGTGCTCTAGCGTGAAGCTTTTGTAGTATTACTTAAAAAAAAACTTCAGAGAATGGAAATTCCCAGATGGCACTTACTATTCCCTGGACCTCCCACTCCTTTGCATCAAGAGGAATGATGGGCTCAGGATTCTCCACTGTAGTCTCTCGGTATTGAGTACTGAATGAAAGTGTAGGTAAGAACTGGATCTGACAGCACCTAAGCTGCTTCAGAACTGCCTATCGTAACTACAAATTAACTGTTTATGCTCCAAAAGAAAACTCAGTCTATACATAATTTTTCTGCACAACCTGAACTGGCTAAAAACTGGGAAAAAAGCCCATCTGCCTTTGTTGTATATGTCCAAAATTACATAAAGGGAAATTCTACTTCTTGTACTGTTTCATTCGAGGATTTTGTTAGAAAAATCTAAAAGTAGGGTTATATGGGTATAGAAGTTTGTTTTCATTCTCACAGTTTTGAGAGTAAAATTGAAGCCAATGCTATTTTATGAAATGAAATTGAGTTGCCTCATTCTTGTAAATTCCATGTTCTGGAAAGCCAGTATGTGGATCCCAGGGAGTAGGATTTTCATGTCACTTAATCCACAGCAAAATTATCAGGGAGGTCTTTAAATAACAATCTTTTTCCTTGAAATGATGAATAACCTGGAAACAAATCAGTTATCAAACAAGATGTATCAGATCTCAGTTTGGGCTTTTCAGCAACAATAATAGTTATGACAGTTTTAATCTTTTCAAGGGGCGTTTCCTTAAACTGGCAAATTTTCACATTTTTGAGGTACTTTAGTTTTGAAAACTACACAGTCTGTTCTCTGTTCTCAAGTCATTGATACAGCTGTCTGTCTTATATCAAGGGTTTTTTTTTCAAAGTGAAGTTTATTGTTTCAAGATATTTGAAATACATATCTTCCAGAAACCGAAGATCTTCCGAACAAATTCAAAACTGAGCTGGAATTTTGTGATGCAGATCCTCTTTTTTTTTTAGCTCTTCAAATGCAGAGATCATCCTACCACCAAGTCACCTAATAAGTTACCTTTATTGTTCTTTCTCAGGATTGCAAAGATCTAGTGTTGTGCTATCTAACTTCTTAAAATTTACCTATTTTAAAGAGACATCTGCTGTGCTGTGCTGAACGTTGCCAAGTCTGTTTGCTAGCCAAGGCCTGTTTGTCCTTTAGTCATTGATGGTTTCGTGACTGAGCTCCAGAGATTTGACAGATAATCAGCTGCCTCGTGCAGTTGGTAAAAGGTAACCATGACCTTTCCTACAAATAATTAGTGTCAATTATACACTCCACCTACATCCTTTTCTCCACTCTGGGGGGAAAAGAAAGAACATCATGCTTTTCCTTATTTTGTTCTGGAGACAAAATCACCAGCCCAGTGCCAGAATTTTCTACATAATTCTAGACTACCAAACTATACTAGCTGGGAAACTACTGTCAATTTTGGCATTTCTGCTTCTTGGTGACTGAGAAGCTGGACACGAGTCAACAGTGTGTGTTTGTAGCCCAGAAGGCCAACCATATTCTGGGCTGCATCAGCAAAGCTGTGGCCAGCAGGTCAAGAGAGGTGATTCTGCCCCTCTACTCTGCTCGTGAGATCCCACCTGGAGTACTGCATCCAGCTCTGGAGCCCTCAGCACAAGAAGGACTATTGGAGAGGTCCAGAGGAGGGCCATGAGGATAATACAAGGGCTGGAGCACCTTCCCTATGAAGACAGGCTGAGAGAGTTGGAGTTGTTCAACCTGGAGAAGGCTGTGGGGAGACCTCATAGTAGCATACCAGTACTGGAAGGGGGCCTACAGGAAAGCTGTGGAAGGACAATTTGCCAGGGCATGTGGCAATAGGACAAGGAGCAATGGCTTTAAACTAGAGTAGGGCAGATTTAGATTAGACATTAAGAAGAAGTTCTTCACCATGAGGGTGGTGAGGCACTAGAACAGGTTGCCCAGAGTGGTGGTGGAGGTCATATCCCTGGAGATATTCAAGGCCAGACTTGATAAGGCTCTGAGCAACCTGATCTAGTGCAGGATGTCTCTGCTCACTGTAGGGGGGTTGGACTAGGTGGCCTTTGAAGGTCCCTTTCAACCCTATGATTCTACGATTCTATGATTCTATGAATGTTGGGTGCTGATATCTGAAAGGACAGGTAGTTGAGAGAAATTCCAGACAAGGAACAGATTAACTGAGGTTGTCTTGGACAAACACTGAGATTTTTTATTATTAATTTTCCTGTTGTTTATTGGTACAATACTTGAAAATTACTATTGCACTCAACCAAGTATTTGAAAATAGTCTATTGAAATTACTTGCCTTCATAAACACAATCTGGGTACCTCTGAGTAGTGCAGGGTGTAGTTGGAGTTGTGTGCACCAACTGAACCCATTGTATCCAGTCTTAGTCAACATATTCATCAATCACTTGTATGAAAGGACAGTGTCCCCTCAGTAAGTCTGATGATACCAAACTGGGAGGAGTGGCTGACACACCAGAAGTCTGCACTGCTGTTCAGTGAGATACCAACAAGCTGGAGAGCTGAGCAGAAATGAAATTCAGCAAGGGTAAGTCCAGCAGGTAGGGAGGAATAACCCCAAGCACCAGTAGAGGTTAGGGGCTGACCTGCTGTGAAGCAGCTCTGCAGAGAACTGCACAGCATGCCCAGTGGAGAGCTGTGAGGATGGTTAGGAGAATAGAACATTTCTTATGACCACAGGCTGAGAGCTGGGTCTGTTAAGCCTGGAGAAGGCAGAGGGGATCATATCAGTACTTACAAATATCTAAAGGGTGGACGACAAGGAGATGCTTCCAGACTCTCCTTGTTAATGTGAAATCTAGTTAAGTTTCTATGATAAATAATCACCTTGAATGTAAGTGGGGTACTTGATGGAAAACTGGCAGCAGAATTTTAAAAATAATCCTGTTTCATAATTTTATACCTACTACTTTAACACTGTCCAAGATCAAAACCTAAGAGTTGAAAACAGCTTAAGGGCAAAAAAAGCAAGTTAACATTAAGAAGCCAAATCATGGCTAAAGCAAGTAGAATCTAGATGTCTTGTTACAAAGTTGATTTTGTTTAAGGATAAAGGATGTATTTGGCAGGTGATCTGCAAAAGTTCCTAATGTGTTATGCTACATTCTAAAATAATATAAGCTACCAAAAAAGTACAAACTGTTAACCTCTAAGTAGAGGTAGATGTTGCTGTAATTTAAGTGGTTCTGGAATGCTTTGGCATTGTCTCACTAGCACAAAAGAAGAAATGACCTCTTCATGAAAAGAATGCTGTGGATAAGCTGGTTGGTACTTTATCAACTTTGCTATTGTAGTTATGCCAGCCAGACATGTTAATGTGACTTAGATATACTCTGCTATGGTATTTATACTTTGTCAGAGGTGTTCTGAGATTGGTTTGTGACCTCATCTGGCATAGAATGGTGATGCTACATTCTCAGAATTGATAAAATGTAAGCATACTTCACAAAGGGCTTATTTAAAACTTCCTGACTTCAAAGAGATTTGGAAAATATGATGGTTTACTAACTTTATCATACCTATCTGCTCCTGATACTCTCACTCATCTGCTCTTCCCAAAATCTTGCTGCTCTCAAGAAATGGTGGTCTGCAGTATCGTAGCTCATGGCACTTCTTTCAGATGCTTTTGGTCTTAAGTTTTTTGAATCGTTTCTCCAGGAGGACTGCGCAGGAGAGCAAAATTCTGCATACAAAGTGTGTGACTTCTGGTCTGAAAGGAAGGACAAGTTTTTAAAAGTGCTCTGGTGAGCTCTGAGGAGTGTCAGAGGCAGATAGAAAGCTTGTTGGGCTAGTCCTATCACTTAGTAAGCCAATCTAATCAGACAAGAACAACTTTTTTTGAGTGGATAGCCATAAGTATGGTTGTGTGTCTAGGGAAGTGTTCTCTATTTTTAGTCTTCTGGTTATCGTCGGGCTCAGGGCATCGTGCAATGTTGAAAGGGTGGGGTGGGGGAGCAGTGCAGAGATAGTCGAGGCTGATCTTCTTATTTAATTTGTTTTTTTCCCGAGGCAGTTTGATCAAAAGTAAATTGGTCATAGAAGCATATTAAGAAACAGTCTTACAGTTTGTTGAGTGGTAATGCATGGGGTAGGAAAACAGGAAAACATAGAGGTGACTGAAAGATTGAGGGGAAAAAGGAATATAGAGATGGACAAAGAGATTGTAAATAAAAACACCACATCTTAGTTATTAGTGATGACTTAGCTACCCCTATATGTTTTAATGTTGCAAGGCAATAGAATGACTTGAATTTCTTCTTGTTGGTTTGGGCCTTTGTTCCAAGTAGGTCTGAAGTAGGACTGGTGAGGAGCTCAGGGTGTGTTGTAAAAGCCCAAAATACTCTTGTAGAAAAGATGGGGGAAACATTTCCATTTGGTAGCTATCAGTATTATTTGTACTTTTATATACAAGTGTAGACTTTACTCCAACACTTCATAATATTAGTTGTCATGTGTGTTTTTCTGATAAAGTGAGAAGCAGAAAAATTGTAAAATTCCAAATTTCTTGCTGTAATTTCAGTACCGTTAACATAGTTCAGGCCTCTGTCCGTTTTGACTGATATAAGATGTTCACAGGAACTTGGACTTATAGGGATCTGCAGTTCAGAACAGAGACAAAAATTGATTTTTGGGGGGTGCCACTAAATGGCCAGGGATGCTCTTCAGAACTTCATGTGAATTCCTGCTTAGTTCTATAAAGTAATGTAGCTATTAAATGGAGCTGTCAGTACACAAGACAATCAGGACTAGAAAACTTTCAAGTACAAATTGACCAGATAAATTATTAATTGTCTTGGCAATATTCATGACATGCTCTGCATAGAGCATTTCAGTAGCACCTTCTCATTTTGGTTTCACATCAGGTTACAGTTAATGTCTTGGTGATATTTTAAGCCAACATACTTTGTCTTCCTGAGCTCAGGTTCACGTTTTTCTCTGAATTATTATCTTAAAGACCTGAAAACAGAATGCTCATCCACATGATTATTTACATGAACTGATGTCTGCTCAATGTATCATAACATTTGAGAAGTTTTCTTGGGGTAAGTGGCAATGAAGTATAGTGGTGTTAAAACACATGAGATGTTAAAGATGTTTGTGAATCCAATTGGTAACCAAGCAAATAAAAAAGGAGAATGAGTCTATTTCAGAGTCTTTTCCATGTTACAATGTAGCTAAAATTAATCTAAAACTGTATGTACAAGTAGCAAAAAAAAAAAAAGAAGTAACTTGATATAGTTTGAGTAAGATTTTGTGTTTGAGTTTAGGGAGTGATAATTTCACTATTGCTTTTCTTTTTTTACAGAACTATATCAGAAAGTAAAATACTAAATAAGGGATGGATGATAGTGTGGAAATTGCCTCAGGAATTCAGTAGCATCTTTAATACTGCTGTAAAACATGAGGGATCTAGGCTTATTAGGTTAAGACACTTTCATCTCTAATTAAAAAAAGGCTTCAGGGTTTCCTTTTAAATTTTTTAAATATTTGCTTTTAAGAAAATTGCAGTTATTTTTCTCATCCTTTTTATCACATTTTGTGACTGTACTACTTATGGCAAGTAACATGTCTCAAAGGTTAACTGTGAGAAAAGGATTTATACTTCCTGTGATAACTTTCCCAAAACAAGATTAAAAATGTTTCTAAAATGCTCTTGTGATTGTTTTATTTAAATGCATGCTACATCTAAAATCAACTTACTCAATTATAAAATTTACATTGAGTTCTCTGCCAGTCCATCTGCCAAGTATCGGATTGAATGCACACCACAGAAAATTGATCAGAGCTGTTACTGGTGAGAACCTGAAAATACAATGCCAGTTCCTGGAGCTTTTCCCAGTGTTCAGTAGCTGGAGGAGCTACAAACAAGTATGACACTGGATAAAAGTAACTTTATTTGAATTCCAGTTCACTCTTCTGCAGGTTGTCTCTTGGACAACTGATGACGTCTTGGGAGTTGGACATCAGGGTTTTTTCTCCAAGTTTGTGATCATCTGAAACTTATTAAAAATGGTGAGAATCTATACTTTGTTATACTCACCAACCAATATTTATCCTGTTTATCTACTGCTTTGCATTTAAGCAGGCTGACCAACCAATATATAGAAAAATGTTTTTTAATTGGAGACTTTGTAGTGGTTTTTATTGATAGATAATGCTTTCTTTATGATTATAGCAGTCTAATTTGCCTGTATAATAGAGCAGGTTTCATTTCAACATACCATCAAGTAGATACAGAAGTTGAATGGTGATCAGAAAGATCTGTAATTATTAATGATATATAGGATGGCTGAGCAGTAGGTGGTTTTGTATTTGGGTAGGCAAATATACCTAGATATTCCTAGGAACAATTATGACACAATGCAGGAAATAAAATTATATTTTAATATGATATTTACTTCTTAATTAGGATCTGGTCTTTCTGTCCATGGACACCGATATCTGTTTGTGTTTGTTAGCATTCATGCTTTTAAAACAACTTTAAAGTGCAAATTTATTTTCCATAAAACAATGAATTTCAATGAAATTATGCAAATAACAGTTCTCAAGCTGATTGAAGAAGGCATAATGAAATGTTGCCTTAATGGGGGGTATATGTTTTATATTCCGTGGAGCTGGTTTGAGACAGCTGGAAACTACTTTGTGAAAGAAAACAGCAGGGATGGCAAAATTACAATGGTGAATGATATATTGATACACCATCTTTCGATAAGGCTGAAAATAATGTTTATTGCCTCTCTCTCTCCAAACTGAAGGTTGCTAGAGATGTTCTGGTGAAGAATGGGTGAGTACTAGTCTTCTTTCACCTCTAATGGTTTTTGATGTGAGCAACTGTCCTCCAGGTACTACAGGAAGCTGATTTGAATTAACGTGGGAGTAGGATTTGAGCAAAGATACCAAGTGATGTGTTCTATTTTCAGCACTGTTCTAACACAGCAGGCAAGTGCTTATCTTAAAGCACTTCAGTACTCATTGTAGGGTCAGTATGACTCTATGCCTTGCACTTAATTTTTTATACAAGGATAACAGCCATCATTTCAGCTGCCTGGTTCTGGACTTCTAGACATGGAGATATAAGAGTGTAACTGAGCCTTGAGGGCCAATCAGAGGTGATACAGTCTCTGGCAGCTGCAGTGTGGGTCCAGTTCCCAGCCTTGATGTCACGATTCCAATTGGTTTTGCCAGGAGAATTTTTATGGCTGTGCAGAACATGCAGTAGAAACTGTTTCTAGGGCTTCCATGGAGCTTTTAGGTAATTTCAGACAGGTTAGGTTCTCACACTTGGTGCTTGAATTGTTTGCTGCATTGGTACTGTGCTATGCACTTGGTTAAGACTCTCCTATCTTCTACCTAGTAGTTTGTTACTGAAGAGAAGGGAAGGGTTCCATGTGTATCCGTATAGTTAAGTCCTATGAGCATACTGCAGGCAAAGGCTCCATCACTCTTAACTGGATGGAAGTGTACTTGAATTGTATCTATAGGTCTAGATACCCTAAAATTGTGTTATGAAATAGCAGTCTTCAAACAGGCCTTTTATTTAAAAAAAAAAACCATAACTTCAGGAACATTTTTATGAGGATGTGATACCTGTATATGTATAGATAAATACGTATGGACAAACACCTTGAAACCTTTCCAGGCTTTAACCTGTAGATCACTTCTTTAAAAGCTGAAGGTTTTGCCTGCCTGCAGAGAGTATTTCAGTAGTAATGGCAGTAGGTTAGTGCGATAAAGTGATAGAAAACTTGATTGCATCTTCATTTACTGAAGATGATCTTTGGTAGAGAGACTGTATCGGTGCATTAGGAAGTGAGGGACTGGGTGTGCAGTCTGTTTCATGTTGCTTATTAATGAAAAAGTTAGTGAACTAGTCATGGTGAAATGGTTCTCTTGTAATGCAGACTTGTTTTGTTTAAATATTTTGTGTGTAAATTATTATTTCAGTAGTTTAATGTTTTCCAGCCAAAAGCTACAGAATTGAGTTGCCAAATCAGCAGATATCTTTTTTTTTTTAATCAAAAAGTAGTGTTGGACAGTAATCATGGCACAGAAAGTATGTGTGAGTCATGGATACTGGGGGTTCTTTTCTTGGTGCTAAGGAACCAAGAGCACAGGCTCTTAGTCCTGGTTGCAATTTGAGACATATAGACATCTATCCATCTTTTAAAGAATGTTAAGACAGGGAGGAACAAGACTAAATTAGTGTTACTGTTGAAACACCTACTTAAGTGTACCAAAGTTCTGATATGTCAGAAGCTTAAACAGAATTTCCTGGTGAACTGACCTTCTTCCAGGAGGGGAAGAGAAGGCTCTGGTGTGGTACCTTATAGTAGCTTTCCAGTACCTGACAGGTGCCTATCAGAAAGCTGGGGAAGAGCTGTTCATGAGGGCATGTAGCGATAGGATGAGGGGTGGTGGTTTTAAACTAGAAAAGGGGAGATTTAGGTTGGGTATTAGGAAAAATTCTTCACTATGAGAGTGGTGGATCAATGGAACAGGTTGTCAGGAGAAGTGATGAAGCCCCATCCCTGGAGATATTCAAGGTCAGGCTTGATGGGGCTCTGAGCAACCTGATCTAGTGAAGATGTCCCTGCTCACTGCAGGGGGTTGGTCTACATGGCCTTTAAAGGTCCCTTCCAACTTAACACAATCTGTGATTCTATTATTCTTCTGCTTCCTTTTGTGATGCTACACCCTTTCAAAGAAACTAGTGGTTTCACAAGGGAAGGAGAATAAAGATGCTGTGGGAAGAAATGTGTAAAATCTACCACAGTTAGATGTCTGCCTGGGACTCCGCTAAGACACTACTGTCCTTGGACACTGAGAGCAGAAATTCCACTTGCGGTGCTGAAGCAGCAGGACTGTCTCTGCAAGCTGCACTTGGAGGTGAAAAACCTTCTGTAACCCAAAAGAAGTATGACACTGAACAAGGCATTTCCATGGCTAAGCCAATCCCTTTTTATAGAGTCATTAAGGTTGGAGAAGACCTCCAAGATCATCTAGTCCAACCATTCTCCTACCACCTCTATCACTTACTAAAAGTAATTATACTAAGAAATATGACCAGGAATGGATGAAAAAAATCTTCATCAAACCAACACTCTATAGAATTTTTGTGCATGCTCAGTCTGAAAATCATTCCGAAACATTAGACATATGTGAGGATTTGGGGTTTCAGTGTGCTGCATTTGCCTTCTAGGTTTTATTCCTGATGCCTTGGGCGGTTGAGATATGAGATAATGACAGCTCTTGAAGAGTGGGTTTTGGTTTTTTTTATGAGCAGGTTTAAATTGTTCACAAATGTCTCTTTTTCTTCCTACTCTTAATTGAAATGAAAAAATGCGTTATTTTAAGTAGGATAAAAATGGTTTACATGGTGATTGCAACGTAGAGTCTTTGTAACTTGCCTGATAAACATCAGCCTTTAACCCCTTAGGCTCAAGGAATGTGTTTATAAATGCCGGGATAATTGTGATAACGGCTTTTTACAAACGAGCTGGGCTTTAGGCTTTAAGGTTGGAGAACTACTATCTCAATGGTTACTCCGCTTCCTCAACAAAGACCAATTACCCTACGTGAGGGAGGTAATTTGCAACCTCTCGGCCCGGGGCGCTTGCAGTGGGTACTCCCGGCTCCCGCAGGGTACGTCCCACGGGGAGCGGGTCTGCAGCCGGTCCCCGTCCCCTCAGCCGCGGGGAAGGGCGGCTCCTCCGCGGGGAGCGGGGCGGGGAGTCACCCCCTCCGCGGGGAGCCGGGCGCGGAGCCGCCCCTGCCGGCTCGGTGGCGGGGCAGCGCGGCCGTTGGCTGTTACCATGGCTCCGGAAAGCCGGGGGAGCCCAATGAGCTGTCTGCGGCAGTGCTGAAAGGACCAGCCATTTTGCTTATGGAAAACAATGTGACATATTCTGCTGCGCTTTACCGGGGACGGGGGGTGGGTGGGGGGGTTGGATAAACAAAAATCTCGTCGGAGGAAGCGGGAGAAACGGGAGG
>VXBZ01004945.1:308712-431917 GCA_013399135.1 Heliornis fulica | reverse complement strand
AAAGGTGCTCCAGCCCCTTTATTGGTAAAATTATTGGTAAAACACTTTTGTAACAAATTCCCTAGGCTTCTTGTATACTCTGGTAGATCAGCGATTGCCTGGTAACTCCTGGCTGGCTCTTGAATGCTTTCTGAGGAGCACGTGCCAAATAAGGACACAATTCCAAGCTCCTTCTTTGGTTTCCAGGTTTTTCTAATGAGTTGTATAGGGATACAACACAACTGTACCAAATGTGGAAAACAAAGTTTAAAAACGTTATTGTTACCGAATGATACTAGCGAGGCGTGCCACCCACCGTTACGTGTTTTAAGGAAATGCTAGAAAATATTCTTAAGGCAGAGAGGGGTGCTCTGCTTTTTTAATGTGAAGAGCTATTTGGGGAACACCAGTATGCTGGAGAAAAGAATTGATTTGCAGGAAATGAATGTGCTAACAGCAATAATAAAAAAAAAATCCATTGTATGGGCTTCAGCAAACTTAACTCCCCTTTGTAAGTTTTGTTAAAGATGACAGTTATCCAACCACAGCATCAGTATGGGGATTATGAAGACACAAAGCAGTGATAAATACTACATGTCATTTCTGTATTATCATCAAAGGTTGCAATTCATTGTTGCAGTTCATTAAGGGATGTAGAGCATTTCCTGCTTCTTGAAATGCCTTGACCAAAGACATGTTGATGCGGAGTAGTGACAAATTCATTTGATAACTCCACATTATGCATATGTACTCGATGATCCTTACTACAAGAATGTATGTGACATTCCCAATTCCTTTTAAATATCATGAAGCTTGAGTGACTGTAGTCATGGGATCGATTATGTGGAATGATTGCTGGAGGTGACTTAGAAATCAGACTTCTGTTCACTTTCTAAAAAGAGATAGAACCTTGAGGAAACTTCCAGAGGTTAGTGCAGCTGATACACAAGGAATCCAGTCCCTAGAAGCTCCATAGGCACACTTTGAGGTTGGCAACATCAGGGAGCTTGATGAACTAACCCCAAGAGAAATTATGTGCAGGATGTGATCTACTCTAGATGATCCTGCTTGGGCGGGGAGGGTTGGACTGGATGATCTTTCAAGGTCTCTTCCAGCTCCTAATATTCTGTGATTCTGTGATGGAGTGGAGTGGAGATATTGCAGCCATGCTCTCTCTATATATATATAATCAGGTGCCACTATGGTACTCATAAGCTACTAATTGTGACCCTGAGTTTGTGGTTACTCATTGTCTATCAAAGTTGTGTTCTTTGGGTGAACTGTGTTTATCTCATTATAATACAAAAATACTCCTCCATCCCAAAAGTTACTTGCCTCCAAGGTGTGAGCACCCCTCACTGAGACTGCACTCTGAAATTCTGCTAGTCTCTACCTTTAATGTAAAGCAAGGAAATTTTATACCAATCATAATAAAGCTATGTATGACTAAAGTCACTCAAGCTCCACCTGACTGAGAGGGAAAAATATATATAATGTATATATATGCTTATATATAAAAGTGCCTTAAAAATAGAGGGATTCCGGTGAAGATACCATAACAAACAAGTCAGGAATCATAGAGTCATAGAATATTTTGGGTTGGAAGGGACTCCTGGAAGCCTGAGTCTGTTTTTCAATAGACAATCCATCTTTTTCAATGAGTAGATCAAATGAAACTGTGAAAGAGACTGAAATTCAGGTGGTGTTATTTATGTGGGTTTTCTTAATTTTGGAGGCTTTTCGGAAGTTCTTTTATATATAATGGTCTAGAAAATTTCCCAAATATCTTTTTTTATATGTATCCCAGTAAAGAAAACCACATGGCTATCTGTAGTCATTGTTTTACATGCTGTCAACCTAACAGGACCATTCTTAAGCTACTGCCACTCCATGAGGCTGAGGCATGGAGGATGACATAAAGCATCAAGATGTATTAAGTAGTAAGCTGGTCAGAATGTCAAGTGCATTTAGTGATAGGCAGGAGGGCAAGAATTGTTAATACAAAATAAAGCTGTCTGCAGTGCTTTCCCACCTAAACATTTCCTACCTGTTAATCCTTAGTCAAGTTTTGATTAATGTACTTACTGGAAATTCATCATGACTTTTGATCAATGCATAGATTTGTTATAGTGAGATTTTAAGAAACTCTTTTTGTTAATGAGATCATAGAAATTTTGGAGTAGGAAAAAGGAGCTGACATCATTATTATTTTTTGTGTGTTTCCAAAGAAGTTGATATATAAAAAACTAAGTTCTCATTGTGTAGGACATTTATACCATGTTTCCTATTATACAGGATTGGTCCTAATGCACTAAGTAAGAGAAGAAATTGAAAATTATAATAAATAACTTTTTAATAGTTTTGTGATTTAAAATACTTTGTCAGATATGAGTGAAATAGAGCAGAAATGTTCTAACAGAGGCATTGACAGTCTCCGTTGAAGAAATGAACCTGACAAGAAACAGAATTTTCAGCTATGTGTTCTGATCAATTTTTGACCATTTTCACCAGTTTCATTCCTGAGCACATTCGTACTAAACATAGGTAAGAGCTGGTTAAAACTCTTCTAGTGATACCAAAGCCCAAGTACTATCTGAACTTCAGAAATTAAGCTGATGTCACATCTTTTCTCATCTAGTTTTATCCTTTGGCTTTCATAGGCATGTGATGCATTTGTCTCATGCCAGGCATCCCCGGCAGCAGGTTCAGTGTCCTTACGTTTTTAATTTATTTTACGTTGTGTAGCAACAACCACAATGAAAGGATTATATGATCTTTGTGTAACTAGGTATTTCATCCTGTCCAATAGCATGGCCACATTTCCTCATAGCTCAATTGCCTCTCAGCAGTGGAAGCTACTGGGACCACACCTGAGACATTGAGTAAAGGTTTTTTCTTATTTGTGAGATCTGGAAGTATCATACGTGTCTAAGACACTTGGAAGACAACTGAAGTCTAGGAGAAAGCATGTTGTTGAAAATTTCCTACCTGTAGATTTTTTCCTGTAATCTGGGAAATACTAATTTCAGAGATTGAAATGGTCAGTTCTATGAACATGTTTTCTTAAGAGACTTCTGCAAATTCACAGTGCATGTATGGTGCTTGCATCTTTAATGTTAAATGCATTCAAAGCTACTTTTCACTGTTCAATTCAAATTGAAGAAATGTGATTCATTTGGGGGGGGGATGCGATGGGAAATCTTATCCATACTGCTTGCTTCTTCCTGAGGCAGATAACATTTAGACATATAACAACATTTAGACATATCACATATATCATATATCATATCATATCATATCATATCATATCATATCATATCATATCATATCATATCACATATTCTGCTCCAATTACAAGATCTGAATGGAAAGGTGTAAAATAATACAAAGAAAAAAGTCATTATGCCTGGTTATACAGTGTTCATATATATAGCTTGAAATGTAAATGGAGAGATTTCTATAAGGGGAGGATTCTTCGGCTGGTCCATGTGAAGCTTCAGTGACTCAGCTGTGTTTGAAAGGTTAGATCTAGAAAAGCTGAGATTTCCTGTACATGAATCCATGCAGAAGTGTGCTGCTCTTCTGTCTGTTGGCATGTTGAACCATTTTCTGTATCTCTCATCCATCAAGATTGTTTCTTCTGGGTTATCAGAACTCTCTGGTAGTGTCTGGTCATGAAGGTCTTGGAGACTTGCACCAAGTGCCTACTTTACCAATATGAACTGTATATTTCGTGGTCATGTTTAAGTTTCTTAATACGATCCATCAATGAAATCACATTGCAGTGTGCCACTAAAGAAATGATAAGCTTGATTTCAGCATTGCTTATAGCTATGAAATTGGAGATATGATTATCAGTCTCTAAAAAGTGTAAAGTGATCATCTTGATAGCAGTGACATGTTTGTTTTGCTAACCATACAGGTAGATTTCTTTTTGAGACTTAGATAGTATGTATAATATATAATGGTATATAATGTTTCCTGTAGTCCAATTTCTATCCAGTAGTTAAAACACATCTCAATATATATCAATACAGTGCTTTTGTCATGTTTAGTAAATACTATAAATGCTAGTAGGTAGGTCATTATTTACACAAAAACACTTGAAGAGAATGTATAGAGAAAATGTGTTACGTGATGATGGTAAATCACCTAATGGTACATCTGCCTCCTGATAAAATGTTTCAGGAAAGAAACAATGGAATCATCTTGGCTGGAAGGGACCCTTTAGATCATCGTGTCCAACCATTACCTTAACCTGCCAACCACCACTAAACCATATCCCTCAGCACCACATCTACCTCACTTCTAAATCCCTTCAGGGATGGATCCTCCACCACCTCCCTGGGCAGCCCGTTCCAATGCCTGACAGTTCCCTCTGGGAGGAAGTTTTTCCTAATATCCAAATGTTGTGCTGCAAAGTGTTGTATCTTGTATTACTTCATTTGTCAATTGATACTGCTAATAATGATTTTAAAACATTCTCCTTTTTTCATATTTTCATAATGTTAGACATACAGATATTTGTTGATTTAGCTTGTAACCACTGGAGGAAGGGGCAGGGTTGTGTAGCATCTGACACTAGTGGTCTGGTACCTACAGATCCTGTACTGTTGCAAACTCTACTGCATGTTCCACCTGACCATTGCAGCTCTCCAGCTGGCAGTAATTCACACATTCATGTGTTGTCTGAAATGTAAACTATTGGAGTCTTTAAGCCTCATTGTTCATGGACCTCAAGTTAAATATAAACTGAGCTTTTCAACTTCTGAGAACAAGTTTTGTGGTAAAAATAATAGCCTCAGACTTACCATTTGGAGTGAAGCAGCTGCAATGATTCATTTTACAGGTTGGTGCTTGGAAGTTTGTGGAGTTGTGGGTTTTTTGTAACTACAGCAACACTAAAAATAGTTGGGATCAAACGGAAGGGATGTTTTTAATCTAATCCAGAAAGAATTTATGATATATTTTCACACTTGGCAGCTTCTTTATTACTGTTGTGTGTTGTAGCTAATGATTTTTATGAGTCTTTAGGAACAAATGATTTTTGGGCTTCACGGCCTGCATAAGGAATAGTGTAGTCAGCAGGACAAGGGTTGTAAAGTGATAGCCCCCATGTACTGAACTCTGGTGAGGCCACACCTTGAATACTGTGTTCTGGTTTTTGCCCCTTGCTACAAGAAGGTCATTGAGGTGCTGGAGAGTGTCCAGAGAACGGCAACAAAGCTGGTGAAGAGTCTAAAGCACAGATCTTATGAGGAGAATTTGAGGGACCTGAGGTTGTTTAGTCTGGAGAAGGCTGAGGGGAGACCTAATGGCTCTCTACAGCAACCTGAAAGGAGGTTGTAGCGAGTTGGGTGTCAGTCTCTTCACACAAGTAACTAGCAATAGGACAAGAGGAAATGGCCTCAAGTTGCACAAGGGGAGGTTTAGATTGGATATTAGGAAAAATAACTTTACTGAAGGGGTTGTTCCTCTACCAAACAGGCTACCCAGGTATGCGGTTGAGTCACCATTACTGGAGGTGTTCAAAACACATTTAGATGTGGGACTTTGGGATGTGGTTTGGTAGATACGTTGGTGTTGGGTTGACAGTTGGACTTGATGATCTTAGAGGTCTTTTCCAACCTTAATAATTCTATGATCTTAAATTTTTGTTTGTTTGTTTTTAACAGTAAATATTGCTTTACTATTTTAATGGTTTACTAAATAGCTAGTGTCTGGCATCCTGTTTAACGTGTCATGATAACTTTCAAATACCTACTGTTTGCAAATAAATCAGAAAATATCATGATCCATGGTGTCCCAAAACATTTTCAAATGAGTGTGCTTAAGTAGACGTGATTGGAAGTTTAAGAGATACTGAAACATTTAGCAGTTTCATTACATCAGCCGGCTTTAGGGTTTGAGTAGAGAACAACTTAGAGTCTCGTAACTTTTCCCTGAACAGAAGTAACAAGTTTCTCAGTACCTGACACGTATGAAAAGTTGTCTGGCAAAGCAAAGTAAGTTTTGTCCATCAGAATTGCTGAGATATATAGAGGAACATCTTGGAAACTTTTTACTTTAACAGAGGAAGTTTAATAGCAATGCTGACTTAAGTTACCACTGACTTAAATTACCTATCTTGTCTGAAACTTCAAAATAACTTTTTTGTACCCATCAAGGTGGTTCTGGATCTTTTCCTATGGCTGTTAATTTGTACTGATACTTCACGTTTCCCAGTACATATATGAGGGTAAGCTGGTTGGGGATGTGGTAGAAGAGGGCAAGGAGATCATGCTACTGAATGGTGCTGGTAGAATATGTGGAGCACTGTCAGCTTCAGGTCACTAAGCTTCTGATAGTGGAAAGATTACAATGCAAACTAGAAACAAAACTACTGGCTTCAATCTTGGTCAACTGATTTGTCCTCTCCTCAGATATGTATGCGAGCCAGATACGATGCACTTAAACGCAAATAGAAATACTTCCATCTCTGATGAGCCCTCCTGTAAAGGAGGCAAAACATCTTCAGAGATATCTACACTCAAAATGTTTTTCACATTTAAAAACACCAGTGGTGGTTCATTTTCTCAGATTAAGGGAATAGTGTTCAAGGTCCCAGATTTCTTTTTAACTGTTTTTATTCATTATCCGTGGTGCTTGTTCCCTGCTCTTTCTGTTTCTTTAAATAAAAATTTGGCTAACGAACAAAGGTTTTTTGCTATGGATTTCCTGATTTCTTTTTTTTTTAGCTTGAGTTGGGACGCTGGTTATTCTGTATTGCATTTTCATTTTTGATTGTAGGCAAGCCCATTGCTGCTGAAAATAGCTCAGATATGCTTAGAACAAAACCATCAGCCAGTAGCTCAGACTCGCTCTCTTTTTTTGCAGGCTCTCGCATGTGAATTAAATTAATTTCTTGAGAAAAAACTTCATAAAGGGCTACATAAAGAAGATCTACACATACAGAAAGTTCTTTTCCTGCACTTAAGACGCAGCTAAACTTGTCTGTCTGGTAAGTTGTATTTTTCTTAAGCATTTTTCTTTCTTCCTGTCATTATGACTTGCATTCTTGAGTTTCTAATTAGTGTTCAGAGAAAACCAGCTTCTGTTTGCTAGTAGTTCTGCCTCATACTCTGTACAAAGTACAAAGATTAATCTGCAAAGGCATGATCATGTTGCTTTTGCAACTTCAAAGTAGTACCTATGGTTCTGCATCCTACTTATATATAAGTGGGGTTTTAATTGTTTATCTAGGAGATTGTTCTCGGTTTGCTGTAACGAAGCCATTCAACGTTTTAAAGCAAAACTGGTGATTTATTCTCTTTAGAAACTGTTTACCTGTTTGAATGTTCCAAATGTCATTAATTAACTCCAGCATTTGTATTACAAAGTATATTCTGTGTCAAGTCAGAGTTTAAAAATAAACTTTGCCAGCAATTCATTCATGTTTTACTGCTTGCTGGTTTCATCCTGTGCAGATAAAATAGGTCTGTGTTATTCATGCAATGGTGTGTTTTTCTTGCCGATTTGCCTGTTTCATAGGACAGTAAGCATGCTTGTCATTAGTCTTTAATTTGATAATATAACTCTTTTAACATTTCTATTGGAGGTTATTTGTGGCTTACAGAGTTTCTTCAGGTTTTGATCGCACTACCTGAAACAAATCTTTTTTGATTGTGAAGCATTAACGGAGTAAAACCCAAACAAAAGAGAGTTTATTCCTCTACTTTCTGGTTTTATTCTTTATTGTGACTTAAATGAGGAAATCTCTAAAGATTTTTACTCCATCCATTGGCTTTTGTAAGCTATTGGCTAGCATTAAATGGCAGCCTATATATACCTTGTCTGTCTGATCCCATATGTTGTGGTGCTTTGGCTTACCACAATCACTGTGAACTTACATACTGCATCCCCTAGTTCTGCATAGTTCATTGTGCAGGCTTTGTTATAGCCCTAACATTGGTTTATTTTAAACATGTATTGAAAAACCATGTCTTATTTAGAAGTAGTTACATGTTTAATGTAAAGGAGTAGTTATGCATTATATTTTCATAGGGGGCAAAAAAAAAAAATCAGTGGTTTTACATAAAAGCTGTTTGGGAACTTTCCAATTCATTTAAATTTTACTAAGAAGCTTTCCAGCTTTTTTAGGATAAAAAGAGAAAATATGAAGTCTATGTACATGTTTTATATAGCATATCTTTTAGCTACAAATACAGAATTTTGTTTAAAAATCAGGAATTTTCTTTAGCAGTTTTTCAGAAAAAGCAGAAGTGGTTCAGTTGTAATGCTTGCAGTTATGTTGCATTCTGATATTTGAGAATCATGGAATCTAATTCTGCTTGTTCTTCCTTACAATAGCAGATATTGATAGTGTAATGTAGGTATCCACTTGCAACCATGGGAATTTTGGTACCAGACATACTTTGTTTCAAATGAAACAGTTTCCATTCTTATTTTTTCCCCTTTTAATTGGATTTGATTACTCTTTTGTTTAAGATCTTCCCTGTTCCTGCTTTGTTTTCACACATAAAGCTGCTTCCCTGGTTCTGCAGATCAGGCAATCTGTCCCTTACTTCTCAAGTTGTTTTGACCACACTCTACTATGGTTTTGCCATAAAAAAATTTGTCACCTGAGACTTACTTCAGAAAGAAGCTGAAGCTTCTGAAGGAGCTTAGATGCTTCAGATGCTATACTATACTTACTGCATGAGCAGTGTAGAAATTTGTGATACCTTAACAAGTCCAAAAGCCATAGCTGGACAAAAAAATATACAAAATGAGGCACAAAATAAAAAAAAAATATTTACTGAGCATTTTCATTTAAAATCAGTGCTGGGATTGTGTAAATTAAGGATCTATGATGGTCTATTAATGATTATTTTTAATTTATGTAGCTCTGAAGTTGCTATGTAAGACCAAGTTTTTGCTTGGCACTTCATTTTTGACCAGCAGACCTGACTTACAGCAACTTGTATCTGGTATGCTAATGCAACCCAAACTTTAGCTGAGTGAACTTGGCACTAAATTCAACTAAAGGGAGGCAATCTCAGGAGAGCAGTGGAATTTCTGTCTTTTGAGTAAGTATACCTCTAATCATCAGGAGCAAACAGTAACATTTTGTGCAGGTTTCTGCTTTTGACAGTGCGTCTTTGTTCACTTTCCAAAGGTGGTGTCTACTACATTGAAAAAAAACCCCAAACTTTCTCATATGGATATTTCATTTTACTTAATGATGTGGTCCCACGGAGCCCAGCAAGTCTGGAGCAGCCCAGCACTGTTGTTTGTAATTCTTTGTGAGGAATCATGTTCACTCGGAACTACTTGGGTTACACAAATATGCTCCCTCCTTATTGTCTTCATGTTGTCTTTGCAAACTCAAATAGAGGGGTGGGAGGCAGGTGTATCTCTGGTCACTTTATGACGGAATTGTTTGATCAGAATGCTCAAGAAATGTTTCCTTCTTGCCAGAATAAGTGTTTGCCAGGCAATGTACAACTGTCACTTTGAGAAACAATAGCTTGCAGTAGCTTGGAGTTCATGTCAAGTGCTTCATGCTGGTAAAGATCTTAAATTAATGTGCTAGTCTGATGACAGTACAGCAGTGTTGCTTCCACTGTGTGGTCTATGTTCAGTTCACTTACAGCACCAGCGTTTTATGGCATCTCTTCTGTGTGGGATTCTGATCCACAAGCAGAATTCCCAACTGACAGGATTGTATCAGCAGGTCATAGTAGTATGTTGAAATTACCAGGGTTTAATATTTAACAAAGCCAGAGAAGAAAAGCGTTTGGAAAGCTGGAGAGTAAAAACTGGGGATAGAGGGAATTAACCAGAGTGAAAGGCCATCGTGCAGGTGCCTCTTGTGTTGTTCTTGGATGGGTGATGCACCAAATTGGAGGTGCTGAGTCCCTGTGTATCCTTGTGTGAAACCTATGAGATGTTTCTGTTACCTGGCCATGTCCTGTTCTCAAATGACAATAGAAAACTCTAGGAAAATTTTGGGATGTGATTCTGTGTGTAACTGGCTGCTGGGGAAGGGTACAATTTTTATGGCATCCTGATTAGTTCCTGACTGCAGTAATGAAAGATGGAGATGCCCTGTTATTAGCTCTGGGCTTTAGGCTGTACTCTGACCTTCTGATAGATCCCAATGAACTAGGAACTGGCAGCATTCCCAGATTCTCACAGTAGCCTTTGCTCATCATCATTGACCTATGGTTTGGGGGAAGAAGATAAGATTAATTGCATCATTAATAATCAAGTATAGAAATGAGCACCTTCTGTCCAATTACACATTTTAACGGTAAAGTCTAAGCTTTTATGTGCTTACTGTTTCTTTTCAGAAACCCTGTCTCTTGAGATAAATCTTTTTCAGATTCTGCAACCTCAAAAGTATTCATTTTCATCTTTAAAAAAAACAGTGTAAAAGTTGACAGTCAAAAGCAGATATTTTTTGCATATGAAACATATGGGGGTAGTTTCATTTTCACTTCCACCTCAAGCTTTGAGATTAATTTGAATCTAACTTATGTTTCGGCAATCAAATTGCATGATACATTGTAGAGCATTTTCCTATTAATCCACCTGTATGCTTGTGCTTTAAAGGGAAAAAGCTTTTGTGTGCACTACCTAAGTGAGCACTTAACCATGCAGAGTATGCTTTAATGTGGTTTGAAGGTGGCTTGTGTAAGGCATTACCTGCTTTAGACTGAATTTTTCCCTGTGTATTGGTGGCTGAAGAGTGTTTCATTAGTGGCTGCTACATCCCTAAATGTTTAATACTGTTTAGAAGGCTTTGTAGTCCTTACTGCTGGAAGCAGCCTGGTGAGCTGCTTTCACGCTCAAGACTGTGAATAACTTGTTCCACAGAAAGGATTTTTGTTCCCTGTAAAAACAGAAAAAAAAAAAATGGATGAGAAGACAAGCTATGTCAAGGGACAGTTGATTTGGAAAGCCAGTTCCTCAGTTTTGAAAAAACTTAGTCTTTCAGTACAGTTGAGCTCTTAAAAGTAGTAGGAATTTTTCAATAGTTTTTACAGCATTGTGAGGTTGGACTAGATGATCTTTTGAGGTCCCTTCCAACTCCTGACATTCTGTGATTCAATATATAGAATAAGCTAATTGATTTTTTTTCCTCAGTGATGGTTAGCCAAATACTGCTTTGTACTGATACCTCTTGGAGTAGTGAACAATCATACATTCACATAGTGTTTTACAGTAACAGCTTTGTATGAAGTGAAAGATGCTTTATTGAAATTGAGTAGAGGTACAGTTTAATCTACTGTTTAAACTGAAATTCAATTTTGACTTAAGTGTGATGCTTCTGAAAAGCACCATCATCAGCTCTCCATTTAAAAAAAGAAAAAAAAAAAAAAAAGCTTGGTGTTCAAAGGCTCAGAAAATGCAACTAGTCAAACATGTCACAGAGTGTCTAGATGGGGCTGTACTGACTTACTCTGAACTCCAGAACCTGATGTCCTGTCAAGTTTGTATATGCTAATAGCAAAGTTTGCTATACACTGCCCTCCCTGCTCCATCTGGATTTCCCTCCTTTATGCAAATAGGATAAATTTAAATCCACTGACGTGGAAGTAATTGTTGTTTCTTGCTTTGTAGCAGCTGACTGCGTGGTGGTTTTCTAGCAAAACACTTAAATGACAGGCGGCAGGTCAGCATGGTGTTGATCTGTCATCCTGTGATCTTGGAAGTCTCATCCAAGTGGCTTGCAGTGCCTATCATTTCCACAGTGAGATGTGCCAAATGTTTGCCTGTAAAACCAGATGATTGGTGAAACATTTTTATCTGCCTGAATATGTATTAAAATATATATGTAGTAGTAATAAGGAATGGGTAGAACAGCTGAAATGAACCAAGAGGTGACTGCTTATCCTAATTTGAACAAAACCTGTCAACTTGTTTCAGATTGAACACACTGATATTCTGGTGAGGACATTTGTAAGGAACATACTTTTGTTAAATTTTCAGATCTGGATCTAAGATCAGATTATCTGGATCTAAGCAGAATGAGAAGCAGCAGTATCAAAATAAAGCTCTAAACCATAAAAATGGTTTGGGTTGGAAAGGACCTCAGAGATACCTAGTCCCAACCTCCTGCCATGGACAGGGACACCTTCACTAGACCAGACTGCCCAAAGCCCCATTCACCCTGGCCTTGAACCCCTCCAGGGGTGGGGCAGCCACAACCTCTTTGGGCAAACTGTGCCAGGGCCTCACCATCCTCAGAGGGAAGAATTGGGGAACTCTTTCCAATTGAAATCTGGGCTGCTTTAACTCCTTTATAGGCCAGCAAACAAAACAGTGCAAACTTAAAGACCTTTGAGTCAGCCGGTTAAACTATTTATTACAAAATGTTATTTCATAACTCGTCTGTCAGTTATCTGGCAAACCAGAGTGACCTGGACAAAGGTTGTTCTTATTCTTAAGGCTCTAGAAGATTCATGTCAGTGCCCAGGGATATTGAACAGTCACAAACAGCTGCTACCATGCACTTTCAGAGTACTTGAATATTCAGGGTTCCAAGCTCTCTCTTTCCCTATCTGACTACATGACTCGATGTTTAGTTTGATCTTTGTGCATGAATAAATACTGACGAAATCAATAGGACGTGCACAAAATGTTTGTTGGTAGAGAATCGCACTGATAGGCAGTGTAAGTGATTTTAAATGTTATTTTCTTGGGGTTTATGGATGCAAAATACCAGCCTTAGATTTTTGCATAAATTTCCACATTTAGATTAGAAAAAAAAATTTAGACCAATTAAGAAATTCTAGATTTGTTTTTCCTTTAAGCTTTCAGGATTTTTTTTTTTCAGCAGTCAAAGATGTACTTTCCTTGACTGCGTGTTCCTCGGCAAGTAGAAATGAGGCAGGTTTAACAACCAGTATCTCTTTCAGCAAAGAGAACAGCTTTCCCATCTGTTACACAAGTAATAATACTGGAATAAATGATTTAATAAATTTAAAAGCCTGGATCCTTCATAGATAACACCTCTGATTCTGACAGGCTGGACACTGAATGATACTTTGTATTGTTGAACTGCTGAAGTTTTTGCACTGGGTTTTGTTCATTTTCTCACCCTTTCTATTTCTCACTTGGTGCTCTCATGCCTCCACTGGAGTTACATCAAAGCCCTTATGGCTGAGTGCAGTATCATTCACAGCAGTGGTAGGCTGTGCTCTACACCAAAGAGGAAATCTCAGCAGAATTAAAAATAAAACACCCGCACAAAGTGCGTGCTCCACATCTATACATTAATTTTTCTGCCAGTAACTTTTCTGTGTGTAAACCTTAGTGTTTTCATTTCCCTTTGTAACTACAGCATCTTAAGTGGATGTGTTTGATGTATTGTTCTTTCTCTGTTACCAGTGTATAATTTCACAATCGCCAATGAATTTCTTGTTCTGGTGCATGAGTTGCACACTGTAATACTTAATGTAATGTTTTAAAATTCCTTTCTGAAAACTCACAGGAGTGAACTCTTCCTCAAGTAAGAAAAGAAAAATGATAGCATGGATTAAGTTTTCATTAAATTATCTGATGAGCAATTTTGATACCATCTTCTAAATGCACTTTCAAGTCAATGGAAGTGCATTGAGTGTGGCATAGTTATTCAAACCATACAGAAATTTTCATATCCCTTATATAAAACTGATCAAAATTATTCTTGCAAATTTTCATAGAATTGCAGGGGTTGGAAGGGACCTCCAGAGATCATCAAGTCCACCCCCCCTGCCAAAGCAGGTTCCCTAGAGCAGGTCGCACAGGTAGTGCACAATTAAGGATAAGTACATCCTAGCCCTCCAGATACATCTGTGCTGCTAACATGAACCATATGTCAAACCTTAGTTTTTCAGTCAGTTCTTTGATAGCTTCTTGCATTTTATGTTTTTATTGGCGTTGCCTCTTCCACCAACACTGATAAAGGTCCCTGGCATTATTCTGTCTCTGTGTAGCATTTGTGCTGTAGAGTAGAAGCAAGGAATGACAACAAAGGAAATTGCTAGCCATAGATTGCTGCATTTTAATTAACAGATGTTTTGACCGTACACAATGTGTAGGGAAGTGATCAGCCTAAAGGCTAATGGCACATATAAACCCAGGTTGCCGGTTTCAGTCTAATCCAGGCAGGAGGTGAGCATACGGGGTTTACGGTAGCGTAGCAATTTAGTCTCTGATGCCACTTAAACACAGTAGTGTTTGACACAGGCTGTTCTCCAACAAAGCAGTATTGGCTGAGATGAGACCTCATGGTGTTCCAGTCTGGCCATGGCCTCTTCTCTGTCTGGAATAAGGAAGGAATTTCAACTCCTCGATCTCCCTGTCCCTACGGGGTCAGCCCAAGGTATATTTATCAAGTGAAGCTAATATGGGTTTGTTTTTACTGTTCATTCCAAGCATTTTATGTGGGATAAATCCAGCACTTACTTTTTTTTCTAGGCAATATATGAGGCATAATTACATTTCAGTATCCAAGTGCATATTTACAAGACATACATTGGACTAATAGTAATTGAGTAAAGCTTCACACTGGATTTGCACACAATTGGAAGAGATATAGGTACAGTCAGAGTTTGGAAAATCGAGCTAATGTCTCATACCACAAAATCTGTATTATGAAGACCTCCTTTTGAAACAGATATTTGTGGGTTTTTTTTCAAACAGCCTTATTTCTGACCGTAACAACCTGTGTGAGAATGATCTGATTTCTGAAATAGGGCACAGTTTTAGCTTTGGATATAGATTTACAGGAAGAGAAAAGAACAACAGCTAGAACAACAAAGTCTATAATAATCTCCATAAGAATGGACTTGTCTTGACAGTTCAATTCAGTCCACTCATCAGATATCTTTTTAGCATAATTGTGCCTTGACAGCTTCAACAGATATAGAACTGAGAAATGCTGGATTTTTTTGTTTTTCTTTCTAATGGACTCCAGAACTTGATGACCTTTGCTGAAAATAACTTGACTAGCTGGAGCCATAACAAGACAGAACTATTTGAGGGCATGTGGCAAAGGCTCAGCTGTTTGGACAGTGTTTATCATTCCAGGGATATGATAGCTAGACAAATAGAGGAAACAGAAAATCAGTCATTAGGGTGAAATCTTCTCTAAACAAAATCTTCTCTAAATCACTAATTTTTCTAATTACTGATGAACCTGAGAAATACCTCTTTAAAATCTTGTTACTCAAATGCATACTGCATTTTCCCATCTATAGTGCAGGTGCACATTGCAGTGGTGATACTTCGTGTTCGTGGCTAGAGCTATGAGAGGTCAACCTAGGTCTCCAGATTTTCCAGTCTAGAGGCAAGTCAGTGCCCTAACTTTAGCGCTGACTTTGTCATTTTTCTCTCAACATTACCTTTATTGGTCAATGTTCAGTGACAGTTTCAGTCCTTGGGTTATAAGTATGTTACCTGTTGAGAAAGCCTGCCATAGATCTTTGCTTGTTAATAATTGGCCTTTTTTTTAATTTTTTTATTTTTTTTTCAATCCAGCTGCTAGTGAGAACATGTTTAACATTCTTTTGATCATGTAATGGGTTTCCTTCACTTCCATAGTTGCTGTGCCTCCCTACTAAGAGTCTAGTGAAAAACAGTTTTCTTGTAACCAAGAAAAATACACTGTTGTAATAAAGTTTTTTTCCGAACATGTAATTGCTAGCTACTTTATTTAAATGGGGTAGAGTGCTGCAGAACCTGGTGAGTAGGGAGCTGGAACCTAAATCTTTAATTCAACATCGGTATACTTTGTAGAAAAGAGCTACAACCTAGTGTTGGATTTATCACTAGAGAGGTGGTAGGAAGCACAGTAAAATTATTCTGTTGTGGGTCAAGTTTTCTAAGTATGTGTTATCTCTAATTCTTGAACTATCTAATGAAGAGATCTTACCAGCAGATAATTTTTAGAAGCTCTTTCTGGGCTCTTTCATCTGAAATGTGAATCTTGTTCTCTCTTTGTGACAGAAAATACACAAGTGTAAATTCTGGATTTTGCTTCAATGCTAGAAATTACATGTACTAGTTATCAAAATAAAGGAGGATTCAGACTCTTTTGAAAATACATGTATTTGAAAGAAGAGGGTCCTATAAAAACTGTTAAATGTTGACTAAAAATAGTTCTTCTTGAGGAAAACCTGAGTCTTATGCTTCAGCACCATTTGACAGACTTGATGCTGAGGAGGCTATAAAGTAAGTTCAGTGTTGATCAAGACTGTAAGAAACTTCATCTGCTTTGTGGCAGAGGATGTTTCAGCATCTTAGACCATTCAGGTGTTTATCCCCTAAGGTAAACTGATAGCAAAACCAGTAACAAATGCTATAAAAGCCATCAGTAAGTGTAGAGTTGGGTACCTGTGGGGAAAGCCTAATGGAAGGGAAGGGGGAGTTGTCTCAGACGTTTTAATGGTGCAAATGTTTCAGTGTTTATCAAATGGACTCATATATGTGAACAGAAGCCTCCACATGAGCCAAAGAGAGTCTCATGGTATGGTTACAGCGTGACTCTTCTATTTCCTCCTCCCTGCCATGGCTGCAGCACACATGGCCAGCTTTAATTTTGCCTGAGTTTGCTTTTCTGAAAATAAGGGGGTTTTAACCTTAGAGTGGACTTGGTGTCTCAACTCTGAAGGACTTTGTCAGATGCATCAGGGATACTTGGGTGAATAGAGACACAGCTGAAGAGTAACCTTTGTCAGTTAAAACTTTCATTTGCTTGATTTTTGTGGGTGTGTTAGTCTAATATTCTCATTTTCTGCCATGTCTTTGTGTTGTGCTGTGGGGACTCAGATACTCAGTCTGCAAAAACTGATCCTATATTAGTCGACGCTTATTTTGCAACAGTATTCCCTTTCACATCAACTGATACTTAATACTGGGAATTAAAATAGTCTTTGTGAGGAATTTGTTCTGTATTGACCAGGCAGCAGAGTTGAACTCATTTTGTACTGCTAACACTGCAACTTCATTTCAAGTTACCTTTTAAACAGGACCTTGCTTTGGTAACTTATTAGGTTTCTTGTTCCTGTATTTTAGAGACTGGGATAACTTTAATGTGGCAATGACACATCTTCAGTCAACATCAGTTATGAAAATTATGTAAAACTGGCTCTGTTTGGGGCTCTGTACTGCCCTTTTCACACAGAACATAGCATTTGTAATAAAAGGGCAGGCCATTTCTCTTTGGAGGTGGATTTCTCTTCTGAGTATGGCTCCATAATGTAGTTTGTCACTGTTCAGAATTTATTTAAATACCCTCATTCACCTTTGTGCCCATTTCCCGATCTCTTCCCTTTGCTGTAACAGAGAAGTGGGAAAATTATTGAAGTCAGTGTCTAGAGCAACGTGAAGTCTGTATAGCTAAGAGCAGAATAAGACCGGGGATGAGCTGAATATTATTATGGTAAATTGCTATAGACACTAAGAAACTATTCTTTCCATTCCTGCCTGTTGTTATGTGCAGCTGCTTGATCCTGCTTAAAAAATTCAACATAATCCAGAGAAGGAAAATTCTTAGGTTCTGAGACTGGTATCCTGGCTTTGCTATGGGAATATTATCAACTTTTTCTAAATATGTGCATTAATTGCCTGTGATAATGGTCATTTTGTAACATTTCCTTGCCATGAACCATTCTAAGTTCAATAGCCCTTATGGAGAACAGGGCAGGCATCTTCCTAGTTACATTTCTGTTCCTTTTCCCAATTACTTGTTCATGACACATCTGTGATTGTGGTGAAAGTGTGGAAAAAAATTATAGAAACAACAGAAAAAAATAAGTTTCCTGACATTGTAGATGGTGGTCATCCAAGCATGTCAGTGACCTTGGTTTGCTCCATACCTTAGAAAACAAAATATTGCCCAGTTCTGGCATTCTCACACTGAGAATACTTCTCTTTCAAAAAGAACCCACAGGTTTAATGGCAAATGTGTAAATCTAAGGGAAGAATGATAACAATTACACTGGGCTGATCTTGGTAGTATCACTGCTATGTTTTTATACTGAAGTAGGTGTTTAGATCTAGCGATGACTTGAACGTAGGCTTTAGCTTGCAGAAATACTTAATTGGAAGCTGGTACCACTTGTAAAAATATTACAGTTTTGTTTCTGGAATGTTTTATTAATTTTAATATTTTATGCAATAGTGCAGGAAATGAACTATCCAGATGACTCAGCTTTGCTTCAGATGATCTTCAGTTGCAGACCCAGCTTATTACTTTCTGATACTCTGTAAATAGCAGGTGACGGTAGGCTTTTGTAACCTTTTTTTATTACTGTTCATTTGAAGCTGTGAGGTACAGTGTGTTATATTAGGATAAAAAATACAGAATATTCTAGCAGGAGACAGTATCATTTGGTATATTAAGTAAAACTGCCTTTGGAAACTTTTCAGTGCTGTATCATTGTGCTACTGTGTGGCCACACAAATCTTTTTTCTTTACCTCACTCAGAAAGACCAGATGACTTAAGGGTTCAGAGAAGTCACTGTTATGTGGTTTATGCTACCATAACTCATGCAAAAAATACACTTGCCAAGGTCCAGACAACCATGTGAGGTTACAATATGTGATATAAGACCTCCTTGAACCTATACAAAGTGGTTTTCTTGTGTGTTTTACTATCTGGACATCTTTACTACTTGGACATTTTTGGTCTGAGAGACGTTTTCTACACTGTCGGCATAGTACTGCATAAGTTCTTCATGCAGCCTAGTGATGGAATGTACCTTGTCCCAACATTTGCACCTATCTGGATAACTTGGGGGCATTTCATGGGGCAGTATGTCCTGCGCTGTTTTTTCACAGTGTAACTTGTGCAGTACTTTGAATGCTACTTGTTTCATTAATAAGTTTATAACCTGATTTCATAAAAAGTTATGTTACACTGATTAAGAAGGTGGTCAACTCTCACTGGACTAGGAATGATTGGGAAGGCAGACACCTACCTCTTCAGTAGCTTTTCTGCCAAAACAACTACATTACTTAACTGTTTAATTTTTTTTTATTTATTTGATTGGGAGATATTTTCCCCAAAGGATTATTATTTAAGTAAGTATAGAGTAAGTTGATTTTATATAGGCTGCTTTTATTCCTTTGTTTTCTTAAGGGAGTATCTTGGTGGGTGCTGATGACCTCTGCTGTTTGACCTACACATAAATAAAATTGCCAGCACAACTCCTTTCTCTGTTTCAGCACAACAGCAGTGCACAGATTAAAAACAGTCATGAGACACAGGTTCACAGAAAGTCAATAAAATCACACTGGAGTAAGTAGAGAAGTCCCTCAAATAGATTATTTCTTCCCACATTCTGTAAGTGCCCTGTTTTTTCTTCTATAATTGTAAATTAAGAGTGATCAAAGTGATTGTGTTTGATATCAAAGGCCTTTTTTAAGCTGCTCGGGTGAACTCTTGAGTGAGCTAATATGATGGAAGAAGACCTGGTCTAGACAGTCATTTTGCATTACTTCAGATGGTAAATTAGTAGACATGTGGTGAATAATGGGATATCCATTGCACTGGATAACAGATGATTGTCAACTTTCCCAGTCCCCTGAGCAGAAAGGACACATTTAGTATTCTATCAAGGCTACTACTACCCCATATACTAGTAAGCTACAGGGCTGCTATTAAGTCATAAATGTGGTCACTTCTATGCTGCTTCCTTAGCAACATAGTTTTAGCTAGCTTTTCATAGCTAGTTGCAAAATAGTTAAGCAAAGCCAACCTTTAACTGTATAGTCACTTGATATGTAACTAAGGCAATAGTGGGCTAGCCATTGTTTTCTTAAAAAAAAAAATCACTTTTCAACATTTCAAACCCTAAATTAAATTTTACTGTGCAGCAAAAACTGGAGAACATAGAGATCCAAATTACTGTTTTGATAATTTTGCACTGGAGCTTTAAAAATAAAGTGTGTTCCTAGAATATAAAATATCCATAGTTTACGTGGATATTTTGGAAACCCTTACACAAATTGGATGCATCACAAATTACTAAACTCTAGCATGTTCATTAAACAAGTGTCTTCATATATTAATTTCACAAATTATTTTAAAAATAGTTTAGATACCAAATATCAAAACTTACTGATATCAATCATAGTTGTGTTTGCTAATGCAGACTTTGATTCTGGTGAGTTTAGACATTTTGGAGGCAATAAGTAGGAAATTTGGCATGTTTTGCAGTAGGGGAAAGACAGCATGAACAATGACAGGAGAAAAATTTATACTGAAAGTTGATTAATAAATGTAGAACATCTACAAAACAAAAAAGTAGGTGCAGTTTGGCAGTGTTGACTCTTGATACACCAGAGTATGGTGTACACTTAAACTTAACACTTAAAATTGCAACTAAGTGCTAAAAGTAAGCATGCAAAGTCAGAAATTTTGAATGGAGTATTGGAGTTGGAGAGGACTTACAGCAGTCATCCGGTCCAGCTGCCTGACCGCTTCAGGACTGACCAAATGTTTAGGTATGTTAAGGGCCTTGTCCAAATGCCTCTTAAACACTGACAGGCTTAAACTAGACAAACCACTGGCAACTAGACAAACCCCAAGTCCTTAGCTGCTCCTCCTACCCTTCCACCACGTTTGTTGCCCTCCTCTTGGCACATTCACGACCTTCCTTCTTAAATGGTGGAGCCCAGAACTGCCCACAGTACTCAAGGTGAGGCTGCACCAACATTGATTACAGCAGGATAGTCACTTCCTTTGACCACCTGTTGATGCTGTTTGATGCACCTCAGGATGTGGTTTGGCCTCGTGGCTGCCAGGGCACACTGTTGGCTCATATTGAGCTGCCATCAACCAGAAACCCCAGATCTCTTTCTGCAGGGCTTCTCTCCCAGTCTATTTAGATCCCTCTGCAAGGCCTTCTGCCCCATGAGTGAGTCAACACCACCTCCCACTTTGGTATTATCAACATTTCTTCCTTAGATTTAAAATAAGTTGGCAAAACAGCTTACAGTAACAAGCTAACTCTTTGTTTCTATATGTGTAGTCAACTACAGAATATGGTGAGAAAGTATATATGAATATTTAGATTCCAAGTGGCCCAAGAGCAAGAGTGTCTTTTGGTTGTGAGTTACAGGTTCTTGGTGTCAGGGGTGTATCTGATGCAGTCTTCTGGAAATCAACATGGTTTGCACAACTAGCTTTCCTCTTTTAGAATCTCTTGATAAACACATTTTTTTTCCATGTTTGCTTATGTTTAAACAGAATTCACACCTGATTCTCAGAATTTTGCTTTTAAATCAAGTGTTGTGTTATAAAAAGTCTCTTGTTCTGCAGCAGCATCTCAGAAGCAGAGCAAATCATTAGTTTTAATCAGGATCAAATATGTATTAAGCACTGGTAGATGAATTGAGTGTATTCAGTAATGGAGAAATTGTTTGTGGGTAATGTGCTGTAGTAGTAATGTATGAGGCATGCATGATTGAATAACTCTGCATGGAAATTTTTTTCCTTGTGGATTGTTTTTCACCTGGAGTAGATATAGTACATAGTACATACTTTTCCCATCATTCTTAGATACCTGAATCAAAACTTATTTTGAAGACTGTCCTGTTAAAATGGCAGATAAAGGCACCTAAGGGTACTGTATCTCTCATACATCCTTCAGTATCTCTTTTCACCTGTAGTAAATGCAAGTATGGGGAAATTGCTAATTGAGTTAATGAGAAATGGGTTTACCCATGAAGAGCTTGTGCACTGCATCTTTAGTGTCTGTGATAGTGAACCAAACAAGAAGTATCCAAGAACCCAATTAAGAAAACTGAATATTAATTATAACCTAGCCATTTTGTATTATAGTCTACTGGACCTGCTTCTTGGTTTACTAAAAATCTGTCATTCTTGAGAACAAAGCTTTATTTTCTGTAACTTCAAGATGTGACCTTGAATGTTTATAACAAACACAGTTGTTCTCTTCTTCATGAGGTCTTAATTTATCACTCTAGCTCAAAATTGTCTCATTTTCAAGCTGCAGTGTTTTATTGTTTCTTTATTGGAGACAAATAGGTAAAATCAAGTGCAGTGGAACAAGTTGGCATCCATAAGATAAATGGAGGAAATACTTCAGCCAGCAGCAAGCGGTCTGTACTTATTCTTCAGCTCTATAACATTCTCTAAATGGATGCCAAAACTTTACCTACGTTGCAAGATTTCAGAAGGATGCATTGCAATCTGTTTTCTTTGTTAAGACTTAGTTCTAGAATAATTTTTCTTGATTTGTGAGTAGTGATTGTAGGGTGATCTGACTTGAAAATTTGAAAGATATTTCAAAATTGGGGCTGACCTGTTCAAAGAAGCACTGCTCAAAGGGATATGGTTTGTGTGCTTAGTCTCCAAACCCCAAAGAAATTATCTTCACAAACTAATGAAGATAAAATTAAGCACTGCAGCCTGCAGGACCCTCTTCAGAGCTTTAAATGTTAATGAAAGGGCTGGAACACTGGCCAACTATTTTCTGGCTATATTTTCCCAGTGGTGCTTAGTATACTATAGAAGGTATAGAAATTAGTTGTTTCTGTGCCTTTGAAATTGTTGAGGAACAGTGGAAGGAGAGAGCTGTTTCAGAGTGCCCTGATGGCTGTGAGTGCAGCACATTGATGGCATTTCAGTTCCAATCTCTTAATTATCCTGAAAAGTTAATGGGATAATCCCTGCTAGTCAAGTGATGAATTCTAAAACTAGAGGATAATAGAAATATACTGAAGTGATTAAGATCTTTGGACAGCATTTAGGTTTATCAACAACCCATGCTGGTAAGAGCTATGCTCCCAAACAGCCCTTTTTGGCATTTCAGTAACAAATGAGAAGAGGAAAGTTTTTCGGGTTTAGTAGGGGCACTGTAACATAAGTGCTGTCTTTGATGGACCAATGCATACAAACCCTTAGACATCTTCTCCCTGGATACATGTTCTGTGTGATCTGTTTGTGACAGCAGCCTAGTTGTTTGCATTCAGGTGCCCCAAATGCACGTGATCTAGTCACTACTGTAGCACAAGGACAAGCATAGTATTAGCACAAGGTGATTGTAAGCAAGTCCAAATACAAGCACTTAGCAGTGTTAAGCCACTGAGGATTCTTTATGTTAACTAGATGTTCCCAGATGGTCAAGAAACCCCAACACAGGTTTTTGTATAGTGCTTGTCCTGTTTAGTCTGGTTCCTGAGTACTTTCCAGTTAATTGTCTTAACTTTCTCTTAGTGCACTAGGCCAGTGACAGTTAGAGCTCCCCAGAACAAAACCAGGTCAAATAAGGTAATTGCTAAAGAAAAAAAATGAGTGTGGGAAAATTTTTGTGGCTGTTGAGGGAAAGATATTTCCAAAAAGTATTTTGTTACGGAATTGGAATGTTTTTATTAGGGGTGGAGATTTGTGTGTGGAAGTCGTCATTGTATCTGGGGGTAGTATTCAGGTAATAAAAAGTAGCAGTTACTTAGAAGTTTGCCACATCTTCCAAGCCTCAGCAAACACTTCATGATTTCCAACATCATACTCAAGACTTTGTACAGAAACAAGAATTTATTCATTGAATCATAAATGCTTTGGGTTGGAAGGTCAAGTATAGCTGATCTTTGAAGGTCATCTAGTTCAAACTCACAGCAATGAGCACAGACATCTTCAATTAGATCAGGTTTCACAAAGCCTGGTCCAACTTGGCCTTGAATGTTTCCAGGGATGGGGCATCTACCACTTCTATGAGCAACCTGTTCTAGTGCCTCACCAGCCTCATCATTAAAAAATAATAAATCTTCCTTATATCTAGTCTGAAGCTTTTAGTTTGAAACCATTACTTCTTGTTCTATCACTACAGATGCTACTAAAAAGCCTGTCACCAACTTTCTATGTCCCCATCAGGTACTGGAAGGCTGCAATAAGTTCTCCCCAGAACCTTCCCTTCTCCAGGCGGAAACACTCTCAGCCTGTCTTTGCAGGCCTGTCTTCCAGATCTCTGATCATCTTCATGAGCCTCCTCTGGACTCAATCTAACAGGTCTAGGTTAGAGCCCTTTCTTGTACAGGGACCCCAGAGCTGAGCACAGTACTGCAGTTGGAGTCTCTAGAGAAAAGAGTAGAGAGGGAAGAATCACCTTCTTTCATCTGCTGGTCACATTTATTCAGACCATATTGTTGGTCTGTGAATGTTTTAAGTTCAGTCAAAAGACATCAGTTCAAAGCCTGGTGCTTTTTACTAGTACTGGCAAGAATTTTAATTACTTGGGCGATTGTGGACCTGGCAAGACAGGTATAGAAATGTGAAGTATATGTGGCTTGTCCACTACAGTTTTGGGATGGAGGGCTTATTAGGAGATGCCTCAAATCTGAGAATTTCTTGTGTGCATCTGTAAGAGATTAATTTTGGTGGTGTTGGTTGCCCAGTGTAGATTCCCTTTGCTTTCATGTTTACCAAAATGATTCTCGCGAGAGACTGTCTTTGTGGAGTATGTTTATTATCAGTTTCCTAATCCCTTCTTATCAGCATTTGGTTATGAGGCCTCCAGTTCTCTCAGTGGCTTTGGAAACAGCTCATTTCTAATTAACCTTTCAACTGAAACTTGTTCTCTTTATAAGAAGCTTCAAATTGCTATAATCAGCAAGAAGATTGCTGTTAAGGACAGTAATTTTGAGGGAAGCTTAGTTACAAACCTTATACACTTACACTTATACACTTACTTTTAAAGCTGACTTACAGGATGCTGTACCATATTAACCTCTGAAGAGAATTTAAATATGTGCAGTTTTTACAAAGAAGAATAAAAACAAAATACAGTTCAAAAGGAACTTCCAAGCAGAATTATGTACTGGTAAATAACACTTGAGATTGTTATGATTAAATTGCCCTTTAGTTTTCTTTCACCATTTCAAACCACAAACATACTGTCTGCCTGTGTAAAAATGAGATTGTCTTCTCCACGTTTGTGAACATTACTCTCTTCTATGTGAGAAGAATCTGTGTTAAAGTTTCTGACACTGCAGCCTTAGGACCAGAAATATGAGAGAACTAGGAGCTCTATAAAACTGAAAGCATACTTGTCAATTTTTCCTGCAGGAAATGTCTTTTCCGTTAGAAATATAGACTTAATATCATCGCTGCTCAACAGCTGCTGCTTAAAAACTCTGCTCTGAGGGCAACAGCTGAACCACTCTGTGGACTAAATTGGAATAAAGTGTCTGAGGAACATCTGAGAGTGATAGCTGGAAGGCAAAACTCACGACAGCTGGGCCAGTGAATATAAAGACACTCAGACTCTCATGCTTGGTGTTCTGTGAAGACCAGCACTTGGGGTCCTGGTGAGTAAATAGGGAGCACAGAAGCATACAGAACACTTGTCAAGGCACAGGATGAATTTTCAGACATGGCCAGTAATTACATGCACCATTTCATGTGTGCATTCTGACTGCATACATAATGTCTGGCATGCTGGTCCTCATGTCTGCCCAAGTGCCGAATTTATGTGTGACTTTTCTTTGTACATATGCAAATTTTATCTCTTACTTTCACACACAACCAGCTGAAAAACAGCAAGGGCACATAGTTCTATATACCAGGCTATGCTCATCTGTGTGCTGGGGCAAGTTGTCCCAAAGTCATACTCTGCTCTTAGAACCTGGGAATGGTATGTGTTGTTTTTATGAAAGAAATTATTGGAAAAAAATATTGAGCGTGGTCAAACCATAACAGTTTAATTTTTTTTTCTCAGGTCTTGTGTATTCCAGAAAGACTACCCCAGATACTGCATTGATTTAAAGCAGATTCTTTGACTAATTATTGGCAATATTCTGTACAACAATGGGTTAGCAAAGCATTGCATGCTACCTTCAGGGCTATAGCTATGACTTGGCATAAAAATATGACCTTGACATGCTTTGAGCTGCACAATGAGCTAGTCAATAGGAAATGACTACAGTTTGTAATCCTACATAGTTGCAGAGACATTATGTTCCCAAGTACAGACAAATAAAAGCTGACTAGTAAAGTGACATGCCACTCTTAAAATATCCAAAACAACTCTGTGTTTCTGTTTGTTACTGTACAAAACACCCTTTATT
Source organism: Heliornis fulica (assembly GCA_013399135.1). NCBI lineage: Eukaryota > Metazoa > Chordata > Aves > Gruiformes > Heliornithidae > Heliornis > Heliornis fulica. The sequence continues at coordinate 405,873 of VXBZ01004945.1, read as the reverse complement.
GACAAGTTATTTATAAATTGGGATGGTCAGACAGTTCTTTCAAGTGATTACTAGAATAGACACAGTCATGTGTTAGATATTCTAGTCAGATTTGATTCCAGCAGGATACAAACTCAGTTTAAATGCCTTTTACCTTTGTGGTATAACCTCCTGGTCATACATGTACTGGGTTGGAGTTAATTCTCCCCATAGTAGCCCTCATAGTGTAGTGTATTGGTAGTGAGCACAGTGCTGTTAGTACAACAGTGGTTTGGCTACCACTCAGCAGTATTGGTCTAGAGAAAAAGGGGAAGAAGCTGCTTCTCAGTACCAATAGCAGCCAGAGAGAGGAGTGAGATATGACAGGAACAGCTCTGCAGACACCCTGGTCAGTGAAGAGGAAGGGCAAGAGGTGCTCCAGGTGCATGCTGGAGCAGGGGAGGGTGATGAGGAGTCCTCCTCTTAAGGAGGAAGGAGAGGCAGAGACATGATGTGTGCTGAACTGACCACAACCCTGACAGTAGCACATCCCCTGTGCTACTGGCAGGGAGAACTGTGGAGAGAAATTGAGCCCAGGAAGACGGGAGGGGAGGTGTTTTAAGATTTGGTGTTATCTCTTATTAGCCCACTGATTGGATTGGCATTAAATTACTTTTCCCCAAGTGAAGTCTCTTTTGCTTGTGATGGTAATTGGTGAGTGATCTCTCTCTGTCCTTAACTCAGGACCCTTTCACTGTAGTTTCTTTTCCCTGTGCAGCTGAGGAGAGCAGTGATAGATTGGCTTTGGTGGGCACCTGCCTCCAGCCAGGGTCAAACCACCACAATCTCAAAGGAGGTTGCTTTACATTTTGGGGAAAAGAGAACTTTGATGTTAAAATTTGAGGCCTATATCTGTCATGTAATCATTTTGGTTGGAAAAGATATTTAAGGTTATCAAGTTCAACCATTAACCTAATAGTGCCATGTCCACTGCTAAACCATGTTCCTAAGCACCACATCTACTTGTCTTTTAACCTCCAAGGATGGTTACTTAGTCACTTCCCTGGGCAGCCTGTTCCAGTCCTATTGCTTGTTACTTGGGAGAAGAGACCAACGCCCTTCCGCAGCTGGCTCACCAGCTATGTCAGGAAGTTATCTTTCACACACTCCAGGAACCTTCCAGATTCTTTCCTCTCTCATGTATTGTATTTCAGGCAAACATCTGGTAAGTTGAAGTCCCCCATGAGAACAAGAGCTCGTGATCATGGGACTTCTCCCAGCTTCTTACAGAATATTTCATCTACTTCTTCATCCTGGTTGGGTGGCCTGGGACAGACTCCCACCATATCTGCCTTGTCGGCCTTCCCCCAATTCTTACCCATAAACACTCAACCCTTTGTTCACCATGATTAAGCTCTAAACAGTCACAACACTCCTTAAAGTACAGGGCCACCTCACTTCCTTGCCTATTCCTTCTGAAGGGTTTATAGCCATCTATTGCAACTCTGGTTGTGCCAGTCCCACCATGCTTCTGTGATGTTACTGTGTCATGGTTTTCTTGCTGCACAGTGGCTTCTAGCTCTTCCTCTTTGTTGCCTGTGCTGAGTACATTGGTGTAGATGCACTTCAGTTGAGCTACTTACCACTGTATCACAGAACAGCAGGAGTTGGAAGGGACCTCGAAAGATCATCTAGTCTAATCTCTGCCGCATTATTGAGGGGAGAAACCCCAATTCCTACCTAACCAATTCCTACCTAACCATTCTCAGGTACTTCTACAGCTTCCTCCATCAATAAATAACCCTTGTGTCTATGCTGTCACATTGGTCTCCACTGAGATGGTAGACTGGAAAACCTCACTAGTACACCATGAGCTAGCCAACCTCATTTTATCCCCTTTCTCCTTCAAATCTAATTTAAAGCTCTTTCAACTCAAAGTAGTGTGTTAACTTTTCATTTCTGTTTCTCATGTGAAACAGGTGGCATTGTAACACTTGAAAACTGCTTGAAACAGTCTTTTTACAAGTTTATTTCTTAGATATTTTTGCAAATCATAGAGATAGTTTTGAAATGAAAGATATTATTTTTTAAGCATGCTTTTGTTCCTAGAATGACAGGGTAATAGATTAATTGTGATGGAAATATGGCGGTTTTAGCATAAGTATTTTATCCCAAGTATTTTATCATACACCACAGTGAAATTTAAGGGTGAATTAAGTTCTTAAAACTTATACAGGTCAAGAAAGTAGAGACAATAGGCATTTTTAATAAACTCATCTCCATTTACATATCTCACTTCAGCTTGAGTCAATTCATTTTGATTTTTAATCTCCTTTTCAAACTAGTGGGTAAGTCAAGAAACAAAATATCCAGATGTGAAATCTTTCTCCATGTGTTTCTTGTCTTCATTTTCACCACTGAATATGTATTATGACCTTACCTGTGCTGTTAGTTGAGATCTTAAAGTACATTCCAGTAATAATTAATGCCAGTGCTTTTTGCTGCTGGTTTAAGTATTTTACTAACTCCTCACTGCCTTTTGGGTGGACGCTTTATGCCTACACTTTTTCTTGGCAGATGTTGTCTTTAGTTTTTCTGCCCAGCTGGATGTGTTTGTGGAGCTCTTAGGGATACCTGTTGAGCATGTGTAGACTTCTGTTATTCTTCCAGAGTGCTAAAGCAGCAGAGGTCTAAAAAGGCTCTTATTATACTGCTGTACTTATATCCCATTATGTGGAGTTAAATATGCTTTTAAATGTTTCCTGGTCTCGGTAAGGTGCAGAGCTAGCCCAAGCACATACAAATCTTTCCAAAACATCTAGAGGCCTGGCCTCTTCATCAGCTCTTGTCCCAGTTGTCCTTTTGTCTTAGATTAAGTTGTCATGACTGGTATCCCCCTTTTTTAACAATCTAGCTTTTCCAATCTGGGAATTCTTTCATGCTTTATCAAACTTTTTACTTCTCCTTTTGAGATCTTTTTTTCTCAAAACAAAACAAAAAAAAAAAGCAACTGAAAGCAATTCTCAGTTACTCTTTTTGCCAGTTCACTAGGTGACCTATTATAGTCACATTTTTCTCCACTTTATCTCCTAGCATTTTAGAGGTAAAAGAGCATAGCTATCACATGAAATCTGATCACTCTCAGAGCTCTCAAGTGTTTGTGAATGGGTGTTGTCCCAGGTCTGGAAGATGAGTGACATGGCAATTCATTCTGTGGTGTAAACGTCAACACTTCAATTAGATTTCATAATTGTATTCAGAGATTTCCCTGTGGTGAGCAGAAAGTTTTATATGTGGCTTTGTCTTATGTGTAAAAACACCATGTACATTGTAATAGGTAAATCATGACCATGGTCCTGATCATTCATGCAAGTCTGATACTGCTCTGCTCTGTATAGTTTTATTACACTGTTTATATACACGTTTCTCTTGGAAAATGTTTATAAATATTTTATATACTCGAGAGTTGTAGAGTTGTACTGTAGTCCTATAGTTAACTGCATTGTATATTGTAAACACAAACTAGTTTCACTTACACTTTTTAAGGACATTCAAAATCCAGAGATGAAATATTAATGTTATGAGCCCATGGACTCATCCAATAGGTTTCGTTTACATTCCCACACATTTAAGTGTTTGTGCCGTGCAGGGAGATGTGTAATTTTCCCTGGCTTCAAAAGTCACGCAGTGCAAGAAGATGGATGAGCGGTGGATTTTTTCTGTTTTAAAAACACTTGTCTAAACTCATAGCTTTGCCTTTGATTTTACAATCTTAGTAAAGAAGTTGGCTAGATATTGAACATCAGCATCTTGAGTCTTAGCAAAAAATTTAAATAAAGACAAAAAGGAGCTCTACAATTTAACTGTGATGCATTTGCGTGCTTTTTCCTCTTAGACTGCTCTGTTTAGAGTACTCTTCCCTGCATGTCATAGGCTAAACTGCTTCCAAAATGTTAGAGTCAGGGTTACTGCTGCCATAGTATAGAGATCCAGCCTCTGATGTATTCTTTAGGGAACCCAGCGAGGATGGTGTACTTGAAATGACCTTAAACTGTACCAGGGCAGGCTCAGATTAGATTTTAGGAAGAAATTCCTCACTGAAAGAGCTGTTGGGATGTGGAACAGGCTGCCCAGGAAGGTGGTTGAGTCCCCATCCCTCGGTGTATTTAGCAGACAGGTAGATGAGGTGCTCAGGGATGTGGTTTAGGAGAGGACAGGAATGGTTGAACTTGATGATCTTAATGGTCTTTTCCAGCCTTGTGATTGTGTGTGAAATTTCTGAATTCCCTTAAAGCCTGTGGAAGAAAATGTATGAGTGATGAGGATTCGGATAGCTGATCAGGCAGCACGGAATGTACTAGTTCTGGAACTGATACCATGTCAAGATAGCACTGTACCTAAGCTAGAAAGATGTGCTTGGGTAAAATGTTGGACCTGTGTTACTCTTAAGATTATCTTTTGTGCTGTTATGCACTTTAGAAACCTGTGAGTTTGGAGTGATGCCAGCTTGAGGTTTCTGTGCCATAGACAATTTTGTGTTACAAACACTTAGAAAACTGGATGCACTAAACTCAGCAGTGCAATTATTTTATGTCTGGGTTCCTCAGGTGACTTGGAATCTCAGTCTAAAGATTGTGTCCCAGGTCTGATTGTATCCCAGTTTCTTACCTACTTGACTTCCCTGGGGATTCTACAAGAAGTCAGGTGTCAGGCAGTGACATCCACACGTACATCTCCGGTTAAAGAGAATTTACTTGTGTATGCTCGATCTCAGCACTGTATCAAATATCTGTCAGTTTACTCTTACTGATTATTGTGTTCTGGATTTTATTTTATTCAGCATGAGTTTTTTCACTGGGTTGTGCATTTGTTTGTCTTGCAAGCACACCTGGTATTCATGACATTTATCAACTGTAGAGAGCAGAAGATACGTAAAAGCTCGAGCCGCCCACACACATGTAGTTTTAACAGCTGATACACAAGGAGTTGTTCAGCAGTTCATTTTATAGATAAATGCTTGATATCTGTTTTTAAAATCAGCAATCCTTTTTGTTTGATCTCTCATCTTTGAGCAGCTAGTGAAATGCTTGTATGCAATACAAAAGTACAAAGTGTATAGAATGAACTATGCTTATGTGCATTCTTCCCACAGACGCTGTGTGCTGCATGTGATGGCATCACTTCGCTTTCTCAAGGGCTTCAGTTTTCCATCATCTATATTTTATAAGTGTTGTTACTTAACCCTTTGCAGAGGGTGAAGGGGGAGGGGGCCATTCTTGCAGCCATCAGGATGCTTGTTTATCTCATGAAATGTACACTGCTAATGTTTTTTAAATTTAAAAAGCACTCAGCATAGATTTAAGTGTCTATAAGAACTTGACATTTAAATGTATAATGAGCAATTCCAGTATGTAAGATAGGACAGACAAATTAAGAGACTGGATGAAAGTGAATGTATCAACAAAATCTGGCATTTGGAACGTATCAAAGACAGAGAATATTAAATCTTAGCAAGTCATCCCCCTTCAGCCCTGAGGTTTTGTCATCTTGTCATTGATGTTGCGAGTTTCTTGGTATGGCACGTACTTTGTGTGTGAAATAAGGTGGGGGAAGAGCCTGAATAACATTTTTTTTTTTTTGTCAGATCTTCACATGAGCCAGGCACCCTGGTCTGCATCTGCTGTCTTTTTTTCTATTACCATAAATACAATCTTTTATCTACTTCATAGAGACAGAAGTGAGGCAGAACCATGCAAAACAGTAGCAAAGTGTTCTGTGTTTGAGAGCTTTTGGGCAAAGATACATGAATAAGAGAGTCTTCTAAGAGAGAGAAAAAATAATTTTCCTTTATTTTCTTATGTAAAATGCTTCATTTAATTTCTAAAACTATTACTAGTGTTTGATTGTCAGCAGAGAATATCCACAAATACATAAATAGCCCATAATATGCATGATATCTTGCTTTAGAAACCATTTCTTAGGTAGTGTCACATGCAAAATGTTTAAAAACATTAAAACAAATTGCTGACTTTCTAATGGCTAACACTTCTATTACTCTGTGAGGAAGATCGTTGCACCCTTCTGAATTCAGAGGTACATTAGGCTTGTTTTAGGGGTTTTAATTGCTTCTATTTTGCAATAGGTACAAGCAGTCTTTCAATATTAACATAATTTAATCTTTACCATAAGGCACGATCAGTAATGCGGTGTCAAATGGTAACTGCCAGCTTCTCAAATTATTATTCTTTTTATTCAACTTGGCAGCTAATTTTCTCTCTCCCCCACCTCATGTAATGCTACAACTTTTGATATTCTGATGGCTGATTCCTCTGAATCAGGCTGGAAATGCAAATTTAATATGGAATCAACAGGATTCTTTTGCATAAGTATATTCAGGGTCAAAGATATAAATGACTTCTCACTTAATGCAAATAGGAAAAGAGAAAAGAAGCAAATGTTTTTGTTTGTTTGGTTGGTTTTTTAAAAAAGCCTGTGGCTTCTTCTGGGAATTTCTTTAAAGGTGACCAATCAGATATGCAGGGAAATTTGACTTTATAGGTTCCCACCTAATAGGGCTGCCCCTTTGTAGCTACATTCCAGACAAGGCAGCTTTGGATGCTTTTACTATATAAAGATATGTTGGTGTCAAGGAGTTTGACTGACATTTTGTAAACTGAAATATTGTTTATTCTTAAAAAAGAAACAACATCTTGTGGCTAGATATGGAAAAAATATTTGGAGTGGACATTTTTGGAATGAATTAAAGAATAGTCTGTCTAAAATGCTTGACAAAGCAGAAAGTATTAAAATATCTCTGAGCTGGCTCAGTTGCAAAACTGCGGAGTTAAAGCTGCTTTTCCAGTTCCTACAGTAGCCAAAAATTTAGGCTGCTTTAAGATAAGATAATTGTGCTCGCTTAATTGTTTGCTAGAAGAAAATGTCTACTTTCCAATATAGAAAATCAGTGCTGGAAATCTGTTTGACAGGCGGGTGTTTTGTTTCCTGAGACCTAAATCTAGTATATTTCTACAGTTCATGTTTACTTCTAGCTTGGGAATAATCCCATCCTTATACAGAAAAGCATGTGTTTATAGCTTGTTGGCAACCATAGATTTTCTAGGTATATAGTAAGGGCTTTGAATCAGAGCCCTGATATTTTCCAGTGAGAAAGCTATGATTGGAAACCTACTACAGCTCAGTATTACAACCTTAGATACTCAGATCAGAGAAATGAATTCTCCACAGCATCTGTGACTACACCATACACTACACACGAAAGCAGTGTCTGTAGCAGGGAAAATACATCAAAGCAGTTGTTAATAGAAATGAAATTTATTTGGGGACAGTAGTTTTTCTTAGCTTTGATTTTCTTAATTTCTCAACTTCTTGGAGAATGTCTTATGTCAGAAAACTTCTGTCATATGGAATAATTATTGTTATTTCACTCTAAGCTTTTCTAATCATGCTAAAATTGTTAAGCAGGCAGTTCTTAGGCTGCTAATTCTATTTACTGCTTTGGGAGCAAAGTTTGCCCTTGGCCGCCTCATTCCACGTGCAAATTCCACATATTGTGCCTGAACAATTGGCAGCCACAGTGGGACCACAAGATGCCTAAAGGAGGATGCACAAAGCTTGAGACAGTGTTCTGTTGCTTCGGAACAATAGATGCAGCCTCAGTACCATGGTGTTACCGTAATGTTGTGGCACCATAATGTAACACAGCAGCTTGACGTAGTGTTAGTACAAAGCCTTGAAGCTCCTGCTCTCATTTGAGAACCTGTGGGATTCAAAAGTTATTTTGGAAGCTTTACATCCTTCAGCTACGGCTTTGTAAGATGTGTAACAGCCTCATCTGTCTTAAGACAGCAAAGGAAACTTGCTTCAAGCTTTTCTATCATCCAGCTCTCAAGTAGCCTCCTTACCCACCTATCCTATTAGGGAAGGGTGGATTTCCAGCGAGGACGACCGTAGTCAGAGCGCTAAGATCAGCTGAGGTGGTTGTGCCTTTGAAGGGAGATAATCTGCCTGGTCAGCGTGCTGCCTGAGCTGTGCAGGCTCTAACGGGGCAGAAGCGGTGTCTTGCTGCCATTCCCTTCGGCTCACCTCCCCGGTGCTGCGCTGGAAAGCATCGCGATGGTCGTCTGATGCTTGTTCATGGAAAATGTCTGGTGGAGTCAGTGAAGACCATGAACCTAAAAGAGTCTGGAGATGGCTGTAATAGTCATAAGCTATTCCATTATTACAGGCAAAGTCAGCTGATGCTCTAGAGTTGCTGTACCACTTGGATTTAATGCCTTCTCGGTGATTCAGGATTTACTCTGGGAAAGAAAGCAAATTACAAAATAATAAGCATACTTAGCATGTCTACTAATCTTGTTTCTGGTGCCTCGTGGCCCTCTTCTCCATTGACTTAATTTCTTCTTACATGAGGAAGTAAAAATCCCAAATCTGCTTCCCTGCTTTTTCATTTAAGTGAGTAGTTTTAAAATTGTGTGGGACCGGGGCTTTCTGGTGCACCTTCTCAAGTATGATCTGAACATTTCCTCTTAGTACATGCAGAATGAAAAGATTTTAATGGAAGGGTTTTAATGAATCTCATGAAACAATTGTTTACATGAAAAAAAAAAGAATTGCACATATGCAGGCTGGGGACGTTTCTGAATAGGACCAACAGTCATCTAATTAGACACGCATGGTATTAGTAGGCATTTGCAGTACTCACAGGACTAGTCCAAGGACAAGGGATCCCTGCTGAAAATTTTCCATTAAAAAGATAATTGCATAGCAGACAGCTTTTCTAAAAAGCCTGCCTAAAATTTTTCTTGTTTTTAATTAGGTGCTGAGATCTAGATCTAAAAAGACTGAAAATAGAAAAAAGGTTTTCTTGCCTGGGCAGTAGAACTAATTGTGCTGACAGTGACTGCGGAATTGTGAACAACTGAAAACAGAGGAGCTTTGCTTGTAGTCTTATGACATATTTTGTGATTTGGTGATCTTGGTGGAATTGAAAGTTTAGTGTATACTGATGGAGTATTAATATGCATTGCAATATGACAGACCTACTTCTGATTAGTTAATAACTACAGTACCTAGGTGTATGTTGCCAATACCAGGAGGTTCCAATCATTAGTTTTTCTTAAGATGAGATTTCTGGAAATCTTAAGTTCTCCACCAACGCCCCATTGGGCTCAGATGTCTGAAAACATGAGAAAGGGTGAGAAAGCTGTTGGTTCTGGTATGCCTCTCAGTAGGAGCTGATCAGAAAACACAGCTGGTTTGTGTGTTAGGTGGAGCCAGTGTGCCCTGCTTACAACAGGACAGACATCACGTGCTGTGAAAGAGGCTGTTAAAGAGTTAAAACATTGTCATCACTGAGACTGGTGACATCAGTGAGAGTTACCAAAACTGAATAGTTAAAGAGGATTTTGCACATTTTTTCATCAGAATTGGAGAGCAACTGAAGGAGTGATTTATCAGTGCACTTTTACCTTGAAATTTAGATAGGACCTAAAAGAAGTACAGTGAATTTCAGGAAAGTCAGAGGGGCTATGGGTAAGGTGTACAGGCTGCTTATGAGAATTTTGACTGTGTTGAAACAATGATATACTCTCTGAGAGCATAATGAAGAGATGTAAAGACTTAATTGTAGCCTGGTTATGAAGGGGTTGAGAGGAAGACGGTGTGTCAAGTTGAAAGTGTTCTGTTAGAAGCCTTACCTGATGGTCAGATGGTAATGGTGATACGTGATAACACCAGGAAGAAAAGGGAAGTTGTAGAAAATGGTGAGAAATATGTTTTGTCTCTCTATATTCCCTTTCTGCTGCATGTGTAGCATTGCTTACTGAAAGGGTAGCTTTTATTTGTTGATGGGGAAAGCCACTGCAGGTCAAGGAACTGCAGTGGATCTCAAAGCACATTCAGCAGAATTGTAGGAAACTAAAGTTGCTTCTCAAGGCCTTAGTAAGGGCTTGAAGAGAAAGGAACAAATTGTTTGTGATGTGGTGATGTATTGTAAGTTGGACTAGGCAAAGATATGTGTTTCTCCCATCTCCTGGTACAAGAATGATGAAGTACAGTCATTATACTGTTCCCCTTGAGCTGGAGTTAGTGAACCCGAAAGGCAGTCTCTGGACTTTTGACGTCCTGGTCAGAATCACAGAAAATGGCTGATTTCTTGCCACACGCACAACGCTGCACATCCATCGGTGCGTGTCCATCAAGTATGATTTTGTGCTTGTTAGGAAGACCAGTACAGAAGACAGCTGCAAGAGCAGAATAAAACTCTGGAGTATTAGTGATTGTCTCCTGTGGTATATTTGAGGTTTCATAGAAAGTTTATTCTATAAAAGCAAAGGAACTACTATTTCAAGACACATAATTAGCTACAGATACAGATAGCCACACAAATGTTCAAAGGGTGCCTGTCCTATCTGGCATTTATGGGCTTCTGAAAATCCTAGGAAGCTACTTGAGCAACCCAAAAGTTATAGGAAGCAAGTTAATATACCTATGTTTCTTACATTTTGGAATGTAGTTCCTTGCAATAGTTGACTCTTCCATTAATCTTTAGATAGCTAGTTATAGATGTAAAAATAGGACACATCAGGAAGAATTGGGGTGGCCTTTGGATGTCAATTTTTGTTTTCTCAGGGTAGAGATAACCTGAGTCACAACAGCAGAATACAAATATTAGGGCTAAACATGGCAGCCAGTAGGTCCCATAAAAAAACAAATTAGGTCAGACATCAACAAGCAAACGTAGCCCAGCTAATGGGTAGAACTGTGATTTAAAGCATTTCAGAATTCTACTGAGAAAAGGGGAGATAGTTAAACTACATATTTCTGTCTTTACTGCTTTAAAATACATGTGATAACCTGTGATGTGTTTAACTTTCCCTTAGTCTTACTTGGAGCATTTTCAGCAAATTTTGAAAATGTGATTTCCCCACCTCCAACAAAAACAAGGCTTAATTGTCTCTGTTAAAGTGAGACAAAATTAGCTTCCCAACTAATAACTGGTTTAGATGTGTTTACTGAAATGAAGAGAACAACTCTGGGCCTGTGTTTTAGTCTTGTTTTGCCTTGACTCAAATGTTGTCAGCTACCAATTTATGGTTGGGGCTTTTTGCTGTTGACTTTCAGAAACTGAGAAAATAGTCACTGTGAAAAATCAGCCAAGCTCCTTCCATCACAAACACCCAGTGAAAGTGTATAGTGAAAAGCTAGCTAGGACAGTTGTTACATCCCTTGCTCAGACTGGTCTAGATAGGATTGGATATGATGATAGAGACCTGTAATCATTTATCAATAAGTCTGTAATCACAGATTTTGAGTGTTTTGCTTCATGTTTGGGGTTTTGTTTTCTTTTTTCATGGACATGTCTGTGGGAATATTTGTTGGCTAATGTAAAAACAAGCTTTTAAAAAATGGAAATCGTTGTCTAACCTACAGCAAAGTTAAGCTTGCACCAGAAATGGGCTTGTGCATATTAAAATTTTCTGTCATACTATATAAACTGATCCCAGTAGTTCATTGTAGATAATGTGGAAGTTATATTCTACAGCTGAGCTGCAGAGAAGGCAATTCTCCCTTGCATCTGCAATGATCATTCTCACTCTACTGATGATACACAATGCAGTTGGGGATGCGCAGTGCAGTTGTTGGGAATGTGCTCTAGGGAATGGCTAATCCTGTTCTTACCAAGCTCCTTTATTTCCAACTGACATTTTCTTGATGAGATGGTCAAGGTAATTTTATGCCACTTTTTCCCTCTCCTGCAGGTTTTTTTTTTTTTGGTTGGTTGGTTTTATATACAAAGCGAAAGAGCCACTCTAGGGTTTTCAGACTGCAATATGTGAAGTAATGCTAAACATACATTAAGCTCTGTAACTTCCTAACTGCCCGCCTCTTTCCAGAGCACAAAGACAGAAGGTGAAAAATTAAAATGTTTAAGTTTGGCTGCAGGCCCAATCTGTAACTTTTATTAATATATCTTATTGCTGATTTCCCCAAGGCCCATGAGTTCAAAAGACTACTCAGAAGATGTTAGTTAAGTTCACTTAGTGGTTGGTGAAATCAAGGGTTTTTTCAAAAGGTTTTCCTTTGTGAAGAGAGCTGTAGTATAATTGAAACTGAGCTATACACTTTGGGTACTTGCTGATATTCTCATGATCATGCATTTAAAACTGAGGTAAGAACAATAGCAAAAATGATTCATTATTGTACTTTAATTTAATAAGATTAATTTCTCTTTAGACTCTATGCCTTAAAATAAGTAAAAGGTGAAACACTGAACAGTAGTAGTATATTTCAGCAGAACCATGGAGAGAATCACATCAATCATAGAATAGGTCATGTGGTACCTCTGGAGATCATGTAGTCCACTCTCCTGCATAAAGCCTGACTGATCTTGAGTTTAGATCAGGCCACACAAGGCTTTGTGTGGCTCAGCTTTGACAGCCCCTAAGGATGGAGACTGCCTGGCTGGGCCCGTTCCTGGGCCTGGCTGCTCTTACAGAGTTTGCTTTCCAAGCACTAGATTCATTGATGCCTGTGTGCATCATTTCTATTGCACCTTGTTATTTCACTGGATTTTCCAAGAAGAAACTCAGCTCCTGTTCTCTCTAACTCTTCTTTAAAGAGTTTCAAGACAACAGTTAGATCCCCTGGGCTTTTTCTTTTCCAGGCTGAACGTCCAAAGCTCCCTTAGCCTTTCTGCATGTGTTGTGTGCTACATGCCCTGAGCCTGTTAGTCCAGACTCTGCTGTTTTTCACTGTCTATCTAGAACTGGGGTGATCAAACTTAGATGGAGTAATGCAGATTTGGGCTCACCAGGACATGTTATGAGGGCAATGACCACTTCCCTGGACTTCTTTGTGATGCTTTTGCTAGCATAGCTCATATGGCAGTATTGCTATAAAAGCATGCAGTCAACTTAAATTCAGCTTGATGACCACTATGCTTCTCAGATGCTACTTTGCAGAGTAAGTCCCCAGGCTCTACATAGTGCATGGAGTTACTCCATCCCTGGTGCTGAATTTCACAAAGTACCTATTAGCGTATTCCTGCAGCATTGAGGGGTCCTTCTGCTGTAACAGCAACTTCCCAAATCTGGTGACCTTCATGACCTTGAATTTGTTTGGTACTGTTGGCAGGGTGCCTAATGACCCATAAAACAACATCTGCACTTGCCTTCAAGGAGTGTTTGTTTTATGAATAAAGAGATGAATTTATAAGACTGGTAACCCATTTTGGTTTGTGAAAAATGTACATGAAATTCCAGAAAGTTTGGTACAAAATTCCTGGAAAGCATTTTTTTCTTGCTCCCTTGCAGAATATTTTGGGGTTTATATTTAATAAAATGACACTTTGCTAGAGTTCATAGTTATTCTTTTTCCTGAAGTTGATTAATGGGTCCAGGTACCCTGAAAGTAGTCCAGTACTGCAATCCAGTACCTAAAACCATATGGTCAATTTACTCTGAGGTACTTTGTAGATGATATGTTTAAAGGAAGCCTTAGCAAACTAAATTAATGCAGTGAAAAGTTTGTTAGCAAGTGCACTACATTGTCCCTTGTGGCTACTGTGAGTTAGTTCATGTCTCAAAATTACCACTTTTTTTCCCCTGGGAAGAATTTTCCAGGCTCTTCTCAAATGCCTTTTAAAGTGTCTCATCAAAATCAGTGGAGAGAGAATTACTTATAAAACCACTGCCTGCCTTTCTGTTATTAAACACTTCCCATGTCTGTCTGCTTGGAAACAGCTACAGGAGCGGCAAAGATGAATCAAAGATGCGATAGAGTAGCACTACTTAGCTAGCAGGAGGCTGTGATGGCTCTGACCTCTGAATGACTTGGTAACTCCGCTGCCAGTGGAAGCTCAAAACAATGAGTGCCTGTCCAGCTACACCCAGATTTGTTTCCTGGTGTAGTACTTCAAGGAAATCTGCTCTGTGTGGGACAGCAGCTTGCAAAACGTTCAACAGCAGCCAAAGAGTAGTGACGGAAAACAGAGTGACTTGTCGGTGTTAATGCCCATCCTCTTCGTGTGTGAGTCACACATGCAAAACTGTGTGAAATGAAATAGTTGCTAAACATAGTTAGCTGGGAGGCGTTGGAGTGTGCCACTTCACTGTAATTTGGGTTTATATTCACCTAGCCTAGCACTCTTGGAGAAGGAAGCAAGTGGTTTGATAACCTCGCCATGTTGGGATGAATTACCAGCTCAGAGTCCTGTGGTGCGTAATGCTTTATAAGAAAAATTTCAAAAGAATTGTTTTGGCAAAGGTAGGACTGCTTTTCTGTGACACTACATCTCAAGTTTCTTAGAGTTCTCTAGCTCAGTAGATGTTGTGAGGCTTTTTGACACAGCAGCTTGCTTAAATAATTTATCAGCTCATAGATGGTTTAAAAATTCTCATAGATAAAAGGTTGAAACCAGTGGAGGGAGGGGCTCTTCGTCTTCCCATGTCTTGGAACAAGGCTCTAAAGATATAAAGTGCTGTTTACTGGCATATGTGGTGATGTTTATATAACGGGTGGCAAGATCAATCTTGGTTACTTCAGTAAAATAATATTTTTACCGGTTAAGTCCTCAAGACCTTGCTCAGATTTATAGACATGCTGATAATGTAGGTCTTAACAATTCAAGAGTGAGTTTGTATATTAAAAGTACAGGTGAAGTTCTTAAAATATGCTCCTGTGGTTAGGTTTTCAGGGTACAGAATTTGACAGAGCGCAGCAAATGCAGGAACTTTGCTCATCCATTTCAAGTACATACTTTACACCTTTCCTCACTATGTTCTGTTAAAAACTGCATCATTTGCTCTTTTATGTGGAATTATATATTTAGTGGGGAAAAAGGAGTAATAGGTTTTATTGCTCTGAGAAAGCACAAACAAAACCACTTTGCCGCTGAATCAGGCTGTGTTCATGCTGTGAAGTCAGGAAGCCGTTAGACTTGGCAGTGTGGAAATAGTACTTCTGTAATGGGAAAAGCTTATGCCACTGTAAGAAATTTGCATGGATTTGATAATCATTGATATGTACAGTGCATTTTCTTCTTGTAAACTGCACTAAAAGCTTAACTGATACATAGGGAAAAATGGTAACAAAATTAATTTCTGATAGTGCCACACAAATGCTGGTCTCCTGTTATAAGTGTATTCATCACAAATCAAAATTTTGAATTCTCTTACATGACAAAACCCCAAAACTATTTTAGAGCCAGCTTGCCATCTGCTCTGTGGTGCTTCTGAGGACAAGCATGTCCTCATATGGCTGCATTCAAAATATCTCACATAACTCCTGAATCTGCTTTCTGTGGGCAGAGAGGTCGAACAGAATAATTTCTGTCACCTTCTAGTTTTTGAATGACAATACAATAATATATATATCATTCTCTATTAATGTTGACAGTCCTGTAAAAATTGTGATTTACCCAAGAACATTAAGTATAGCTATGTAGTTCAGTGAGTATTCATAGGTGTACTACTGTGTAGGAGTAGTTTGCATTTTTATAGTCTCTTAAGGAATAAATTAAAAAATAAGAAAGCCTGTATTATGTTCAATGTCATAAGTGGTGAAAGAAATTCTCTAGTATGTAGTGTCTGTTTACACAGGGCTTTTTTCGTCTGAAACATATTTTAATAAATGTGCAATGATTAAGGGGTTGGATCCTAAACTGACCTCAGTTGAACTGCCCTGGTTTATAAGAGCTGAGGAAATACCAGGAAGTGTTTGCATCCTTCACTACTTCTAAGACTAGAAGATAAAGAGCTATGACTAGGGATCAAAGAGAAAAAATTATGGGAGTGTTAAAGACAGTGGTTAATTTTAGTTAGGGGTCGCACATTTTCTTACTGCTAATATTATCCAAATAGGCATGTATTAATTCTGATGACTCACTTGTTATTCTCAATGCATTTTGAGCATATATTGAATGAGGCTGATACATTACTCTTGTGCAAAACATTTTGGACTATCAAGTTTAAGCACAGTTTCCTTTGTTGGCAGAAAAGTAGAGGACTTGGTGCTGTCCTCATTGGAGGGGTCTAACACACAGCGTTTAGTAGCGTATACTTATGGAAATTAAAAGGTTTTATGCATTCATGGGCAGCTTTTGTCCAAGGTTTGCCTGATATTCACTAGAATCTGGAGTACATAATAACTGCCTTCTACAGCCACTTGATTGTGGTGGAGAACATGGCTGAAAGATGCATTTGTGTCTTTCTTGCTCATTAACTAGGTCATAAATTTTTCTGGTACCACTACTTCTAAACTCTACTGAACTAAAGTGAATCATCTACTCTCTAAAGATGCTGGATGAAGCGGAAGGGTGAATTGTATTTGCTAACCAGCACTGAGGCTATGAGAGACAATAGGATATTCAATGTAAGATAGGAATGCCAAAGACACAAGGGAGCAGATAATCATTCTTGAAACCTACAGTTCTGGTTCACTAAATATTCAGAAGCATTTGCTGTTTCAGCATTTATGCACTTCATAAAAATTCAATGGTTTTTGGATGGCATGGTCTTCATTAATAATTCACTGCTGATATATTCATCAGGCTTTATCTTCCACTCGGATTTTATTTATGCTGATGGCATTTAACTGAAGACAGTATGGAGTTGTTCTGCACTGCAGCAGTGATCCAGCTTACAGCTTTCCTTAGATATCTGCAAAGGGTGTAACCACATATACTACTGTGCTTAGTAATGGTGTGTCTTGAAGTTGACTTTTGAGAACTGCAGGCTTTCTTATTGGGAGAATGAATAATAGATCCAAACATCTTGAGCTGGTGCTAAATAAATGCTAGCATTAGGAAGGGGAAGGATTTGTTTACATAAAAACTGCTTTCACTAAAACAATTTATGTAAAACTTGATTTTGTGTGGGTTTTTTAAATTGATTGTCTGAAGGGTTCACTTTCAGAAAGCTCAGGATGTGCAGTAAGTTCACTGGCTGCATCACTGATGAGCATATTATGAAACAGTCATTCTTGAAGAATGCCTGCTTCCCATTACCATAGGTTCTAGGTTCTAGGCTGTGCCTTCTTTTACTTGTTACAAAGGAGAGCCCTAAGTTTCTCACATTCTCTGCTGCATATTTTCAAGGGCAATATGCATATTCAATATGTATGATCATTTGGCTGGAGCTGTGCAAATTCTTAACTCTGTTAAGGGGATCTGTTCTGCAGTTGCATTTCACCTAGGATCAAGAGAAGTTTAAAATGAGATAATAAAGGAAGAGAAACAGAGAAAGAGTTGAGAACATAGTATAACTTTCAGTCACCCCTTCATTCACCCCAATAAAAGCATAAAAACAAATTAAGCATCTGCTATCACTGCAGTGCAACAGCTTTCTCTCATCCTAGAATACTGAAGGGTAAAATGGAAATAAGAACTTTTCCATCCTTTTCATTAAGAGGAAGGCGTAGGACTTTGCACCAAACAAGCATCAGTGTACAAGAAACAATAATGCTGGTGTTCCCTCTAATCACATAAATTATCTGTGACTTTATCTAGGAGGGAGTGGTTTAGGTGGGTGTAAGACAGTGTTGAAGAGATCCTTTCACGGATACATTCCCTGAATTTCCATTTACCAGTAGCTTCGGAAACTCTTATAGCAGGTTTTGCATCTTGGACAGTCATTTTTAATTGCTGCTGATGGTTTCATTTTCTACTGTGTACTTGTAGTTTACATAAATTTGGGACAAATTGTTATTCTCTGCTTGGTTTTTACCCACTTCTTGTATTTTTATGGATTTGTGGTCCAATTTAATGCACAAAATGTTTGTGCATAACAGAAGTTTGACAGTATTTCTTTGGTACAGTATACTTCTTTGCCACCACAGTAAGCTTTTGAACAACTACAGAAGCTGAAAGCATTATACTCTTTTATCTGATGCATATTCTAATGTCTTTAATAAGATGGAATAAATATTTCTAAATTCCCAGGCATTACACCACAGGAAGAATTTTGTGTAGAAGTGGTGTTTGCTTTAACAGTATGACTAATGAATCATATTTGATAGCAGTTGTCAAAGCAAACTCAGAATGCATGTGTTTCCCATTTTTTTCCCCTCTTTAGTTCGGTGTGACAATCTTGATTTACAAAATGCTGTTTGGTGGTATTAGCATTAACTTACCATGCGATACAGAAATTCCCAGCAAGAATTATTTATCTATTGTACTGTCATTCATTGTAGTAGTTGAGACAGACAGTTTTGCATTATTATGTAAAATAGTGAGCACACGTATCTCCTTAGTAAGAAATAATAAAATAATTACACAAATAAACAGTGTGACAGACACTTGAGAGATGAGAAAATGCTGACGTCCCTTCCCCAAGCAAATTACTTAAGCTAGATTACTGTGCTATTTGAAAATATACCAAATTCAAAGTCACATACCACAGGTGAATGCAGTGTGGAAGCTTCTAAAAAAAAGAAGTGTGGTCATAAAAAGCAGTGTGAAGGATTTGGCTTTAAGGAGGTGGAATTATTATAAATGAGAGATATAGAACAGAAGTGAATTGGAGAAAAATACAAAGCTTATCTTCACTTAATATCTGGTGTTTGCCTGGTGTAGTTTCTTCAAGGTAGCTAATGCTACATTAAAACTCTCTTGAAGGCATGGTACTGTTGTTGGATCAGTATTCAAATTGAGGTGATTCATAGAGCAAAGCTACAGAGGTGAGTGGAGTTGCATGGGAAATTGCTATCTTCCTTTGCAGGACTTGTTTGGAAATTTCAGGAAGTCTTCCTGACTTCCTAAACAAATCAAAACCTTAATGTCAAATTTTTGTGAATGGAAAGACCAGATTAAGATAATTTTTTCAAACAGTTTGTGTTCTGTGTCTGAGACCATCTTACTATAAAATAAGTTTTTTCTAAATAAAAACTTACGCTAGCCTAAAAAAGTGAAGCATGTCATTTGTAGTGGAGGGGAGGTAGTCAAAATGAGCCTGTAACAATTTCACAACTTATGCACAAAATCTTTTTCCAGAAATGCTACAGTATTTTACAAATTTTTTTCTATGAAACAGCATTTTTCTATAAACCATTTTTTTGAGTGGTAATCTTGACTTCATCAAGATTACAAAACAAAGCAGAGTTCATTAGCATTTATGATACTTAGTAAGACTTTGGAGGCTTTTAAGGGATAGAGCAGAAAGGGATGGGAAGTTGTAGCCAAAATACGATTAAGTACTCTGGTATTCACAGCCACATCTTTGAGATGAAAGGACTTTAGGAACTACTGAACCATTGATGGTTCTTAGGGCAAGTGGAGGAGAGGAAAAAAATATCTGCAATGAGTTTTCAGAAATGAGAATGAGGTGTCAGGGAAGCAAGACAGAGTGGGGTTAGAGGCAATGGTGAAAACTGGGCATGAAAAGGATAACAGCACTGAAGGAAGTTGAGAACTTCGACGAGTGTAGAATAGGAAGAAGCAAGGAGATGTGTCAGTGATAATACAGATCACTTATTCTCTGAAACTTAGTTTCACAAGAGGTAGTTTTAGTTATTCGTAAATAAATCAGAACATTAATCTTGGTGAAAATTTTCCTTTCAAAAGAAATCAATTCCTCCTTGTTTATGCATGAACTTTAAGAATTATCTCAGGTTTTTTATTAGAAGTGATCTGGTTCCATTTTATTTAAATATGGGACAGAACATCTGTTACTACTTCAAATGTCACTGATATCCAAATGAAATATTTACATCACCTAGGACCAACTGTTAGATGACATCTTTGTGGAAACATGGAAACATTAAAATAGCTTTTTACATTAGGAAATCCTTTTGGGTTTTTTTTTTGACTTCTGGATTCTTGTATGCTGTGTCTAGTATGCAGCACCAGCAACTGCTGTAAGAAATGAGAAAGCAGTTGTGTTTTCAGTTCACTAACTATTATTTTGGCAGCTTTTCATGAATTAGCCGTTTCATGAATTCAGGAAACTTCAAAACTAGTTAGCATAATTTCTTTACTGGAGGAATTGGATATATTAAAAAAAATAAAGAAGTAGTGTGGTTTTAAATTCTCTTCCCTTTCCCTCAGAAAGTTTAGATGAAATATCAGTAACTTAAGTCACTCTAAATTCCTTGCATCTAATTTAGCACTGGTCCTTTAAATGTTGACTGATTAATTTGGTCCTTTAAGAAAGGAGAAGCTTACTTCTACATCCATCTGCCATACAGATCTTGGTGTTTCATGTGAGAATTTATGCATTTTTAAATGCAAGTTATGTTCAAAATATATTTTTTTAAGGAATGATTGTGAAATAACAAAGTTATAAATGATATGTCTATAATCCAGACTATAAAAATCATTAAAAAGCTGAAGTTGAACTTACTGACATCCACAGTTACCATATTTTCATGCCTATACCCATGGTTTTTAAAAAGATGTTTAAAAATTTACCAATCCTCTATAGAGAACCATGATTTGCAGATAATAAAAATTTTAGCAACTATCTCTGAAGATCTTGGCATTACTTTTCTGCCTGCAGAAAAATCTGGCAGTGGTAATCTTTAGATGCTGGGCTGCTGCGAGAGTGTTTGCAGTTTGGGAGTGTGGGGTAGCACCCCAGAAAGCTGCTGTGTAAACCAAGAACTGCCAGAGCACCTTGATGCTTCTTCCTGACAAAAATCTCATTTTTTTTTCTTAGAGTAAGCTGAAAGGAACTGACAGGCTGCCATGGTAGTGTTGAAGCAAACACTATTCCCATGAATGATCAATATAAGGAAGGTCTAAATCCTGTTTTAAAATGTCTGATTTTCATAGTTAGAGGTGAAGGTGTCAGAAAGCTAACAATCTGGGCTGTCTTTCTCAGTCTCTCTAGTTTGTTGATAATGAGATTTGTTTACAGTTCAGTTTCACATTCATGTGAAATACATGTGTTAAAGTTGAAGCCTGTCTCCTTGTCATTTGAGTATGGGATAGCATAGAGTTGAAATCCGCTGGAATTTATTAAGCAAGTAACTGGGTTTTAAAATGAAACACCGTAGTGCATGGTATGGTAGGTGACTGTCGTTATAAAACTATCGTCATTAAGTGTGTGGGAACTGAGAACGTCTGCTCAGGGAATGGCACTTAGATTTGCCAATCAAAAAAAAAAAAAGCCTTGTGCTGTAAAAATAGCATTAAAATATCACATACATCAGATTAAGCTGAGGACATAACTTTAATAATTAAGTAAACTGTGGGGTAGCTCATGAAGGAAAATACTCCGCAAAGCTACATTGTTATCTATCTTCTTTTTGTTATTCCCACTGCACTTGATGAGGTTGAATAGCCGGTATTACAGCAAGGTATGTAACTGATCTACACATTTTCATGAGAGAGATATCATCTCGTGAGCTGGGATCCTGTGAATTAGTTGAGTGACACGTGCAGTGTAGAACAATGAGCCCTGAAAAGCACTTGTGGTGGCTTTAGAACTGTGGCTGCTGCAGGTACATTTAAACTTATCTGATCACCTTGAAGTGACATTTTATGTGGGAGCAGTACTAAACCCGCACAGTTAAAGACTCCTGTTGGCATCAGCACTCCTGGGGACGTACCCATAGCAAAATTTCACTAGGTGATTTAGAAAGCAAAGCAAGCAACTATCACACTAATGAAACAAACCTTGTCTTTAGAACTTCAAAATATTCAAGCGTTATGTTTTGAAATGTATTATTAAACTCTAAACTAGCTGGCATGAACTGATAGTACCTATTATTAATGAAGTCATTCATCATTTTCCGTTTTAAGATCCTGTTTCAAGTTTCTTGTCAAAAACCCGAGGCCATGATTCTACAATGCAATCATTTCTGTCATATGAAAAATTCTGACCAGCAATGATTTAGCAAGGTTAGGACTTGGTAGATAGAATACAGTTGTAAACTTCAACACAGCTTTGTTAGGGATGTGACTTCCCATTACAAAAATTGTAGACCTCAAAAAAATTCTATTTGTCTGTGCTCAGTAGAGATTTGGCAAAAGTGAAATACCTCAAGGTCCATTCCTGTTGCATGTGAACAGAAAATTACTTGAATGTTTCCAAGTGTAAATGAGTACTTGAATGCTTCCAAGTGCCAGGGATGTAGCATAGGGAGTGAGTGAGACTGTGTAATTGCTGCTGCTATGAATGCTAGAGCCAGATGAAAATAAGGTGATGGTGTTTATTGTTTGTTCAGACCCACTATAGACCAGTCTTTGAAGACATAAAGACTGCCTGGCTTGAACATTGAGGGAATAAGAGCAGAGACAAATTGCCTCTGACAGGGGAAGGGGGAGTTTGGTTTGGAGGGCAGGAAAACTGGGATTCAAGTAAGCCAAATGGACAAAGGTAAGACTGCCTACTAGGAAGGAATTGGACTGGAGCTTACTGCAGCTGCCTAACTTCATTAGCTGAAAAAGGCAGAGGTTTGCATAGTGACTCTGGAAAAGTGATTCATGTGGTGTCAGCTAATGAGACCCCAGCATATCCCCTTCTTTTCAGTGGGAAAGAAAATTTAGGTGACAGAAGAAATAATTACATCACTGTTGTGAAAGCCACAGGTAGGAAACACCAAAGTTAAAAGCACCTTCGCAGATTCAGTTTATTCGATCTGTATGGACGCAGTTAGTTCGATAGTTTTATATTTACTTGTTTCTGCTAGCTGTGGCCTCAACCGGGAGCATGAGCTGGGTCTCCTCATGGGACATGGAGCTTTGGGAGGAGCAGACTCACTTGTAGACTGTTCACGATCCTCCTTTCACTGCATGACCCGTTCTGTGTCATAGTAGGGAATGAAGTTGGAGACTGAATACATGTTTGTGCCCCTGCCGCTCCATTTCTGCCATAGTGAGTGTTGTGCGTTAATATGAAAAGCACAGCGCTCGCCTGGGCCTGGCTGGCGGGCGGCCTGCTTTGCACTGCGGAGCCAGGTCTGGCAGTGCTTCACAGGCACCCAGCCACCTCTCTGGCGATTCCTAATTTTGTTCTGTGTTGATCACAGACTGCCACAAGCTTCTGATATGTGGAAGTGCTAAGCACACAGTTGTGGTGAAGGGGGAGTTTGATTGCCACTATTAATATTCAAAGTATTCTGACTGGTCAGACCCAAAGTATCTTCAGTTACTGAAGTCTTCCTCTTTGGTCTGTGTATCACTGCACTGAGGGTGTGGTGGCTTTCCGACCCAAAGTTAATTTGTTTGAAGTGCATGGCTTCTACAGTGATCAATGTTTAAAGCAAAACTTGAGGAAATCTGTCAGTTACAGGTTAGGTTCAAGACTTAATGCTAGATAGTGGCCAAACATGGCCTAGCTCCTTACCAGGAAGAATATAATTCATTTTGTACATGGGTAAATTAAATATGTGGGTTTTTAAAGCAATCAAAAGCTACATATTACACCATTAAAATCCTTTAATTATAGTTTATTAAAAGCTACATGTATGAGTAGATTGCAGGTGAAAGATACAGGGGATGTACATGTTTAGGCATATATATATATATGTGTGTATATATATATATATATACACACACATGTACAGGCACTTTCTGTATGTGTTTTCCCTGAGCATAATTTCTCTCTAAGAAATACTGGCAATTATGCTAGACTTCAAGAACAAAAACAGCAAACCAAAACAAACTTAAAAACTTTCCTTAGAGGCAGGTCTTTTTGCAGAATGTGTGTGGTCAGTACAATTATGTCCTCTTTGGGATATTTGAGAATTCTGTTTAATTGGTTTTGAGGTTATTAAGAATATATGATATGTCTCATAGAATTATCTATTATCCTATTGTTGTTAAACAGCCAGAACTGAGAAGAGGCAATCTCATGTTGGTAAAAGATAATCTTGTCTCTGCCTTTCGATGTCTGAAATGCTGAAACAATGCTTTGAGTGATTTCTTTCTCATCTAAGAGCAGGAAGAATATCAAGAGTGAGAGTCACATAGTAGTATATTATCCCCTCACTGGAAAATTGGATATTGGAGTTAACATATTCAGATAGGTGCATATAAAAGCATAAACTTAGCAAGGGGTGATGAAATAGCATGATTAATGATCATACTTAAACAAAAGATTTAGTATATTACTTCATCAGTAAGGATATATTACTTGTAATTTCTGAAGAAAATGGAGAAAGGAAATCAGTCCTTTGATTACTGAAGTCATATTGGGTAACTGTAAACTTGGCTTTTAGAGAAATGAGTGCTACTTGCAGGCAGAAAATACAACCTTTATAAATTCTAATGGATAACAGTAGAATGGTTATATGGATAACAATTTCTGTAATAGAAACCATATACTGTATAAGTAATAGTTAGATTAAATTTTATCTAAAAATGTGTGATCTTGGGAAATACTAATTTTTAAGAAGTTTATAACAATTTTATTTCAATAATGTTGACACAGTTTTGTGGTTGTGGAATTTTGTGGCAATTTTATCAACTCATTAATGTCTGCTGTTAGCAGCTACTATTTATCCACTGATAAAAAGGTGATCAGGTATAGTTAATTAAATAGACATTTCCTTTGTATTTGGTTTACTGGTTTTCCTTTATATTATCTTGACTGTCCTTGCAAATATCTGGAACTCCTTTTCTCTGGTTAAATAATTTCTTTTGGGTTTTGATGATCTTTTGAAATGTGCTAATTGATCATCATTTGCTATAGGATTTTTTACTGTGCCTTATATATGATATCACGGTATATAAGGATCTCTAATCAAAGAACAGCATCCCATTACTCTATATGACATACAGACAGATATGAATTAACCTCCTTTCCCAAGACTTTATGAAAACCTAACAAATGAAGGCAACAACTGAAATACAAGGCCTCGGTGTTTATTGGTGTTAGAATAAAGCAGCTTCTAGCCATTGAGGAAGGGCTTCATCTTAGTAGAGACTGAGATCCCATCATGGTATGTCTGTGGAAGCAACTGAACAGGGGCAATCCCTCTTCAAAAGTTGTAAAGGAAGGTAGGAGAAAACTGAATTCACGAATGATCTGTCGAAAATCAGTGGCAGGGCCAAGTGTGGAAACCGCATGTTAATTCCCTATTACAGGGGATAATCTGGTATACCATATGGCACCTGGCCTAAAGAAGCCTCAGAGCATGTAAGACTGCATGAAAAAATAGTTCAGTTCTGTCCTTGAAATGTCACTGAAAGTTCAAGTGACAGGAGAATGGCTAGATTTCATAAAAACAAGCAAATCCAATGCTGATTCATTTAGGCATACGAGTAGATTCGATTGGCATGTGCAGCCATGAGAATAGTTGTAATTTTTATAGGTTTAATAGTGCACACATTTCATGAAACCCCATCCTTAAACAGATCTTAACTTGCAGCACATGGGAACATAAATATCCTTTGTTTTCCTGATCTTATTTCTTAGAGGATCATTGGATGTTTCTGAGAAGATGGGGCATTTCCCATGAGTAGTTTTCGTCAACAGGATTTGATAACTATCAATCAAAACCTGATAGTCTCTCTCCAGATTCTACAGCCCTTTCAAAGCCCTATTATTTTTTCAAGTTCCTCGTTTTACAGGTTATCCCAGTGTTTCCTGTTTTGCAATCAGAAAAGAATGCTAGAGCAGTCTACCTTTGGAATTAAAATTACCTGATAACTGGCCACCAGTAATAGAAATTTATACAATATACTTTAATAAAATGCATTGACAATTTAATAACATTTCAGAGTGCAATTGCATGAAAGGGATGTGGAAAAGAGCTATTACATTTTTCCCTTCATATTCTAAAGTGTGTTGTGAGTTGCTTTGTAGATTCCCATTTGCCTTTGAGTCATTTGTCAGCCCCTCAGATACTGAGGCAGTATCATTCAGGTGCTTGCTCATTCTCTTTCAAGCTGTTTCAGTCAACTACTGTAATTTTATTTTCCTTCCTCATTCCCGTGGAGTCTGAGCCTTTTTGTATGCCTTCTCTCCCAATTGTACCTATACCACTCTGCTTAACCTTTGAGAGTTTTCTTGTGATAGAGTTTGACTTGCTCTAGGATCAGGAAAAGGTAAGTTCAGCAGCAGAAATCTTAAATGTGCTGGTGGACAACTAAGAATTGTGTATGAGAGAGAGAAACACAAGCATCCAAAATTTAAAAATTAACCAAACCTCTAGAATGTTTGAAATTCAGAGATAGCTAATATTAATAGTTCTTAATTAACTGTTTAACGGTGCTTCAAATTGTTAGTTCTTTATTTGGCTCTTTATTTTAGCAAAAAAATGTAGTTTTTTTGTTGTATATAGTGTTGAGGCACGTTGGACTTCATTAGGTAGGAAAAGATCTTTTCCAACCCAACTGATTCTATGATTTTATGAAACCCAGCTGACAGTACACTACGTGCACTAGTGTTGTAAGCAGTAGATGTTGCATTATTTTGATGCATCTTAAATCATTTCCAGCTTACAAAATGAGTTGAACAGAACCAGTTTCTGTAAAATAAAAAAAAAAAGCAGCCAACAGAGATAGCCGCCACTAAAAAGGCTAAAAATTTACTATTTTTATTAAAAGCAGTAGTAAATGCCAATAAAAGAGGGCGAGAAATGTGAATCACATTCAGCAGTTAATGGGACTTTTTTTTTCTTTAAGCAATACAAATAATGAAAAAAAAAATCCCAGGCACCACAAGCACGACTGGAATTATTAATAAAATTTCCTCTAGTGGTAGAGCTTTAAGGAGATGCAGAATACAAAAGCAGCAGTTTGTCCTCCTCCTTCCTTTTGCAGCTGTAAAAATAACCAGTGAAATGTACAGAGTGTTATCAGCTTATAAGTATCCTCTTATATATGCAGTTACATTTCAGGAAAATGTTCTAATACTGAAGTATCTGAGATGTATTTCGAGAAAACAGCAAGTACCTATTTACAACTAAGTGTGTAAGTTTGACTTCAGTTTGGTTTGCAGTACATAGCTAGTCAAAATAATATATATACCAGGAGAAAATTTAAGCTTCATATTTTTTTTCTAGAAGACAGACTTTGAAGTTGATACCAATTTAACTACAAGTGTTTGAACTTATTCTACTGATGCTGCATGCAGTGACGATTGCTTTAAAGAACCTTCGGTTTAGAAACATGTAGTCCTTGATTTTGTGTCTCATCAGATATTTAGTAAATTTTCTGTTTCATGAAGAAACAGAGAAAAAGAAGGAGATAATAATGGTTTCTCTTAATCTTGCATAAATAGAATTCTCAGAAGAATTGCTTTAGTAATTCCTTAGTAATTTAATTTAGTAAAGTCCAAGGTCTTTAAAGAATTTTCTGTATCATCAGATTTACTCCTCTGCCTTCAGACAGCCAAGTTTTTCATGTACATTTGTCCAGTTCAGGCTCTTAGATTCAACCATAGCACTGATAAAAGTGCTCCAGACCTTAATAGCTGTCATGAATAGAAATTACCTTACATTCTTCAACTTAAATGTAAGATAAAAGAAATGGTTAATAATAATCCCTGTGCCAACATTGTTCCTTTACTTCCTCCAGTTATGTCCAATCCCTGTTTTATAGGGAAAGATCAGCCATAGACTCTTATGATGGATTCTTCTGTACCTGATGCTCTTTGAACCCTTGCTCATGGGAACTAGACTTGCTTATGATTTTCAAGGAAAGATCTTCCTGGTGCCTTCCACAACAGTGATAGTATTGTATTTGCTGTGGGAAGTAGGCTTATTAGATAGATATTCACGTAAGGTTTTTAGCGATGCCGTTAGAATATCTTCAAGTTTTTATTCCTAATTAGTACTTGGCAAACACAGCAAAAATCATAAATCCAACTTTCATATGTGTTCTGCTGCCTCTCCACACTGCTTACAAAACACCTTTTTTCTATTAGAACATGGTTCATAACCAAAATTTCTTGATAGCTGTAGCAAGGGAACTACCTGTCCACTTCCTGCCTCTTAAAGGTCCTCTGCAAACACAGATGTCAGTTTCTCGTGGTCAGTTAAAATATATACAAGTAGCACATGTATGATGACACTGCACTTAAGGATGTCTTCACAATCCTGCAAACAAAATTTAAAAGGTAGAATTACAGAATTTATGATGGCAGTTGTTGGCCTGTGTTTTGTTCTTTGTCTGTCTGAAAACACTTCAATTAAAACATGAGTATTCAGCTCCTTTTAGGTTGAGGCAATGTTATCTGTGACAAACAGTATTTATGCTTATGTTTAACATTAAGCTTAGAAATAGGTCTGTCAGGCCTTGCTGGATTGGATATTAGTTCAGGGTCCCTGCTATTTTTTTGCCTTGCCGTGTTAATGACATTGAAATATGGTGGCACTTTCTTCATTACCATTTCAATTTTTCATTATAAACACCATCTACCTATGCTCTATCAAATATTTTTTTCATTCAAACAATATATTTGCATATACATCTTCTCTCTGCATAGGAGCTCAGCAGGAGATATTTCTGCTCCCAAGAAAACTTCAGGACAGGACTTTCATTGTGTAAGTCGCTGTTGCCACAATTTAAACATTTTGTGGACTGTTAAGCTCTCATTGCATTTATCTTGCTGTTGTGGTCCTCTTACAGCCAAACATAGAATTGTTGTGGTTGGAAAAGACCTTTTAGATCATCAAGTCCAACTTCTAACCTAGCTCTGCCAATTCCACCACTAAACCATGTCCCTGAGCACCACATCTAGGTTGCTATTAAATACCTCCAGGGATTGTGACTCAGATGCTTCCCTGGGCAAGCCTGTTCCAGGCATTGCTAACCCTTTTCGGTGAAGAAATTTTTCCTAATATCTGTCTATAACATCTGATATCAGAAACAATTTCTTTTAAAGACAGAGAAATAAAATAGCTTCACTTATGAAGCATTAGTTCTGGAAAGTATTTTTCCCCCCTCCTTCAGTCAATGTATGTATTGGCATATAAAGCATTGACTTGTTGAAGAGATGAGAATGGGAATGCTCTGCAGAGTCTTAATCATCTGAGTTAAAAGAATTTACATGCAAATTAGGATATAGAATCCTGCCTGGTGATAACTGTGTTTGTAGGTCACCTACCGTGTTTAAACTGACTGAATAAACAATCATTGGAGTAAAATCATTATCTGATTTGGCTCCTTAATTTTGCAGATACTTTCCCAAGTCAGTACCTATCTCTAGCTCAAACTGAAACTGCCAAACAACATCAATGGCAGGCTGATGCTCTTCATGCAGATCTGGAAAGCTCCTGTCCTTCCTGAATATCTGGGCACTTCTACCTAAGACAGTGAAAATCTTTTGTTTTCCAGCCAGATCTCTCGCACATCTATCCTGCTGCTGATCCATTGGCACTCGGTGTTGTAAGCCAGTTGCTCCTCTCACCAAAGGTCCTTGGGGTAGAATTAATTACAAAGAATGCTACCTATAAAGAGCTCATATTACAGTTAGCTTTAAAATTAATATTAATACTGTATCAGCAAATTTTAAACCTGCCAATCTCAGTACCTTTTGTGAAGGCAAGGAGTAAATAACAGGTAACTTAGAAGCTGTTAAAAAGTAATTAGTCCATTAACACTGTCTGTTTGATCTCTGTCATCTTATAAAAAGGTGTTTTGAATACTTCAAGGGAAAATATTTAGTTGGTTCAAGTCAATCAAACTCACAATATACCCTGCAGGGCTTCAGCACATAGAATGCCTGTAATATGACTATAGGGGCTGCCATTGGCAGAAAAGGGGGGGCTGTAGTAATATTTTCTCTTCAGTCTCTTTCATACTCTGACTATATTAAGTAGAATAGGGCAAAAATATGTTCAGACATAATCTAAGTGGAAACTGACAGCTTGTTTAAAAACCAGCAATAGAGTCTGTATGCTCTAAATCAAATCATACCAAACAAGGTAACTTACCACTTTGCTTTTCTAGAGCCTTTCAAAACCTGTGCCAGCAAGCAGGCAACTAGCATTCTGGAGCTGGCCCCCTGGCTTGGTACACAGCTAGCAAGCTGGGGTTTCTAAGGTGTCTTGACTCTGTGGCTACAGAGGAGGAGGCAAAAGACCCCAAAAGCTACCCATGAGCTTGGATTTCTTTCATCTGGTAGACCTATTTAGGACTTTTCAATATATTAAGTTATTAATATTGCTGTCATCGGTTTTGGAGTTTTGGAGTTTCTAAAAATGCTTCCAAAGAAAAATAAATCTCCACTTCCCTTTTAGCCTCACAAGTTCATTCCAGAATTTTACATGAAAAAGATATTCTAACTTCTGATGGTCTCAATCCTTAGGTAGTTATGGATTATGGTTATTAACAATATTAACTTTTGAATGAGGTGCAAGCAGATAATACCGTGTTAGTACTCATTTAGGTTTTGATTCACAAAGCTCTTGCTCACACTTTTCTAGTTGATGTTTGGTGGGATGTGAGAGATCCTACCTTATGTCTGTAGGTGCTCTAACATCTGATCACTAATGGAATTAAACTTTGAAGAGTAAAGACGTGCATTTTTTATTCACAAGTAAACTGAGGGCGAGGAAACCTTTCTTGACTTCTCACTACCCCTTTTTATAGCTCAATATAAATGAGGAACAGAAGGGGTGACAGAATGGCTTCCTGCACCACTCCACACTTCAGAAATTATCTGAAGCAGCCATCCTAACGAACTATCAGGGTCTCTTGGAGAAAATAGAGCAGGTGTCAATGAGATTCCCAGAAGTTTTTCAGTAGCCTTGCTCAATTCAGACTATTGCCAAGCTAAGGTGGTCCTTGTAGTGTTAGCAAGAAATATAGGCAGTTATTGAGAAATAACACAGCAATATGTATTACATATGTAGTATAACTATAGCAATGGTAACTGCAGCTGTATTCAACTAGCATAATTATTTTTGTTAATTAATGCAGTTACTCATTTCCTACCACGCTACTTCTGCCAGGTGAAGACAACTGTAGAAGAATGCCATGGATATTAAGCCTGGATCTCCCTCAGAAAAGCTAGGTGTGCTACTCTGGTTAAACTTCGTGTCCTACCTCAGCATCTCAGACCAGATGTGAGCTTCAGTAGAAAACCTGTCTGATGGAGGTGACTGAGCAGCAGCCTCTGATTTGGCAGACTCATGCGTTCCAGTGGTGCTTTGTGCCTGCACAGTAACTACTGGCGTTCCTTCTTTCGCAGCATTAGCAAAGAGCCTAGTGTGTTTGCTGATCATTGGGCATCCTTTTTGGTAGAAAAGAGTGTCTGGAACTTCCAGGGGAACATCCACCTCACCTCTCTCAGGGGTCTGTGTCAGAGCTACTTACAAACCCATTCACAAAGAACAGGTGGCAATGCTGTAGGAACAGAAGGGCAAAGCAAAGCAAACCCATTGCTCCCTCTTCCCATCCCACACCACATTCTTGAAGTAAGGATCTTAAAAAATGCTTGAAACTAGTAAAATGCTCTCAGGCATGTGGCTGTTAAGTTCACTGCATTCATTTGGATCCCACTGGCAGTATCATTAAGTATTTCAATGTTACTTTAGCTCCTTAGAAACAGAAAATTCCAAATAATATTAGGTGCTTTCTGGCAGTTTATTAAGTGCAAGGTCTGTTTGTACAAGTGTGATTTATGCTGCCTTATTTACAAGCCTACCTTTTAGGTATTTTAGACTAATTTGTTCTTTGGCAAAATGAGGTTCATGTGGAAACATTAGTAACAATCCCTTGCTGAGTGTGAGCAAGGCAGCTGAAGTTGTTCAGATGGAAAAACTCTTAGGAGGACAAAGCTGTAGAGCTAAAATTGAGTGTAGTCTGTAAAAACTTGGGTAAGAGTTAAGCACGCTTTATGTAAATATAGCAAAGCCACCTGCTAGAAATCACTTTGGCTCCACAGTGCTCCAAGAGTTCTGTTCTTGTTGGGTCTGAAAATAAATATCATGTTGCATTCCCGTCGCTTTGGTGTGGTACCATCAGTGGTTTCGTTCCAAGCTAAAAGAAAGCTTGAAAATGGTGTCTCCTTTAGCAGCCTGGAAACAGGCAGAATTTGAGGCTTTAAGAATGTTCTGTAACAGAAAACTCAAAAATTTTGGTCAAAAACAATGTATCAAAAACATTACTAAAATAGAATTTTGCTTAATTTTTAAAAGATCTAGAAATTATCAGAGGTAGTTTTCTGAATGCAGCATAAAACATTGCAGTGAAACTTTACTCACTGCTAAATATCTATTTCCATAGTTCTCAATTTTCTTTTTTTATTTTTTCTTTTTTTTTCCCCCAAAACTGACTAGATAGTAGCAACAGAGTTCATATAGTTTCTGAAAAACGTTAACTTTTTCAAGAATTGGAGAATCTGTCCTCATTATGAGTACAAGACTGCAGCCATATGTGTGTTACATCAGAGGTACAGTTAATTCAGGATTCCTGTTGAGTTGAGCTGGAACTCTTTTGATATTTTGTTTACTTGTATTAATTAGTACCTTGAGCCTTATATTATAAAAATTATCCCTCATGCATACTTTCCCACTTACTCCATCACAGTTGGACAGTTTATAATATTTATTTCTTTATGAAACTGCATTGCCTTAATTTGTTTTTAATTTTCTCTGTTTTTCATCCTGAACTTCATGGTGCAACAAAGCAGAGGGAGAATGACTTTTCTAGCCCTCAAAATTTTGGCCTCCAGTGTGTCTGTCCACTCAGTGAAGTAAATTACAGTGGGCAACGTGTATGTAATGATACAGCTGAGTTAGGCCAGCATGCAGAATGCTGTTGGAAACATTTTTCTACATTCATCTTTTTATCTCTAAGAGAGCATGGATAGAAGTATAAAAGCTTTTGATCCAAAGATAAATCTGGGACATAAACTGGACAAAGATGGAAAATATCATCCTGTGACATACCATCAGTGGGTTACTGCCACCAGTGGAGGATGCCTTGCTTTTTCTGTGGATTTAGTTTGGTTTGGTGAGGTTTTACCACTTGTTTCTTTGTACAAAGTACTGCATAGCATTGGGATCCCTAAATAGAGAGATTCAACTTTCATATGTGTTCTACACTATTTTGGTGCAGACTATTACCTTTATAAAGCACATTGATGTGTAGCAACTTGACTCCCTGCTTGTTGAGTCAACTGAGAGTTTTGAAATGGATTTCTGTGGATGCTGTAACACGTGTTCTGATCCTGTACATAGAAATACACTGAGTAACATTAAAAGTGTCAGTGTTGTATGTAGAGGCACATTAAATCAGTGGATGAAAACAACCACATCTCCCACTTATAAACTTAAGGACTTAATAACTTTGCTTAAAAGATATTCAGACACCCCTACTCTTTACATCTTGCAGTCTGCACAAAGGGCTGACTAAAGCTCATAAGCAGCCCTTTAAAAATATTACCCCATTCCTGTAGATAATTAATTTTTAGTTTATAGTTTCAAGACCAATAGTCAATCACAAGTTTTTTTTATCCCAGAGCAAATGTTTACAAGAGAGATACTAAACACTTGAAAATAGAGTGGCTTATAATGGAAGTGGCATCTCATCTTTAAGTTTGGAAGGACAAGCAGTACCAATTTAATTAAAGCTGTATTAAAATAGGACTGGTGTTTGTATCATAGTGATTCTCCACCCCTCTTGAGAAGTCCTGCTGCCATTTTCTATGACACACTCTTGTCTTGTGGAAATTAATAGATCATTTTATTTTCCACAGGAAATCTGAAGACTTTTATAGCAAACCCTCCAGTGTCAAAATGAACACAGGTATGCTGCTTCTGTGAGATTTCTCTTTATTCTATGTATTGAAGGTCCCAAATCTATTTACATTTTTGTAACAAAATTGTACTTTAGTTGGTGCTGAACTCAAATTAAGAAAGGCATTTTAATAGTATGTCTGCTTATGTGCATTTGTATTCCATATA
This sequence comes from Heliornis fulica, assembly GCA_013399135.1. Classification (NCBI taxonomy): domain Eukaryota; kingdom Metazoa; phylum Chordata; class Aves; order Gruiformes; family Heliornithidae; genus Heliornis; species Heliornis fulica. The sequence goes on along the minus strand of VXBZ01004945.1, from coordinate 372,093 downwards.
TAACATTTACATACATTTTTTCTATGTATGGGTATATATGGATACATGAAATATACGTGCATGTTTAGCTTTCTGTGCTTAAGTTATAAGTACCAGTATTGTGTGTGTATGTTTAATATAAAAATACATAGTGTTTGGACGTAACAGCTATGGAAAAGTGGTGTTAGAGCACCACATTTTCCTATGAAAATGCACATGCTTTAAAAATGCTTTGTTTCCATTCTCTGTCATTAATTTAAGGGGCATATAAATACTGTCCTGTATTGTTAGCTGCACTTGCCTGATCAGATGAGGATGTTTTGTACTTACAGGGATTCATACTTTCTCTCCATTGCTGTGATAAATGTATCCACCATATAGGAAGTTACTTTCATGATCCATGACAACATACTAATACTTGTTCCTGAAACATAGATGTCAGTGGATAGTGCTGCTGGTTTTATTGGAAATGGGAATCAGCCTCTCAAAAGCAGACTGGTGAAATTCTGGTCTCACTCGTGTCAGGTGTGAATTTTCAGTTGCAGTCAACTCTTTTTATACTCCATAGGTGAACCATCTGCTTTGCAGACTAACTGTGGCATGGCGATAGACAGACCCATCCTTTCCAAACCCCTTGATTTTATCATTGACCATAGTGTTGCAGTGCAGCAACTACCATGACAACTTGAAATAGGTAAAATGTGTCAGGTGGGACCCAAACTATATTTGAAGCTCTGTGGGTATTTCAGCAGCATGCTGTAAATCAAAGGCATTAGTTTTTCCATTATCTAGACCACTGTGTTAATTGTGATTCCTGGCTTCTGTTTCACACAATGCCTGGAACTTGGTAGGACCAGATTCTTGGGCAGATTTTTTGATTCAAAGTTAAGATATATTGGCTCACTGAAACCACTACATTTGTAATTACAACTGAGAAGGAGAAATGAAATTTCTCGATTGAGTTTGTAGGGATTTTTTTCTTGAAGTTTTGGTTGTTCTTGGTTATTTCACAGGCAGTAATCAGACTGGGGTGGTTTTCATTTTTGGAAATACTATTGGAAATTTGTCCTATCCTCATGCACTTTTGGTGAAGCCATCTTTCCTAAACATGTCTGTATAATTAAGGTAGTACTAAAATTGCTTCATAAAACTGTCATTTCAAAAGTATCTTGGCTAATCATCATATGTTTCGCTATGATTACATTGTGCATTGTAATCACATGAGTTAAAATCATATGTTAGATATCATTTTATAGCTTCCACTTAAAAAAAAAACCAGTGTATAGTCTCAGAGAAGCAAATTGACAGTTTGTGCTACTGCAGCTCTGAAGTACAATTTTTTTCTGCGTCGTACTAAGATTTTTCATGCAGGCCAGAATATCTAGATAAGTAGATGTGAATTATGCAGCTGAATTACTTCTGTTGTGGATTGGGAGTCTTCTAATCACACAGGAGCATTGAAAACTGACTTAAAAGACCTGAACAGACCTGAAATCCTTTCCAGTTACTTAAGGATATCATGATTGTAAGCTGAACTTTACTCTGCACTTACACAGTGAAAACATTTTTCCATCTTGTATATTCTTGATATCAAGGTGTATGTTACCAACTGCACTAAAAGAAGGTATTGACAAAAAAATGTGGTATCTCCTGCCAGTTCTGCAGGTGTAGATTGTTTCCTGACATAAAAATTTTAAAAATGCAGTGCATAAGGTGGAAGCTAATGAAAAGTGAACATACTTTATTAATGAGGAGACTGAGGCAAAAGTGGCTGTTCTGTGCTATGTTCCACATAGTGTTCTGGGGGAGGGGTTATGGTTGGGGTTTTTTTCACGGTGTGTTGATTTGAATTTAAAATGAGTGCTACAGCTTGTGGGTTTTTTTGGTTTTTTTTAACTGCTTATAACAGGAATTTGTGGGTGAAGCAATTGGAGTTATCTTGTGTTATACTAGTGATTAGCCAATACACTATTGTAAAAATATGCATTTCATTAATTACTCCTACAGATAGTTGAGCACTCTAGCTTGATGCCAGTAACTGCTAAGATGCAAAGCTAGCTTATATGCAGCTTTAAGAAGAAAAAGTAAGTCTCCTGCTTTGAGTGTGCTCCTCTAATCCAGTGTTCCCTGTGGCTGCAGACTTGGCAGTTTGTCTCAGCAAACCCTGCGGAAGATATTTTTGTCTACAGAGAAAATGTTTTGAAGAGCTTTGGTTTTCAATACTCTACCATATATGGGAGGGATTTTTTTTTTTTTGTATTTGATGTTTTAATTCTGTACCACATGTTAGGGAGAAATATTCAACATAAGGCCATGCAACATGTTTGCAAAAGAGAAGTAATAAACATAAGATATAATGGAGGTTTTCAGAAGTACCAAAGGTACTTAAGCACATAGTTCCTTTTGGTGTTCAAATGCTGTCATAATTTAAAAATAGTAGCCTGATAGATTGTGTGCCTTTTTAAACCCAGACTAAGCAACCATGACAGAATAACATTTTAAATGATTATGTAGAGGTTTTCATCAAGTCTTCAACTTCTTCACACATTTGGTGTGCACCGTTAACTTGGTGAGACATTTTGAGAAACTAAGTCAAAGAAATCCTGAGCTGTGCAAGGAGCTCACATCAGGTTAAAACACAGAATACATGTATGTATTGTTCATACAATGTATGTGCATGCATAGCTGATGTTGGGGGGAGGATAATTGCATTGAGGAATAGCAGACGGATACAAGTTAACATCCTAAAACAGATTCTTAGTGTCTATCCATAGATATTTTGGGAGAGTTTCAAACAAATAATTCTTGGTAAATGTGTCTAATTTTAAAACTATTAAACAAGTTAGCTGTTTGCAGTAGATGAACCGCATAAAGAGCAGCCAAGAACGAAAATGTATGCAGTTCTGGAAGACTGCAAACATTTTGTGTTTGTTAAAATTATTAATGGAAGTCGTCACATGGACTAATCTCTTAGATTTTTTTTTTCTGGGAGACAAGAATAGAAATTCTCCAATCCCTGCAGAGTTCCTGAATAGATCGCAAAGCCACTTTTAGATCACTAGAGCAAATTAAGTGGGCTTGAGTGTTTTGGGCATTCTTAAAAAAATATATATATCTTTAATCGTTATTTGTTGTAATCTAGCAGTGTGAAAGAACCAAAAATAGTAGGTTTGCCTGTGTAGTCAGTGTTAGGTTTTGTGATAAGAGCTGGTCTGTGCACCCAGAAAGGAGCTTAGAGAAATAGTGGCAGGAGGGGAGCCCAAATAACAGCCTGCCCTGCCAGGCTACTCCCAGGCCCATTGCAGAGCTGGCAGAGGCCCATCTCCACAAGCCTAGAGAAGCCAGAGGGCAGGCAGGAACCCACATGAAGGACTCCCAAGGAGTGAAGGGAGGAGGCACAAGGGCCTCCTTTGTCCAGGCCTCTCGAGGACTGTCCCAGGAGCCCAGGCATGGAATGAACAGCAACTAGTATGAGCCCAGTTGCTGGAAGGATCCACCTTGTACATGCATACATACATATTCTCACGAGTAGGCCTTCATCCTGCTCGTCCTGTGAGGGGAGGGGGCTGAGACACCATCTATGCTAGTGTGAGTGCTCTGAGTGTCTGCGCTCTGTGAGACCCACCACGTACGTATGTGGCACATACATGTGCTCTTCTGATGGGAACACATTTCCAGACTCACTCATGGTTGTCCCTGGGGAAATGTAGAGGCAGCAGCTTCAGCTGCCTTGCACTGTTGGATCCTGAAACAGCCTTTAAACAAAACCAAAACACGCCATTCCTAAATGAAAGTGGTGGTGTTTTGAATTGGCTCCATTCTGCTTACGAGCAAGACCTGACCAATAGACTATTTGTCAGATGGAGTACAGGGTGATGCTGTCTGCAGTGAGAGCAGGTTTTGGGTTTGTGGATTTAGGGGGAGAGGGTTAAAGTACCTCTTTGTGTAGAGAAACAGGAAGAAAGAGATAAGGAAGTGAGGGAGGTTAAAAATGGAGAAAAGCTGAAGAGAAAAATTGGAGGAGAGTTGGCAAAGGGTAAGGAGTTGAGTGGTGAATGAACAAGTGAGAGAGAGGATCCGGAGCCCCACCATGGAGAGCCTTAGGATACATACACAAATGTAGACATCCTCCTAGCTGGAGGACAAGCCACCACCTTGCCTGTCTTTTGCAGTCAGTGGGTGGCTCTTTCTGTCTAAGGGTAAGCCTGCAGCATTGACTAGCGTTCAGGAGTTTGTCCCTACATGGCCCTTACTCTGCGGGGTACTGTCGGAAACATGTCTCATTAGATAATCCTTACCTCCTCCTCCTCCTTTCTTTCTGCAGTATGTGCTAAGGATGCATATTTGCCTTTTCCTGATTTGATGGGAGTATGTAGGGGTTGCAAAATAATATCTTGGCATTAACTGTGCTGAGACCTGATTTGAGCTGAATTTGCATTTTAGGCAGCTCTTTTGGTTGTTAATTATTGTCCAGCTTCATATTCTGTTATTGCCTGAAGACCTTAATTGATTCAGGTCTCTTTTGCTTCGAAGTTAAAACAATTCCTAAGAAGACAGGACTCACTCCTGAAGAATTTGTCATGCAAGCAGGACAGACAGTTGTGCATATGTGCATGCATATTTGCAACATTTCATTTTTTTAATGTATACATTCATGTTGTATAGGTTGTTTTACATATCCTCACTTGTTTCTTGAGTAACAGCTGTGTAGTATTAAGTGCTTGTAGTAGTTTGCAAGTGAAATGAGCATATGATCATTAATTTGGCCTCCTTTGCTGTTTTAAAATTCTCTGTTCTCTAGGCTTAGAGATTTTTGGTTTACTTGGACTTCAAGGCTCTGGGTAAATGTAATTAGTATTTGCTGAAAAATTAATGCAGCTATGAAAAGGAAATACAGACTGGAGTAAATGTCTTGAAGTCCAACTGTGTAAGGTCATGCAGATAATGGATGCACTTTGAAAACTGCTTCTTTTGAGTCAGCAGGCAGATTCTTCTGATCCTCATTCAGATATGATGCCCTTGACTTAATGGGAGCCTGGCCTGAACAAAGCTGGAAAGATAGAATCCATCATGCATAAATATGTGGTTGCCCAAAGATTCGTATTTTATTAGAAATTTTGCACAACTCAGTATGGTATATTTGTGAGGTTATGTCATAACTGAGTGCTGATTGACGCATTTTGTACAGATACTGAAAATGTACAGACTTGCTTATATGCTTCTGTATATAGGTGCAAATGTTGGTTGTGTTTTACGTATATAGTCAGAACATCTGTTTTGGCTATCTTGTATGAAGTCTTGTCAAGCACTTTGATAGATAATGGGTCCATGAATTATAAAACTCTTGACTCAGTTCAGTTGCATTAAGAATTGATTTGAAGCAGAATTTCTTTAAGTTAAAATTATGTAACTCACTATCTTCCTTTCCTCCCATTTGAATTTCTTTAACCTCAAATTCAGGAAGGTAGCTCTTGGAGGGGGGGGGAATAAATAAATAAAGCATCACTTTGTTTGAATAAAAGTGACAGTGTAACACATTATTTGCCTCTTAGCTTGTATTAATCAAATAAAGTGTGCTGTCAAAGTCTGCCAATACTCAGATGAGAACAGAACCTCAGTATCAGCACATCATCAAATCTCCTTGGAATTAGTTCTGGTGTATGTGGGGGGAGTATGAGAATGGAAAATCTGATTTTAATTGTCATTGCTATTCTGTATTTATGTAAGCAAAATGAAAGTAATATGAAGATTTGATAACCATTGTTTTTGTTTCACCTGCACACCAACAGTAATTAATTGGGGGCAGTGTATTGCTTTTGAGTGTTGCTGACTGAAATCTTTTGGCCCTTTGCCTTGAGCCTTGGAATTGGACACGAATCCTTGGAACCGCTTACACCTTGGGGCAGCAGCTCTGATGTTTGCCAGTGTTAACAACTGCTTAATGCATGTCCTGCATGACCTGTGGCCAGGGGCTCTGCTGTGTCTAGGGAATACTGGAGGGAACAAAGCAATACTGGGAGCCCACTTCTCCTGCAGACATGGGTTAAGACGGCTCTGAGGTTCACATTACTGCATCATAGGAAACACCTACTAATAGGCTGCGGGCCTGCCTTAAGCATAACTTTACAAAACTCCCTGTCATAGGATGCAGATATAAAAATAAAACTGCATTAGGGCTTCTGTTGTAGTTGTGGTGGTTCTCCATTTCAGTGGGGCATGGTATGAAATTTCGCTTAAATATGAAAATATTAAAAGTTTTGAAATTGAAGAGCAGGAAAATAGTCTTAATTAAATATAATGGGGAAGAATATTTGTTAATTGGATTGTACAACTATGATAGACTTGCTAAAAAGCTATGTTGTGGGAAAGCTACCTTCTAATAATAACAAAGTATGTATAAAGAGAGTGACAGCTCCAAGTGAGAGAGAAGCAGAGTGTAAGGAGAAGAAGGAGTCATACAAAATCCAGAAGAAAGGGTTTTTTTCTATTCCTCATTGTTCAGAGTGATTATTTTAGATTTTTAGTTTTGGGTTCCAGATACACAATTTTTTAATCTTCCATTAGCTAGAACAAAAGAGAATGAAGAAAAAGATGTTCCACCAGAAATAAAATAGTAAAAAAATATGCCATCCTTAGTAATTTAGTTTCTTGAGCTTTAAGGATCCAAATGATTGAAAAAAACACTTTGTCAGCTGATAAAACATAAGCTTGGTTTATGAATGGCATCTTTCTAATGCTTTACAATTAAATGAATTTACAGTGCAGATTATTAATAGTACTCTGGAATGTTAAATCCTTCATCTTGATTGCTTATTTGTTTTTACTAATTAGCTATAATTAAGCAGTCTTTCAGGTAACAGAATGTATATATTTCCCTAGTGGATTAAGTACTAAATATTACTTTCTTTAACTATTTTGTGTGAGGTTCATTGTTGTTTAAAGCTTGGGAAAACGTATGTATTCTGCTAATCTGCCAAAAGTGCCAATTTACACGTTCCTGCAGCAGTTCCCTAACTGCATGATTATTTTCATATGTGTTTGGTGTATCTCACACTGCAATATGCTGCATGTGCTTGCTCCTTTTGTCTGGGGCTGCTCTCTGTATTGTTTTGTGCTTCCAGATAGCGGTGGGTGTGCTCGCAAACGTGCTGCAATGTCTGTCACATTAACAGCTGTGAAGAGAGTTCAGAGTTCTCCAAACCTATTGGCCTCAGGTATAACCACTAACCAGTGAGATATTACTCCTGAATGGCTTTCCTATAGCCTTACACCTTCCTGCAGTAGTACTCAGCAAGGAGGAGAAGGGTAACTGCATTTTCTCTTCCACTGACAGGTCTGTCCTACAGTGCTCTTTTAAAAGTAGCCTTAATTCTTCTCAGCCTATGCTTTGTAGCCATTAATGAAAGAAAAAAATTAAGAAAATTTAAGAAAAAAATAGCTATTTGTAAATTAATTTTGTCTGTGATAAATATTTTGGGTCTTGTGTACCCTGTTTTTTTTCCAAGATAACACAGAATGTACAGGGGGTTTGGTTTATTACAACTTTATTTATTGCAACTTTCTTTAAATACTCTTCTCAAAGGAAAAGGATCTACATGTTATTGTAAAATGATCATGAGAAGCCAGATTAAATTTAAAAATATCATTTATCAAGCATGTTTTCCTAAAAATGTTTTAAAGCAATAAAAAACATGCAGAATAATAAGTAGACAGGCAGAACTGCTTCTTAGCAATGCTCATGTGTGGTTTCGCAAAATGAGATGTTAATGGGTATCAGTTGCCCAGGTTCACCAGTGAATTAAATAGTTGTGGATATAAACAGAATTTTGAGTGTGGTACCCTAATTTACACCGATTGCAATAGGCAGTGCTCACACCAGACAAGTATAATACAGAAAGCTGAATAAAGAATGAGCCAGAAAATAATTGCAAGATAAAGTCTTTGTTTTGTACAGCTTTTCAAAGACTAATCCACAGGAAAAAAAAGAGTGAGAATTTATGAAGCAAATTAAAAATTTGGTTGCAACTCCTTGTAAGGCTTGTAGAAGGGTTATGTGCATTATTGTGCATATGTAAATTTAAGAAAATATTGAGTTCTTATTTGTTGGCAACCCTTCTAACAATTTTTTTTCATTTAAGCATCCACATCTCTTAATGTCTTGCTTTGTTGCACTTAGAAATAAGGAGTGTTCTTCTCACTACAATTATTTGACATTAAAATATTTTTATTTGTTTAAAGATGTCATAATTTTATTTTTTAAGAGAAAAAAACACCAACCCTAATATATCTATAAGTAATCAAAAAAACCTGAGCAGAATTTCAAATCTGTTTTGTGCTGGCAGTATATATGTATCAGTTTCTGTGTTTTGCTTTGAAGTGATGAAGAAAGCATCACACATTCTGGTGTGAAGGGAGAGAGAAAATCCTGACATAATCTGTAGGCGTCTTTCTTAGTTTTGAATTAAACCTTTCCAGCTCATCTTGAAAGAATGATTTCTTTTGATAACTAGATTTTAGATGGCATCATATCACACTATTTATTGGGGAAAAAAATCTGTAGCAAATGTTTATTATTGGCTGTCTGAAATAACAGTGATTAAATTCCAGTAAATCTTAGCATGCTATAACTTTCTGTAGAGCCTGTGCAATAAATATTGCAGACTTTCCTATGGTCTAATATTCTGGTGTGTGCTTAGGTAACAGGAGAGAATTAGGAAACTGAACAAAAAGACTGCTACGTATTTTTTATGTTGTCATGCTTTTATTTCTAACATAAATTAATATTTAATGATTCTTTTTCAGGCTCTGATTCTCAATCTCCAGATTCAGGTAAATAAACACTGGATTATTTATGCATTGGTGTAATACTATAGATTATACTATGGATGAATTATAACAATCTTCCATTTCATTTCATTACTCCATACATCCACATTCTTTCAGGAAATCACTGGTGAAATTGTAATAATAATTGCAAGTGGTTAAGACCTCAAATTCAGGTCTTATTTGGGAAGCACCATTTCCTGTAACACAGTGTGTGCTGTCAGAACATGAATTGTGTGGGAGAATACAGGCTGCTAATTTGCCACCTTTAGCTTTGGTGGCACTTGCTATTTCATTTTTAGTCCCTTAGTCAGGATTGCAAGTTCTGCCCACCCCACTTGGCAGCCTGCTCACATAATGCATTACTTTTCTCAGCCTCCTTCAATATATTTTCTTCAAATCTGTAACTTGTTGAGGCAGGGATAAGAATCTCCCTTTATGTTTGGACAGTGTCCTGAGGACTTTTCAGCTCTGAGGATAAGTGACAAAACATGGTTGGTTAGTTGGAAAATCGCGGTGTTGTTCAGATGTAGAAATAAAATGCTTTATTGGAACAACTGATTGGGTGTTGTAGCAAATTACCTTTACCTGAGTTATTTTTCAAAACCTGAAACAGCTGTGAAGGTCAAGTATTTCAGCCTGCTTTGCATAAGGGCTGAAGCAGCAGCCTCTCAAAAGGGCTGGTAAGGTTAAAATCCACAGTCTGTGGGAATGTTGTGGGGAGATACCAAACCGCTGCCGGCAGTACTGTCAGTGTTTGAGTTTTCTAAATTTTAAAGACAAGTATTGTGTAAAGTGGCACCTTTAGCTCAGTTCTTATAACTTCATAGAATCATAGAGGTGTCTTGGTTGGAAGGGACCCTTCAGATCATCAAGTCCAACCATCACCCTAACCTGCCAACCACCACTATGCTTTCCATGGTGATTAAAGCAGCAATGTCAATTGTGCAGCAGATAAACTTTTCAACAGTTTATTTAATATCTGACTTGCTGTGCAATACTGATAGCAATGTAGAGATCTAATAATTAAAAAAGTGGTTTGCTCCTTTTTTCCTCACAAAAGCTTGGAGATCTTACAACAATGGGAGCAGAGAGGCACTGAATGGAGATGCTAGCAGTTCATCTCTTACAGCAAAAGGTTTCAGGAGTGTGCGGCCGAATCTACAGGATAAAAAATCACCAACTCAGGTAAAACTGAACACACCAAGTTTTATGCTTTGGCCTTTGTGTCTGGGTTATTCCTGGGGGATGGCATATGTAGACATACTGTATATAAGCATTGTCCTGAAGTCTCCTGTATAGTGTAAAACACCTGTTTGTATGAGTTCTTACAAACTGGTTTACTGCACAGATAAAGTAGACTCCACACAGGATGTATGCCTTCGGGTTAATTGCCAGAAATTTCTTTCAATGAACAAGACAGCTCAACAAAAGTAGGTCACAAACATACAAAAGCTTTCTAGGAGTGTTCCCAGACTTCAAAGAATATTTATTAATATTTTACACTCTAAAGAAATGCATTGGTCATTAAAATAATATCTGGGGATAAAGGTTTACTAATTATATGATGTAAAATGTTTCTGCCTGTTTTGCAGAAGAATTACAAAAAATACTTAACTTGGAAACATATTTATGTGTCAAAAAAATACTATATATCAATGAAAATACCGTCTATGCCACAATTGTAATTCAAAGGTTTAAGAGGCTCAGTGTGTTTTATATGTGTGTCACCTGTGAATAATAGTTTATTAACTAAGATCATGGAGTATGTTGTGGAAATTACTTACACATCTAAACAATTTCACAGTAATAATTCTTATTCGGTGTAAGAATGGTTTTTCTAAAAAGAAAATGGGCTATTGTGGGCTCCTTTCTGATCCCAGTTTACTCTGAGTAAATGAAACATCTGGCTTTCTAAACACAAGCTATGTGGTCCCACATAGGAAAAGGTGGTGGGAGCCTGACCAGTTTGATTTTCCATTGAAATGAGCAATGTTGGGATGCAGTCCCTTAAGTTGCTAGTTTCATTGCTTAAAGATAAAAGTCAATCTGAGTTATATCTCCTGCTAACGTTTACTTTCTCTCTGTTTCTTCTTCAATGTTATTTTGCTGTGTGTGGATGCTTTTGGCAAATAAGGCACCTCTGCCACCCCCTAGAAAAGAAAGTTTTCGGAAACCAAGAGTAACTAATCACAAGAGTGAACCTAATCTCCAGGCAGTAACAATTGATCCTGCCAAACACCTCCCCACAGATACTGCCTGTTACACTAACGAGAAGTCTGTCCAGAAGACAATGTCTTCTCAGATACCTAACACAAGTGTGTCCTATGCTCAAAAAATCATTAAACCACTGACCTCAGTCTCCAGCACAGGCACAAGCACATTAGCTGGTATTAGTACTGCTCTCCATCAAGGCCAAGGGCAAGAGTCTCAAAAACGTAAGGTATCTACCCTGAAATTAACCCGGACACGTGACCCACAGAGTAGCATTCAGAGTAATACACAGGCTCAGCTCAAGCCTGCTGAAGTGCCAGTATTTCCACAAAGGCCTGTCTCACCTGCCTGTAACCCCGTGCCTGAGGTACACACAGCATCTCTTTCTGTTCAGATAGCTCCCATCCCTGACAATAAAGCAGAGCCTGAAATCCAAGAACATCCACCTAGTATTTCTCCAGACACTTCAAAGATGTCTTCAAAGGATTTGGGACAAAAGTCTACAGTTCTTCCTTCTTCACAGGCTGCAGATTACCATGTGGTATATTTAATTTTTCCATCTTTTATTTTAGATCATTCATGAATCACTTAATAACCCTCTGTTTAGCTATACTTACACTATCAAAATTAGACCTTGTGTTTTCTGGGTAAAACTACCTGTCATGCGGGTCAAAACAGACTGAACAAAACCTGAACATTTTTGGAAGAGTACTGTAAAGAAAAAAAAATTAAAAAATAAGAGAACAAATTTAACCCAGCTGAGCTGGAAGATAGACTTCTTAGTTCCTCAGTGAGCACTTTATGCAAATGCACAACAGGAAATTAGCGAGTTGTAGGTGATGCATCTGCTTAAGTGGCTTTTCCTGGAGGTGTAGCATGTAATGAATGATGTTTCCATAGGTGCTGGAAGGATCAAGTATGGATAGAAAAGGGTAGGCATATTGGCCTGAAAGCTTTGTCTGAGAGAGGACCCAATCATCATCCCGTCATCCCACTTGCGTTTATCATGTTCTGCTGAAAGCAGTGGGGCTGCTTTGAAGTGAGTAGGGCACGATATCGCCAGTTTAAAGGCCATTGAGAGCCCCATTTTTGTCACTAGTCGTCACTAGTTGACTCCCAAGTAAAAATTCTGATCAGAATAAAACTCTGTGAAATCACATGCAACAATTTCCAAGGCTCCTTTTGAAGTCACTCCATTAACAAACAGGAGTACAGAAGAATTAATCACATTTGTCCTTCTCAAGATCAGAGATGAAGCTATCATCTTAAACCCTTCCATTAAGTTACAAACAAAAAAAAAAAATTGAACATTTTAAGAAAAACAAGTTGCTTTACCCTTGAGAAAAAAAAAAAAAACAGAAACAAACCAGTTTGCTACTTAGTGATTTTTGTCAGGTAGAACACAGCAGTTCAAGTCAGAAGAGCCACAGGAAAGAAATTGTGTCAAAACCAGTACTGAAAGCTGAGCAGGAGCTTTTTCAAGTAGCTAAGTTAGGTGTCAAAACTTATAGGAAGCAGGGTTGCAAGACTTTTCAATATGGGCATCAAGGGATACTGTCAGTAGACTAGGTGTAGGCATGGCAAATACATCATATACATCTATGTTTGCACTTAAAAATAGCAGTTCAGCCTGTTAACAATATGATGTGTTATTTATGCTCAGATTAATCAAAGTGTCTTGCATACAGCTAAAAAGAACTAGGGGAAATACCTTTGTTGTCATTCAGAATAATAAAACTCGATTCAGAATGACAAAAATATTTTTTCTTCTAGATAATTCTTTTTTTTTTTTTAATTTTAGTCCAAACGAGTTTTTTCATTTTTTTTTTTATTTTTAGAATCTGTTTAGTTTCATTATGAGCAGATGAAAGAAAAGTAGCTGTGACTTGTTTGGCAATTCTGCTCTTCTTTTAGTTCTTCTAAACCTTCTCCTTGGTTTCAGTGTATGGGAAGAATGATCAGAATTTTGGCAGCTGGTTTCCTTTGACCAAAATGACAAAAATTACAGGTGATCATAGGGAACATTAAGGAATGTAGACAGCTTTTCAAACTGCATCCATTTGTTGATCTCTTGCCTGCAAAATTCAGCTGATGCCCTCCATGGTGTTTTAAAAAATTACTATGAAGAGGTGTATCTGGCATCACAGTCCATCCATGGAGCCAGTGGGGTTTGCTAGCTCTGTGTTGCATACATAAAACTAGAGTACAAATCAGTGTGTGAGGTGGTGTAAAATTCTGCATCAGGTTAGGTCCCAAAGCTAAGGTGCCATGGGCTACAGTTAGAAGTAAAGGATACAGCTATTAAGTCTAAAAAGATTTATTTTCTATCTCAGATCTCTGGTTGAAACTGTGGAACTGTTCCAAGTAATGCAAAAATTATGATCCCCTTCAGCATTTTATCTCATGGTATTTGCAAAGTTCACAATTTCTCTCACATAGGCAAATTAACTTTCAGTATCCTATGCACAGTAATACTTTAATTTTAAAAATCATTTTAGATTTGCAAGCTCTACAGGATCTCATAGAATGGCTAAAATGCTTTTGTATATGTAGATCATAGGCTTTTATGTTAAGCTGTATCCTCTGGGGATGCTCTCAAACTATAGATTAGGCCCACCAGGCATGTTCAGAGCTGCCACAGAAACTCTTAAAAGGCAAATACATTTAGAAAGGCTCTGTGAAAACAAACAGCTCTCCCTTTGCATCCAGGTTTATTTGTGTGGAAAGGAATCGAGGTCAAATTGGCTGATCATCACTTCTTGAGAGGTGGTGGGTGAGAAATACTGTGTATGTGTGTAGAGTACAGGTACAACTATATAAAGTCAAAAGTATGGGAGAATACAGCCAAGAGACAGCTTGTAAGGGCCAAGATCATGCACAACAATTTTGAATTATTCTTTAAGTTATCTTCTTGTATTTGTGCTCCTATTTGCACTTCTTTTCAGAGCTTTTCTGCTGAAACTTTGGGAACAAGAAGAAGTGTGGTATGACTCACCAAGCGACATTTTGTAAACACTCCTACTCAGAGAAAGGTTAAGCCACTTAAAAGTATATATGGAAAAAAGAAGTATTCAAGTTACTCAATATTGGGATTTTTTACATTATTACAGTCTCGGGAGATGTTGCTGCTCTGTACAATACTGCAGGTACAGGAGAAACAACCTAATCTGTTTCAGTGGAGAAATAAATATTTGTTAGGATGAGACTGAGGGAGGTAAATTCTTTGCCCATACTTCTTACAATCAAAAGTTCTAAATTGATGAAGAATTCTGCTGCACCTTGGTGGGTTTTTTTAATGTTTATTTTATGCTTTTATGTTTATTTTCTTCCCAGGTCTTCTTTCAAGATACTGCTTTCTAAAACTGAGGTTGCAAAATGTTTTTTTCCCACTTGTTTGAATACCATGGATGAGTGAGTTTGTGGTTTAGTCCTAGTGTCCTGGAGGAATAAAAATTATACTAGGTGCTTATGAGAGTGTTTCTTTTGCCAGGCTTATAGGTGTAGACAAGTGAATCAAAGTAAATAAGTCTGGAATTCAAAAAACTCTTTCTGAATCAGTTTCTCTAATACAGACATTATTGTTAGGTATTGGCAGTGTATTGAGTGATGTAGAAAGACAGGTTGCAGTGTTTTGGGAACAGATGGCAAGTAAAGAAAATCAAGTACATAATTTTAATTATGACTAGTGTGGTTATGCACAAGGGCTGAACTCCACCACTTATGCTGATCTTAGATTAAGAGAGCTAGGTGGTAAAAATGGGGATAGAAATATAACTTGCAGCATCAGTTTGCAGATTTTGACATCAGCTTTTAATAATTAAAACTGGAGGTATTTTTACCCATTTCTCTAAGCGTATAGGTGTAATTTGATTGTTGATTACTAAACTCTGCTGTGTATTAACAAAATGAGTCTGTTCACTTACCTCTGAGTCTCCTTATCTGTGTCCTGACCTGTTGAAGCAAGGCCAGCACTTTGGTGTCATTAGTAATCTCACACTACTCCCCTGAAGGTAGCTGATCTGAAACCCATTCCAGGATCACCTCTCTGCCTCATGTGAATTGAGTAGACACTGTAGTGTTCAGGCCCAACATTTTGTTAACGAGTTGAAGGTGAACATTTCCAATAGGACCATCAGAAAGCTGCACTTGAGACCTTCAATTCACTTCAAGACTCTGTTGACATTTTATTCCTCCTTCCCAAGCATCACTCCACAACACAAGATAGTTATGTAGCCTGACTAGTTTTTCATCATTCTAATTGATTAAGTACTTGTTTGGCATTTAATCCACTTCTGCTAGTGCTTCTTGTGCTATAGCTATAACAATAACAAACCTAATCTGAAGCACACTGAATGGAACTGGTATTAAACTTTTTTCTGGAATGCATTTAGCCTTGTCCTCATATTTTTCACAGTGATGAAAAATATGGATTAGTAGTAGCCAGACATGTCTGTTCAGCATTTACCAACAATCCATGTTGAGAGGGATCAGTTTCTTAAATCGTTTAATCAGGTTTTTTAAAATAATGCTGGTTTAAGTCACCATTTCTACAGCTCTTTCTTGAGTGATGGTTGCACCTCTGGCAGAATTGTAGAACCAGTAAAGTCAAGTTTTTCTTTACAAAGTTGAGAAACTTCATGTGGGGAATCAGTACCTGGAATTCCTGCATTCCTTCTACCTGCACTGTAAGAATGATAACTTGATACTCTTAAAAAGAGTTTAGCTTGGTGAAATCAGCTAAACAACACAATGTAACACAATTTGCTACATTCTTTCAAGAGCTCAATTTCACTAGCTCTCTGGATGCACCCCGAGTATCTGTTGTGTTGTCGATCCCTTCTTTTCTCAGGCATGCAGGCAGTCTTCTCAGTTCAAAACCAGAAGCACTACTGGGTTTCTTGATTCTCCAAAGTTTTCTGTTGATTTAACAATTCAGAGGTCAGTTTACATAGTTTGGCTCAATTCCATGGTACTTTTCCTCTGGGAGGATATCTGGTCTCAGGAACTTCAGATCTTCACATTGGTTGTGCCTCATAATTGCATCATAATTGTGTTGTCTCCTGGTTATGTCTTTTGCTGGAGATCTTGAAATATGACATGAATGATAAAGTCATCATGACTGATGGATCTCTCTTCCCTTACGTATCTGTGAGGTGAAATTACTGTTTCTCATGTGTCCATAAATGCACACATCTTATCCCCCAATAGACTACGCTGAATAACCAGCTCCTTCACATCTGCATATGATAGAGCTTCATAAAGTTTTCTGATAGTATTCCCTTGGTCTTTTGAAATTTCCATTGGAAAATAAGTTATCTATTTAAAATAAAAAAAAATCATATCTCCTTTTACAGTCACATACTCAATTTTTGGTTTTCAGATTTACTTTATCAAAAAATTGTTTTGTGTTTTTTTTCCTGATGGTAGATTTGAAGCATTGCTGCGAATAAGATTAGGATTTTATGCTATTTGACTAAGTTTCTTCACTGTCTAAACTGCAGATTTGAACAGCAGGTTCTGGCTATTTTATTTATTTTTTCTGTACCCCAGAGGTCCTGTAATGCGCAAGAGCTCTTTGAAACCATTTGGAGCGAGCAATGGATATCTGTTCATATGCTTAAGATCCTTTTCTGAGGTGCTTATTCATAGGGATGGTCCCATTGACCTCAGTAAGATGATTTGTGTAAATTCTAGTTGATCTCAGCAAGAATTATGGAACTGGACCCCCCATGACCTCATAAGTAGCACAGTCTGGGTTGTGTTCCAAGTCTTCCGCAAGGGCTTTAGAAGATATTTTCAGATTTTGGATTAAAATGCCATTTTGGCATTTTAATCTGATAGCTTAAAACATTTTTAAATGATTAAAGACATCTGCATATTCTGAGCATAGGAAATAACCACAATATTTATTGGTAACAGTGTGATAGCTGTGACTACGTGTTGCTCTTTTTTCAAGTCGTAATGACCGCATGTGGTGTCTTACTGTCCTCTGTAAAAAAAAAAAATCTAAAGCCTCAAATATTCATTCCCTGCAGCTATTCCAGGGTTCCTCAGCCCTATCAAAAGTGAAACCATTAGTGCCAAATAGGCAGTATTTTGACATACTTCAGGAACTGATTGAAAGCTTGTGGCTAAGAGGGAGTTGAGAAGGATGTGTGCAGCTGTTTAACAAAGATTGGATTCCAACATGCTTGTCATGTCTCTCTAACTCAAAAAATTTGCAGATGCAGAAAGCCAGTTTCAGGACTAGTTTAAACCCAGTGTCCTGTGGCTGATGTGAAATAACAGATCACATCAGATTGGGGGTCAGTTTCCAGAAGTGTTCTCGTGAGTACATTCCCTTGTACTTTCAAGGAATTACACCAAAGCCAAACAACTGCCATGTTTTTTTTTTTCCAGTATGAAGTCATCCCTGTCCTGTTCTTGTGCTCCCAGTCTTTGTTCCTCAGATTGATACCAGTTACCCTAACAATCCTTGTGTCCTCTAATGTTGAAAAGGCTCCTGTGTGTACACCTTACTGAGTAGGTTGGCAGGGTGCCTCCAGGGTGCTTGGAAATTCTAAGATCATCCAAACAGTTTTATTAGCGAGGCAGTGGAGAAGATGTGTTCAGTCACAAGAGGCAAAAAAAATCCACAACCTATTTCTTGCAGATCATCTCAACACTCAGCATTTTTTAGTGGTTCCATTTAGCTTGCAGTCCTGCCCATCTTTATAGATTACAGTTAATTTCAATTTGGTAGCTGTTCTTAAACAAAAAAGGGATCAACATTTACAGATACCAGACTTACAGATCCTTTTTTCCTTTTCCAAACAAAATTAATATGATGTTCTCTGGCCTCATATTTATGTAAAATATAAATAATATGAACCTTCTCGGTGTACAGCTGAGACCACTGATAAAAGTGCATTATGAATTATCATCCCCAGCACACTATGGTTTCTGGCATTGCTTCCACTAGTATTTGATGCAATCATTTCTGTCATGTTTTCCTACTTTAATATAGAGCGTGGTTGTTTTATTTCCTAATCTTTGTGAATGTGAACTTCCTAAGGATGCTGAAAAACTTGCACTTTGTAATTCTCCTACACACAGCAAGAGGCAAAGGGAAAAGGGGTTTTATTCATTTGGTAATCTGTTTCTTTTCTTATTTTTTTTTTCCTCAAATCTCAGCTTGGAAACCAGAAAGTAACTGTCCCTGTGATGGAGGTAAATGCTTCACAGACACACAGACAAACAGCAACAGAAGCTTCTCCACTGCCTCTTCTTCCTCCTGTGGTACCAGTTAACAGAGCCTCTTTCTCACCAGACAGTGGCACCCATCTAGTACCATGTTCCTTGGCAACGCTTGATGATTTTTTGCCTTCACACTTTTACAAAACCCCATCCCTGTCACAGTTTTCATATAAGTGCCCATACCTAGCTTCTGAGAGTGTTATCCACAGGAATGAAACAGCCTCTGTGAGCACAGACTCTGCCATGAGCGAGTGCTCCTCCCGCACAGTGAGTGAGTCCTCTACAGCCATTCTAGATGAGCTGCAGACTTTTAACTATGATACTACTGACTGCTCTGAAACACCTTCCCCAACCTTGAGCCAGATGTCTGCTGTGTCAGATGGCACCACCTTAACCAACACTGCTGCCACTTCTCATGTAATTATCCTTCCTTTTTTCCTCCTCTGTTTTGTTCAAACAGGTTGTCAAAGGGGAAAAGCATTCAAACTTGCCTGTTAGCCCATTACACAGACAAGGATTCTCTTAGTAGTCTTCTGTGTTCTCAGCCTGACAGCATGTTTTGCAACACTTGTTTTAAAATAATAATAATAATTAGCATAGCAGACACAGTAATAGGCAAATTATAATAAGTTGTTGCACAGTTCTATGTTCAGCTAAGGTGTATCAAATGCTTTGCTTAAAATAAATGAAAATATAATAAATAGCTGGTCCAAATGTGTTAAAAGAAAATGGTCTGTAGAGCTTGAAGAGATTTGTTTAAAATACTGATAGTAATATACAGGTTTGTGATGTTTGTAGCCTCTCAGCTACTACTGCTTTTGGTTTATACTGAGGTACAGATTTCAGTAATATTACTTACAAATTGATAGTAATTGTTGGCAATATTTAATACAGTTTTTTCCCCAGCCATGACCACTGACTGCATGGAGTTGTTTTTCTCTCCTCTAACTAACCTTTTCCTCTCCTAAGCACAGTTTCTTACAGGAGCAAACTTCATAAATAATCTTGTAGTACCCAGGTGTCCTGTTACTTTTCTCTTAGTTAAGTGAGGGGGAAAAATCAGCATGCAATTAGACATTTTGTACATACATTCACTTTTCTGTAGCTTAATACACTCATGTATGGGTAGAAAGAAGGTATGGAATTTGGGTCAAATTCAGATCACTTCTGATTTCTTTTCAGATTATCTGCATGATTAAAATGAGTCAGAACAAAGCCTTCATTTAAATTTAGCAATTCTGTGCTGCATTACAAAATAGAGACACATTCTCACACCAAAGTTTTACTGGGTCATAACAATGTTCAAACTTTGTACAAACACTTGAGCATGCTATCATTTTCAAGCCTAAAAAGCAAAAAAAAAAAACCCCAAAAGTATATATTTTTTTAAGTTTCATGTATATTTTAGAAAAAGTATTTTGAGCCCAAACATGTATGTTGTCACCTGGAAAGTAAACGATCTATTGTCAGTCCTCTGGATGCTGTTAAAGGACAAAAAAAGCACCAAAAAAACCCCAAACCAACAGGCATGTAAAAACTTTCATTCCTAACTCTTGTAATACAGCTCTGAAACCTTTTCTTTTTTTTTTTTTTCAAAGGATCAGTACTGTCATTCTGCAGACAGCCCAGTAGTTGTCACAAAATATTCTGTAATCAGTATGACCTGTAAAGAAGGCACAATCACTGCATCCCCATTCCCTAGCTTATGGGAAGCATCAAACATTTAAATTTCATTCTAACCTACTTCTCCAATAATCAGCTAACTCTGTATGTTTTCTTTGAGCACCATTTTTATAAGGTAAAGTGAACAGTCCTTCCTTCTTTCATTGTTGATAGTCTCTTTGTAGAAAGATGTTATGGTCAGGTCAAAGGACAAAAATCCTCAACAGTCCTAAAAGCCCCACAGAAATTAAACTGCTGGTAAAGACCAAATCTGTAGTGTAGAAAGGTCTTCATCTCCCATCCTCTGCAGAAGAGGGCCAAAGGACTGTAAATGTGTCTGTGAAATGAGAAAATTATGGGAAAGCTGGTGTCACACATGCCTGCTGGCAGTGGCTCTACTCCTGTAATGATCCTCATTCTCAGAGACAACTCCTGTTGGTTTTCTAGATAAAACTCTTGGTTTTATAGATAAAAACTGCTGCAAGAATTAAAAAGTAATATAGGACTGTGCCATACAGCACTGTGCCTGCATAAGACAGAACCATACTTTCAAAGACATTATGTCCACGTTAGGGATGTTTGTTTAATCTCGAGGTCCCAAGTAATAGCTTAGGCAAAAAGGCTTTACATTGGATGTTCTGAGAAGAAACAGTATCAGGAGGAGCTGATTCCAAACATTTGTGGAATATTCCAAGCAAAAGGCAGAGCTAAACATAATTGGTCATGCTCTCAGTCACAGATGACAGCTTATTTGAAAACCTGAAGTATGAGAATTCTAATTCTCAGGCTTATGCTTAGAATTGGAGTTACAGTTGGAGAACAGCTGGTTTTGGAAACTAGTTTTTTTCTGAGTCTATTCCAAGTATGAACACTTCCCTTATAAAGTAACTTTGATGGGTTCTTTCTTTTTATGTAGTTTAAAATTGTGTAACCTAGTGGAAACTTGGAAATGGCAGTAAACATTAGATTTTTGCCTTTTCCAAAGTTCTGGGACTGTCTCAAGCTTCAGGAATTGATGCTGAGTATTTCAGCCTGATTCAGTGTCTCGAGGCAGGGATGTGCTGTGCAGCATTCCTGCACAAAACTGCTCAGACATCTGTAATGGGACCTCTTTCCCCTGGCTGCCTGCCTCAGCAGAAAGTAGCTCTGGTCCCAGATAGATGCTTTTCTCTGCTCTGATTCAGAAGTCAAGAGAAGTTCTCTTTCTGGTTCTCAGGTGAGTTAAAAGAAGTTTAAACCTGGTACCTAGGAGGAATCTTTACAAGAGTTTAATTAGCTAGCAGCAGAAGTAGGTGACTCTGCTAGCAGTGGAGCATAGGTAAATTGTACTAGAGGAAAAAAATAAATGGAGGTGCCTAGGGAAATGAACAGCATTAAAGGGATGAGGATTATCTTCCCACAGCTGCAAAACAGGTGCATTTTGGTGGAATAGTTATTTTCTGTATCATCTTTTTTCCCACAAAGGAGATTACCTAGGAAACTAAAAGGTCAGATTCTTAAATAGGCATCTTAAAGATTTCACTTCCTTGTGAAATCTGGGAACAAATTCTGTCACCTGGAAATAAAGCATCACACTCTCAGACTGCAACATCAATAGCTCCTACATGACCCCAAGGGCTGGAAAACTTGGAACTTGGCAAAACCATCTTTTATAGCAGGATGCATTGGAGAAACAAATGCAACAGCCACCTTCACAGAAACTTTCCTCAGAGATTCATTTCCTTTGGGAATGAAGAGATTATGTCTGAGCTGATGTCCTTGATAAAACCTTTAGAAGCAAACCCAAACATCATATATGGACATGCCACATATACATTTATGCCTGATGTCCATCACCTACTTGTGTGGATCTTGTTTTCATACTATCATTTACTAAGTAATAAACTTAGTGCAAGAACCTCACTGTCTAACCCAGCTATTGATAATGCCCATCACAGGAATATCTTAATTTTTACTACCAAAATTCACGGAAGTAGCTTTCCAGTCTACAGAGAATTCAGAGTAGTTCTGTTCCTCTCTTCAGTGAAACAATGTAAATGAGTAAGAAGGTGTAAGATTCAGGACATAGTTACACCCTGCCTTCCCTAGAAATGAGCTTTCCCAAAAAGACAGTAAGCAGGAAGAGAATGTGTGAACCCCTGAAGTAGGGTAGAGATGGCCTGAAAACATGGGTTCCTACCTCATGAGATGCTGCCTTTGAGCTCTGTACCTTTTGTATTCTTACAGCTCCGAATTTATTTGGAGGAGATGGTGTGGAAAAAGCCAGCTTAGTCTAAATTTTGCTTCTTAAGTTTATTAAGAAACATTTAAACACAAAATTTTTATAGGAGACATCACCAGAGCACAGACTTTTCAACTCACTTCTGCAAACACGCTTCCTTGAAACATCAAACCCCTGAATGAATCCAGGAGTTCACATGATGTCTGTATAGGAGCCAGAATTTGTTTTGCTCTCAGCTATTGGAGGCCAAGATGTTAACAAATTTAAAACAGTAGTCTCAAAAATACAGGTGTATGCAGGAGGTCATGAACCTTTACATTTTTAAATGTAAAAATATTATGCCTTTTATCGTGCTTTTTTACTTCTGCTTTCCTGTTTCAGGTAGTCTGTGTTTTACATTTACAGCATCTTTTAATTCTTCTCTTTTTGTTACATGAAGTTGAGCAAAGTGTGTAGCACTTCTGGTTTTGCCCAGACCTAAAGAAGACTTCTGCATCAAAGGAGATGTTACAGAGAGCTTCCCTCCTTTTTCTGATGAACTAATCCCTACCCTCTCATTTCATTCAGTGCTTTCCCAATCCTGTTGTGATCCTGTTGTGATCCTTGCAATACTCCCCATAAGAGTGCTGCAGCACAGGAGTGGGGACTCTAAACCTGGGCTCAGGGAAGCAGATGGTTTCAGAAGTACCTGTAGTGACTAAAGATGTACCTATGCTGCCAGCTTCCTTAACTTTCCCATTTTTATTTATTTGATTTAGTTCTGTTGTTTTATGATTGGGGGGGGGCTGTAATTATTAGTTTTTATCATGATAGGTTACACATCAGCATCCCACAGTCACTCCAGCTGCTTTCCATGTTTTAAAGAGGTTTTGGCTCACTCTGTTTAGCTCATTTTAATGAGACTTTCCCCTTTGCTCTGTGCAGAAGTTCCCAGTCGTAATTTTTGTGCCACCTTTGTTACCTTGACTTTGGTCTTTCTGTCACCTCCCCGTGACTGTAGCCTCACAGACAACACACACAAGGAGAGAAGGGGGGAGGCTGAAGGTATAGAAGGGCCCCCTTGTGATGAGCTCTGTATTTCAGTGTGTGCAGATGCCGTTCTGGCTAGGTACCTGACAACTGGTCGTTGTTGTGTGGATGACGGTCTCGCATCGCTGTCTGTTTGGGATGACGGTCGAAGAGCTCTGTGTAGTTTAATGGGATATTGTTTTGTTTCTCTCAGGCTCAGATCACAGTGAATGGGAACTCTGGCACTGCTGCCAGCCCAGTGAGTCACTTTCAAAGGCCTTTTTCCCCTTCTTCAGCTTACCCTCCACCAGCTTCGCTCAATTCCAACATTGTTATCATGCAGCATGGCAGGATGATGGGTAAGCCTCACACAGAACGTTTGCTTTAGGCATTATGCAACGTACTCCAAGTCACTTGGCAAAGGTTGCAAACAATTGCAGAGTGCTTCCATAATGAAGGTATTGTCTGCTCAGCTACCTTGGGCAGTAAATGGAAAAAATAAAGGGAAAAAAAAACAAAACAAAACAAAACACTGTTAGATCTAGTAGTGGCCCTGAACTGGAGTTGCTATTAAGTGTTATTACTCACATGTGTGTGATCCCTTGCCACCTTTCTACTAGCTTTCCAGTGGAAAGGGCATGTTTCAAAACACCTTGCACAGCCCTTTCAGGTTTTGTCTTCTTCAAGAAGCCAAGGGCCAACTTTGTACATTGTTTCTCCCCACATAATCTTCAGTAGACATATTGCTGACAAGGGGTGGGGCTCTCGATTCTGAACACCTGAAGCTGTGTCAATCTATAATTTGTTTATTCATTTCCAATAGAGCATTGTTAATTGTATTTTTAAATACATGATCAGCCTTAGAAAAGGGTTTTGCCAGTATAATCCCATTTTCCCAGTACAACCACTTGTTTGCTGCCTTTATCTACTAGTGCTTTGCATATTCAGATACACACAGAATAATTTGAGCATAATCTTGGAGTTTACTTTTTCATTGTGTGTGTGGGGGAAATTAGGTGACAGCTCTCACTCTGAGACCTACAGCTAAGACACATGCTGCTATCCCTGTCATAGTGCTAAGTACAACAAACTGTAATTGGCCTCCAGTTTGCTGAGCTAAATGCCCACCACTTCTGGTTTGGATTTACCTGAAATAAGTGTTTTCCAATGATTTTTTTTATGATGTGGAAGTTCTGTGTTCCATAGTAACAGCCTGATTTAATTCTCCCTGCTCACGTAAAAATCCTACAGATTTCCCTTAGTTTGAGGCCTAGAAAGATTGAAGGATCAAATCCAAAATGTTTTCTAAATTTAACATTATGCATTTTGGGAAAAAGGCCCAAATATTCAGATGTTTGCCATGCAGAGTTGCCCCTTGCCATATATGTGTAGCAGTGGATTATTTACAGGACTTCAGACTTGAGGAAACAGCTGAAACAGCTCTGCCAAATCCAGGACTCTGCAGTGAGCAAAAATACTCAAAGCCAGAGCTTTCAGTCACTGGAGCTGATTTATATTACAATTAAAATATTTTACTTCTGTAGAATCAACAGATGTTAATGTTGTACAAAAGGCAATTGTAATCTTCACTAGCAGGGGTTGGACTCATGATCTCTTGAGATCCCTTCCAACCCCTACAATTCAGTGATATATTGCAAGTCACCACAAACCAGTAACAGCCTCATCAGATCATCAGGTTGCTCTACTGAGGTACTGAGTTCATTTTTATGGATTATATGAGGAGGCACTGAAACACACCAGCATAACTTTGAGGGGTGGAAATAGTGTGTCAGAATTTCTTTGGGTTTTTTTTTAAATCATGCATCAAAACTTGATGCTTTTAAACACATATCAGGTACAATACTGACTCTCTTTTGAGAAGGCTTGTTTAGTATTTGCTTGCAGAAAAGTATTTTTCTATATTTTACCAGACTGAGAGGGGAGGAAAAGTACTGAAATTATATCACTAGTTTCAGAGACTGATAGGAAAGTTGCCAGAGTTTGATCAATAGGAAAAAGTCTGCTGCCACTATTTCTCAACAGATTTTGCTGTGTTTGCAGGGCTTTTTCTTTTTTTATTTCTTTCTTTTTTCCTATGGAGATGCAGCAAAAACATACTCTAATCTAGAAAGATCCGAGATGAGTATCGTGTCTAATCCTTAAATGAGTTTATAATTCTGTTAATATGACATTAAGTAGGGCAAAACCCTGGCTAAAATCATTTTTCTGAGGGCTGTATATGTATGTGGTTATATGTGTGTGAATTGTTGTAGGTCTGTACAGCATATTGAAACGGGGAAGTGTGTTGTAACTGCCAAGTATAATTATTATATTGTTACACAAAATTCTGCTATATTATCTTTACAGAGGCCACAGAGACATACTCACAGCATGTTCAGACTGTTGGCAGCACCACCTCCACCAGTACAATACCAATCCGTAGATCCTCAGAAGAAGAAAAAAAAATCACAGTCATTAAAGCTCCGCATTATGCAGGGATTGGTCCGGTAGATGAATCTGGAATCCCTACAGCAATTAGAACGGTAGGAAATTCTGGGGAATCTGTGTATGAACTCACACAATGAACTGATTGTTGGTAATGGGTTTTTCACATTCTTCTAGTCTTATATAATGTGGAATACAGCGTGTGTAATCAGCGAGCTCGTGAATATAATATTGTGTGTTGACGGAGGGGAGACTGCTGATGGGAGCATAATTGGGGAACCTCATGTTTCTGGTTTTAATTAGAAGTAGCCAAAACTACGTGTTGGATTCTTGTTTCCCTTGTAGTTTTTGCCCTTTGGAGATACACAACATTGCATTTGGGTTGTGATTTCTAAAGCAGTGTTTATGCATACTGCATATATGCGTGCATGCAAGTGTACATATATAGAGGTGGGGGGGTGTGTATAAAATCTTCTGTGGGTTTTGGGACCGTGATTCTCTTGTCATCAAGGTCATGTAGAAGTGATTTGTTTTGTTCTGATAATAACTTCAGTGACCAGCATTTTTCTGGAAATGCAATATATAATCATTGTGCCCTTGAGTGACACATAAACGGGCGGCGTGGAAGCCCTGTCACTGTGGCAGTTTTGATCACCGGCCACTTGTCGGTGCTTGAGTGAGCCGAGGCTGTGGAACTGAAGAGTTTTGTTTTCTCTATGCTGAAGCGTTCATTCCACCGCTGTCAGGGCAGCCTCTTCTGGCTGCTCCAGAGAGCACAGTGGCAGCTGTGCTAGCTCTGCCAAGGAAGTGCTTGCTGGCCTTCCCCGCCGGAGAAGCGGTGCTGTGCTTGTCGGAGAAAGAGTAAGAAGAGCGGGAGCCGGGATGAAAGCGGCAGAGCCCTTGCAGGTGAAGTCTTTGTGAGGTGCAAGGATGTAGCAGCTGTTGGATGTACCCTCTCTGCCAATACTGACAGATGGGGGCTGTGTCATGTTGCCAGGAACTGCTTCAATGGATTGAAAAATTAGGGGGAATATCAGGAATTGATGGAGAAAAGCAATAGGAATAATTCAGAATAAGTGGTAAGACGGGGGCTATTTTGATAAGAAGGGGGGGAAACTCTGGCATTTCTTGCTTGATTTTTACATTTAAGGTAATACCATCAGAATTTTTACATTTAAGGTCATACCATCAGAATCTTCTAAAAATTAAGACATTTCTTAGCAACAATGCTCTAGCTTCCTACCCTTTTTTAAGTAAATATGCCCCTATGCTTTATATAGTATAAAGTAATTATTTTTGGTTTGTCTTTTTTTTAAATAGCCAACTGATCTGATAGGGTGAATGTCAGTTATTGAAGATAGTAACAGAAATCCACCTCAAGTGGTCTTAATGGAGTTGGCAATCTGCCAAACTATAAATACAATTTTTGGATCGTGTGGTCAGAATCTCTCAGATTTTCTTTTAAATGCATCATGCTGAATTTGGATATTTTTCAGCTGGGTTTTGTTCTGGGGTTTGTTATGTTTCCATTGCAAAGTATAGCTTGTAAGCTTTGTGTCATAGAAATAATTCTTACAACAAGATGTGGGTTAAATGATGCTGAGATGTATGTGTGAGTGTGTCTCATGTGCCGTGTTGTGTCTTTATTCTGCTTCCTTAGGATTTAGCTGGAAGTGAGATGGTTTTCCAAGGTATTGAGATTACATTTTAAATGTGCACAAGTGTATTAGAGCCCTATGTACCCCAGTTGTGTAAGAACAAAGGTGATACACTTGTCAGCGACAGACTCAAATAAGCTGCACCTTGACACCTCCCAGAAGTGCAGCACTGTGCAGAAATGTGCAGAAGTGCTAGAACTGCATTCCCATTAACAGTGGAAGGTAGGACATACTACTCACTCTCTCCAAGGTCAGTGAGCAATCCAGCCAGGCAGCTTCTCCCAGAAAGTTCAGCCTCGCTCCACCTGGAGGGAGAAAGAAGTTTTCAAATTAGTTGAGTCTGTGGTTTCATGCCAAGTTCTAAAAGTTGGTTATTCTTCCATCTGATGAACACGGCAACGGTCGATCAGAAAAGCGGGAAATGCAGATTCATGGGTGATGGGTAACATGAACATTGTGTTCTGAAACACTGCTGCTCCATGGTACCTTGTCAGTCAGAACTGGGGAGTGTCTGTATTCTGGATTTGGAGTGCCTTTTGGGGGTAGGGAGATTTTTCAAGCTGGAGTTATCTCCTTCAAGTCTGTTTTTACTCTCAGAATATGGTTCGTGACAGCTGCCTAGCCAAAGAAAGTCTAGTAATCCCCTCTCCCTCTTCCTCTCCTCTCTGCTATTCCTCCCAATTGTTTCCATCCAAAGCTGATGAGAAAGGAAGGATTCCTATAAAGATTTCCCTTCTCTCAAAACCTCCATCCCATGTTAGCATGTTCTCTCCATCCCGTGTTAGCATGTTCCTTCCATACCACTTAGGCTTCTGCCAGCTCTGGGAGGTGTAAGTCCAAAGCCTGAAAATTCAGATCACCGTTAAGTTCTGCCACCGTGCCAAGACCTGCCCCTAGATGGTGACATTCCAAGGCTCTAAAAATGAAGTCTTTGGAAAAGAAAGGGTAAAATGCTGTTCACTCAGAAGAGCATTCAGTTAAAGGCACCACCAGAATTTGCCACTGATAGGGCCCTAGGAAATGGAAAAACAGATTCATGGAAGGCAGAATGACTGCACTGCTTCAGATTATCTAAAATTATTGCTTCATGTCTAACTATCAGAATTACTCTGTAGACTGAAAAGGCTTCTATGTACTAAGAATGAAAAAAACCTCAAGTTCCATCAGATTTCTTTTCCACACTTAGTGATGTACTGTTTCAGCTAGAAAGAAACCTCACAGAAGGTCCTCTGAAACTCATAAATGCCCCCTTTAATTACACACTTTCTGCTGGATTATTAGGATACTGCAATGATTATAGACTCTCCTAAGTACCCACTACAGATATTTGTGTTCTCCTCATGCTATTTGCTTGATTGTTCATTCAGATATGATGATATATGATGTTCCAGCATTGAATTGCAATGACTATAATGTATAGAAAACAGAATGGAATCTGAATAGCCTGGTGCATTGTGAATACTGCTAATTCCTGAAACAAATGTTTGTATGTGGGGTTAGTGAATATAAATTGAGAAAATTTATTTGAAATTAATTTATTCTATTCCTTAAATAATCTTAACTGGCTTATAATGTTAAGTCAAATTATTGGCTCAAACTGTAAACCCCAGGGTGGGGCTTGTGGGGAGAGATGATGAGAGAACAACATTCAAATGTCCAGAAAGATGTTGGCAGACCTTCTCTGGTCACGTGGGAGCTTCTCCCCACCTGATCTCTGCACAGAAGCCTCCTGTTGACCTGACTGGTATGGAGCAGCTGCTTGTCCTCTGTCCCTTGACACACAGTGGGGTCAGAGCAGTAACGTTTCTGCGCTGTTTCCAGTGTACTCACTGATTCGAGCTCTGTTCACGACTCTTCCTGGCCCAGTTCAATCAGGAAAGGCAGCTGTGGTGTCATGGGACCATTGCAGGTTGGTAGTGGGAAGTGAGGACCACCATGGAGGTTGTACCCATCGGCATGAAGTCATCCAGACCTTCTGGACTTCCTTGTAAACTTCTGAATGTACATGGTCTTGGTGCACAGAGCTGCACCCTTGCCTCAAATCCAGCTAAATTATTCTTAGCAGAGTTTCTCTAGTGTAGGTGTTTAATACCATTAGGGAAACGGTGTTTAAAAGGTCCAAATCTGCTCCTGACTATCTTCTCTGTGGAAGAAGTTGGGAATGTTGGTAGGTGGGGGAGGCTGATGCAAAACTCAGTCTCCTTCATCTCTTACAAGCAGGTCTGTGTAAAAAGCATAACCTGCTGCTTAAATTTCTTTCTTTCCCAGCAGGTTCCTGAGTTCTGCAGTTGACTGTCAGCTCTTATTTTAAACAATGATTTTTATTTAAATGTCATTTAGTAGAGATTTTTATGAGAACTCATGTTGCTCCCTCAAAATACAGGAGCATTTTCTGTTTAGTCCTTTACAGTAAGAGCTCACTGTTGTTAAAAATAACAGATTCCTGATGTACAATGACTATAACAAGTTATTTAGGGCAAAAGTGTGATACACTGAAGATGGCATGGAGCCAGGCAAACACACTCAGATCTGTCAGTTATTATGTAGAGAAGAATTTGTGGATTTTCATTTTTCATGGTAAAGGGGAATGGGCAGAATAATTCCAGATGTAGTACTAGCTAATGCAAGATAATGCTCATCAAGAGAGGTCTTTTGAATTATCCCTGTGCACCATGAGATTTGAAAATAATTTTGTACATCTGCATTGAAAGTTTTGCTTTTCTGAGTACTGTGGAACAGGCAAAATTTTAGGACCTAGGGGTAATAATACTGAAAACATTTTTCTGGAATATTATCATCCTATCTCAAAGAGAAAATACAGAAGGGTAGGAGATAAAAAGAATTAGAAGCACAAGTGAGTGTAGGTGTGAGGAGACTTTGCTTAGGTTACAAAAGCAAGGAGAAGTATGATTGAATGAGTGGTTGTTGAAAGGCATATTGTATTCACTCTCCTCAAAATAGAAAAATAGGTTAAAAATAAGTTTCTTGGAAAGGGAATTTAAATCTGATAAAAGGAAATACTATTTGTTTACAACTCAAAGAGTAGCTCTTAAATATTGTATTATTTTTTTCTCAGTAGTATTCTAGCGTTTTTCTGAGTGATTTAAGTTCAGTTTGAACATAATTTAAGTTGGAAATCACCACGGGTTCAGAAGAAGCTCTTTTTGCATGCTTGTCCTTGCTGAGGTGTGTCTGTGTTCCTGGAAAGTGTAGAGCATTCGTTGCTGTCACATACAGGGCACAAAGATAAACTCAATCTGATTAATGTCAGTAATCATTGTACCCTCCGAGATCAGAGTCCAAAACTGAATCAGTCTTCAGTGTCTTTCATAACTTGTTACAGGAATTCCTAAACAAATAACACCATTTGAAATACATGATAAATTATTTTATTAAATAAGGGACAAAGCATAATAGACCTAGTGTCCAGAATAACATTAAATGTCTGATTAGATCTGTACACACAGAGTCGTTTGGGGGCTTTTTGTTAATTATTTAAAACTGTATTTATTTAGACAGTTGACAGGCCAAAGGATTGGTACAAGACAATGTTCAAGCAAATCCACATGGTTCACAAGCCTGGTAAGTACACTTTCATCTGGTCTGGGGGGATCCTAGTGGTATTTAAAACCCCAAGATTTTCATTGTCTGCTGTGTGAAAATACAAGTGTTCCCCAAGTATTAGATAATGAATCAAACCAAATGGGTAAATCAAATTATATATATTACTGCAGAGAGCTGCTTCACTCTCCTAAAGGCTGGACATGCCAAATGGGTTATTTTATGACTAGTACTAAATAAAAACTAAAGCAACTAGAACAGAATCATAGAATCATAGAATTTTTAAGGCTGGAAATGACCCCTAAGATCATCCAGTCCAACCATTAACCTACCGCCACCAAGTCTACCCTTAGACCATGAATAGATATGTGACCAGTATGATTCTGTGTCACTGGGGAACTCAGTAAGATAATCCTTGGCTCTAGTTTGAGGGGTGAGAAATTGGTTGCTGTCCTGCCATGCCAGCTTTCCTTTGCAGAGTGTTTGCAGGAACAGCACAGGCAAGCAAACAGCCTGTTTTGAGGATACATTCTCTGTCTGAATTGCATCTTTTCACAGAACACCTTATTGGTTTTGCTGAAATGGAGCTCTGGTGACATTACTAGCTTAAAAGTTGATGCCCTTTATCATAATTGTCACCAAGGACGTCAAGAAACCGTATAAACAGCAATTAGGCTCATTATATGCTTGGAAGGAAGGAGACTCTGTTGGTCTGAGGAAGAGCTTCATTCAGCATGGTAACACAGAATGTCAGGGGGAGGATAAAAAAATGTAAGCAGGAAAATTTTGGCTTACAAAGATCTGTTTTGAACACTAGTCACACAGGAGATATTTGAAGCTGCCTTTTGTGATAGGAACAACAACTTAATAGTCTCTAGGAGAGGAGAGCTGACAATAGAAATGGAGTTTGGGGATGGGAGGACAGACAAAAAGCTGTAATTTTCAATTTGGTGCTACCCAGTAAGTACATGGTATGGGAGACACGACCAGAAAACAGTATTTTACAATTAAGGTAGTTAGACTAGCCTGTGGTAAGTGTGATGGGAAAAGAGAGTCAGAAAACACCTATGAGATGAAGAAGTCAGCACCTGATTGACTACCAGTCTCCTGCTTGTATTTGGGAGAGCAAATCTGCCTTCCTGTGGTAAACTGGGATGTACTGCACCACTGTAACATGTACATTTCTTTTTGTAGATGACGACACAGACATGTATAATACTGCCTATGCATACAGTACTGGTAGGAACTATTCCCTCGCTTCAAAATGAGTCTGTTGTTAATGTCAGCAAGTCAAAGGAGTGGTTCACTGTCAGTGCTTGCTCTTGTCATGCTTACATACACTTCTCATTGTCTCGTTTGATCTCAGCTGGTGTTTTTTCATACCTTTTTTCCCTGATGAAACAAAAAAAAAAGTCTAATTTTGGTTTCGCTCTCACCACAGAAGTGAATTGCAGCTGTGGGCCTCTCACAATATGTTGTAGTGCAGTAGTGTGTGATTACATTGCATTTATTTGCACTAGTGATTCTGAGTAACACAGCCTTTCCTTATCAAAATGGAAAGGGAACTACTGTGTGAAAGTACAAATGCTAATTTATATAGATTGGAAGACAAAAAGGTTGTGCTGAAAACACCTTTTTAAAATCTGCAGCAAGAGTGCCTAATGGAGATGACACTGGTTTTATGAGCTTGTTCACTTTTGCTATAGGCACTGGTGTTGACATTCTTTAGCTGCAAGAAAGACATACTCATCTAACAGATATAGAATTGCTGTGAATTTCAGATTATAGCCATGGGGTAAATTATGAGAACAAAAGAGAAAGGGTCACTACACTGCACATGGGGGGAAAAACCCTAACGTAGTGCTCTGTGCAAAAATGCCACTCCACAGTCTCCCTTTCAGTGTCTGTTGAATTCAACATGCTCTCATGCTGCCTTTTTGTGTACTGTTAAGAGCACCTGTGTGTCAGGTTTTCAAGATCTGTTGGGCTCTTGAAATCCTCTTCAAGACACACTTTTTCCTAGTTGTCCCAGACTAGCAGTAACTATTAAAACAGTGGAGGAAAAAGGTGCCCATCCTGCCTCTTCTTCTTCTGAACACAGAACGACTGAGAGGTAGGATGAGCCTGGGGATTAATAACACACATCAGCAGCTCTTATGGATACACACAGCCATTAAACTCTCCCAACATCAAATTAATTACTAATTTATTTTAACTTTACTGAAATTCAGCTGTCTGTTTGTAATTTTATATAGAAATATATAAAAATTATTCTAATGAGCTACATAATATATAGCAATGTGCTGTTTAAAATGCATTTACACATAGTTGGAACCTTGCAACTTGATTGAGTAACTGTGGGTTCTTGCAGCATTACTTGTGGTGTTTTATTAAGACCTGCTCTCATGCCTCTACTTCTGCTTTTGTTCTGTGGTAGGTAGCTACAGCCCATCCTTCTCTGCTCAGGCACACCCGGCTGCAAAGACACAGACGTACAGACCATTGTCCAAAAGCGCTTCTGACAGTGGCTCCGATGCCTTCAAGATCTCATCCCCTTTACCACCTCCCCATATTCCACCTCCAGTACCACCACATCGTCTGAGGGAAAGGTCTGCAACAGAGAAGTAAGTCAGCATATTCTCTAGAAGGGGTTTTGGTATGTACACTGATCCAGTTATAGGATAAAATGGCAGCTATAGATTAACAGGTCCTCGAGGTCTTTATCCAAGGGACAGTCAGGAGATGAGATGTAATCTTCATGAGAAGTGTGTGCATCACAGAACCGCTTTGGGTTGAAAGGGACCTCAAAGATCATCTAGTTCCACCCCCCTGCCATGGGCAGGCATACCCTCCACTAGATCAGGTTGCCTAAAGCCTCATCTACACTGACCTTGAACACCTCCAGGAAACAGGCTTCCAGGACAGCCTGTACCAGGACCTCACCACCCTCAGAGTAATGAATTTCTTCCTAACATCTTATCTAGACCTGCCCTCATTCAGCTTGAAGCCATCATGCACAGTGATGCCATTTCTTCAGTCTGCTGAAGAAGTGCTTACTCTTACAAGTGAAACCACCACGAACATTGAGGATTTTCATTTTCATAAGTGGAATTGTCCTGCTTGTTGTGTTTCTTAGCAACCTGTGCTCTAGCAGCTGCCTTGAACAGTTAGTCTTGAAGTAGGAAAGGGTATTTCTGATATTCAGGGGCAAAGAGAAAATACCTAAATTATGTTGTAAAATTAAATTCAAGGAAGAGCAAAACTGTAAGAGCATAGCAGTCAACCCATGGCACCCCAGAGTTCAGAAGTGCTTTATAACACCATTTTTTTAAATCTCCATTTTGGCAGACTAGGAAGGTGCTTAGATTATAGGGGCATTTCAGATTTCTCATGTTTTTTCCAGCTTCAAACCTGCAGCACAAAACCATGTCCCAGTGGTTTGAGTCCAGTCTGGAAAAGGTTAATCCTTAATAACTCAGGAAATAAATAATTATCTTTCTGATAAAAAAAACATATGAAGTGTCTTGCAGAAAACCATAGACCTTTCAGTGTACCTGTAGCTATTAGCTCAAGCAAAAAGCTTCTTCATTAGTGTTTTACCTTCAGGAATACTATATGTTAATATAGCGTTATTATACATTTCTGTATATGATTGTATGTATGTGTTTATATGTTTTATATAAGACAAGTGTCAGGTTTTGTTCCATTTGTGGCTCCAAGCCAACCCCTCTTGGTTACACCCGGCAACAAAAGTGAATTTGCCCATTTTGTCACTTGGACTTTGTAAACATTTTTATATGTAGCAATTGAATTATATTAAACAGTTTCAAATAATTTTCAGTTTGCATCCAGCAGATACAGATATTGCAGAGGAAAATGAGATGGCTCCATGGTTACTGGTTTGGGCGACTCCTGTAGCTGAGGGCAGGATGCCAAAAGGAGATGCTAGTGCTTAGAGGTGGGCTGCCTCCCAGAGGCCATGAGGTTTGAATTTCATTGCTTTAGTCATAAAGAAGGTGTAGATTTTGTTAGGAAGGCACCAAAATGTGGATTTGCTCAGCTTTGATCTCTGAAGTTATGTGAGTTGTCATCATCCTGAGCAAGGCCAAACACCTTGGTCACAGAAACTGAGGCCTGTTACAGTTCCCTTTGTCAAGGTTGGAAATAACTGCCTCAGTACTGAATATGGATGTTTAGCCTCTCTTCCTGCATGGTAAGACAGGCAGTGGAAATCCATGTTCTTCGGGCCAAGGAATGCCAAGCATGTTCGTTATGCTTTGCAGGCTGCTGACAGCTACAGCTTGTCAATCTTTTCCTGCCATTGGAGGATTTA
This sequence comes from Heliornis fulica, assembly GCA_013399135.1. NCBI lineage: Eukaryota > Metazoa > Chordata > Aves > Gruiformes > Heliornithidae > Heliornis > Heliornis fulica. The sequence continues at coordinate 336,953 of VXBZ01004945.1, read as the reverse complement.
TTTTTTTTTAATTGCCTATAAAGCCTGAGTATTTAAAATCTCACATAAGAGGCTTAGGTCCACATGTATCACAGTTTTATAGCTGGTAGGCAAGATACAGTTTGCATTAGCAGTTGGACTCAAAAATATAGTCCATAAGGGATTACAGGCTAAACATTGTGAATTAAGTGAACTGAGCGTGAATCAGTATTTCAGTAGCATCCTTTATTCTTCAGTGACTTGCAGTGCAATGCAACTTGATCAGAACATTTCCATTTTCCTGTTCATTCTCAAAAAAAAATGTTTTTTTTTCTCAGCAACTGATACATTTTTTCCCCAGTGAAAATAAACAATGCAGCCATGTGGAACTACTTCCTTTGTGATGTAGGCTGTTTTACAAATAGGGCTTTCTGTGTTTCATAGACAACCACAAATGTACTCTAATCAAAAGCTACTCCATAGATTATTATTTTTTTTCAAGGCATATGACATGTGCCTTGTTATGTCAGGTCACATCAAAGCCAGTCCCATCAGAAAGGCCAATACAACTAACAGAATTCAATCAGTGTATGCTCTTTTTTATTGTAAATACAGGCAATAATTGATAGAATTTCCCCCTTCCTTTGCCCCATTCTTTGAGTCAGTAATGGATCATCTGCCACAGAGCTGAATAAAAAGATTGTAGCCCTACAGTTTTCCAAATACAATGTAGGTTGTGGCTATAAAAACTGCCATGAAAAGGTAGCTCTCACTGTGATAGTAACTAGATAACTATCCCCCCTCCTCCCAAATGTGTGGGCTACCCACATTTAATACAGCATGGTAAAATGACTGAAAAATGAATGAAATCAAATTGATAATTATGGAGAATATGGATCAATTTCTATCCTAAAGTCAACTGCCAAATTCTTGCTCTTGTTAATCCATTCAAATTTCCAAGGAAACAGTATACTGCTTGCAAGGATATTCAGGAGCGGTTCTACTTCAAGATAAAGATCCTTTAGTAGATTTTCAAACTTTTAAAAATTATTCCTCATTTTTTGTCTCAGAATATTCTGTAACTTTTTCATTATGAACTTAATATCATATCGTGTGGTAACAAAAACAACTACCACTTGCCTATGTTAGTATGGGGCCTAAACCAAGCACAGTAGATCTACAGTTTGAGAAGGTATCTCATGTTATTTTGGAGCAGTATGTCAGAAAACTGGTCTACCACTTACAACAAAATTATGAGTGTCTACACAGGCTGAATCTCTCTAGTATTCATCACTCTGTGCTGAGTATACCTGTTGTAAACAGGTTCAGTTAGAACATCGGGTTGCTAGGCCAGACATTTCACACCTGACATCTGGAAAGAGAAGCTGTGCTGAAGTTCATTTGGGTTTGCATGTTTCTCTTGCACACAGCTGTAAAGCAGATGGCAGTGACAGTAAATTAACAGAACCCCTCATTTTTGTTATTTAGAAATGACTGGGATCCCCCTGACAGAAAGGTGGATACCCGTAAGTTCCGCTCTGAACCGAGAAGTATTTTTGAATACGAGCCAGGAAAGTCGTCAATCCTTGAACATGAAAGACCGGTAAGACACAGTGTAATGGGTGTGCTGGGAGGGTTTTTCCATTGTTTACTATTGGTTATAGCTACTTAGATGAATACTGGAGGTGCTCTTTGAAATATGATGTTGGAGCAGTTTTTCTTTGCTCTTTCCTCGTGGTTCTTTTGTACGTTTGGTTTTGAGTTACTTGCTAAACTTTGATCTTCTGGTACTTGCAAGAAAACAAACCACCAGTGTGCAAACCTGAGGGATGGTGAGAAGAGCTGTGAATTAATGGGATCTGCTTTTTCTAACCAGCATGTGCCCCTAGCACTCATTTTCAGTAGTATTAACTACACATATTATATCTGACATTTAATGCATAAAAAGAAATTATTTGCATTTCCAGGATGGGCCTAACATGGAGACTGGCCAAGGTGGCCCAGAGAGGCTGTGGAGTCTCCATTTTTGGAGGTGTAAAAGACTCACCTGGACACAGCCCTGAGCAACCTGATCTATTAGATCTGCTTTTAGCAGGTTGACCTAGATGACCTCTGGAGGTCCTTACCACCATCCATTACTCTGTGACTATGGAGTGTACATTAATGTGTAATTAGAAGCCTTTATACCTGCTTTCCAAATGCTGATTGTGATTGTGGATTGTTCACAAGCATGCCTGACAGAGCTGTGTTTAATGCATGCAAAATGGCCACTAACAGGAGTTTACATTTGTCACAGAGACATTCACACAGACCTTCTGACCTGCCTTTGTGCTACCGCAGTATTGTCTGATTTTAGGAAAATTGTTATGGATCAGTGGCAATATTTTCTTTTCTTGGTCTTTTACTTGGAGGATGAAATGGTTGACAGAATTTAGCTTTTAAGAAAAGGTTTATGTAATCAATACTGGATTATTATTTGCTTCTGTATTACCTGCTTGCTTGCAGAATTTATTTTAATAATTTAAAATAACCTAAGCAAATAATTGGAATTCCAGAATGTGTAGAATGTCAGCACTGTGAAACACCTTTCCTTTGTGGTTTTGTGGTCTTTGCAGGAAAAGAATTTTTGTTACCTAGAAAACACTAAGCTGTCTGTCTGTGAAATTAAGTTCTTGTAGAACCAATGCACTTTTCAAAGAAGAAAATGTATTTATAGCTACCTTACATGATAATGATAATGATAATAAACCAGGCAGAGGAGGTTTGAAAGATCAGCATTCCCTTTAGCAGTCCAGGTACTACACTGGAACCAGCTGTGATTAATGTGGAGATTAGAAACAAGGGAAGAATATAGTAACATGAGATTCGATATAAAACTAACATTTAGTGAGAAGTATTAGTCAGCAGATCCTCATTCTTTAGGTCAAAATAATGTGAGAAGCAGTAAACCTAAAAAAAATACCTTGTAATCAACACTGAATGGATAGATTGATTAGAGATAGATTATCATCTTTGATATGGATATAAAAAGGTATAGTATCATGTAGCTGCCTTCTGTCACAACACCAGAAATTGTTATTTTCTTCTGTAATTTGAATTGATAAGAGTATAAAAGGTAAACAAAAAGGAAAAGCTTCCTCCTTTGAGATTACAGCTCGGATTAAGTGACATTAAGATGTTGAATAGTCTTCCAAGCAAAGATGTGGCAGCTCCTTTTTCTCCTATTTCATTAATCCTAAGATTCACTTAGTTTCACTAACTTTCATTTTATGAAACACTGCCATTTCTTCTAATAGCATAGCACTGGTAAGTGTACTGGGTTCAGCATACAAATTTTCTACTGAGTTTATATGCAAGAGAATTTCATGATATGCAAGAAGACTCCATGATCAGGATAAACTAAACAAATACTGCTTTGACAGGCAGGCTGGGTTTGCACCATGATGTTCATCTGTGGGGTTTTGGAGAGTTTTTTACTGTAGTGGAGAATTTGAAATACCCTTTCCAATATTCAAGTTTGGTCACCTTTCTCAGGCTGGTTATCAGAATATTCTGCTCAGTGTTAGTTGAGTAACTTAAGTAAGACTTTTTCAGATACAAAAAAAAAATTCCTAGCATGTTTTAGAAATCAGAAAATCTACATATAGGTGTGTTTTGATAGAACATTAAAAGATAGGTCTTCTCATAAAGATCGGGAAAGACTCAGTCTGGTAGTGGACTTGGAGTTACAGCAGCTTATTAAAAGCAGTCCAATCAAAGAAAAAAGCAAAAGGAAACTCTTCAAGGCTGATAAAATGCCAAAGCCAAATTTACAGCAAACATCATAGTCCAAAAGAGTTGCAAAGAGGCTTCAGTATGTGTCTCACCAGGTTTAAATGCACAGAATGATTATTACCTGTGGACGTCTCCTTGTGTATATCAAACCAAGCACATGCAAAGCTGCAGGTGCTACACTATAGGTGTAACTTTTTTTAAGTGACCATGTTTGTCTATACTTGAGTGTGTTGATGAAGTGCTGTGTCCACCAGCTGATGCAAAAAAAAAGAGTGGATTGGCTTGGTTTTTAGTTGTGTATTTTCAACAAGTAATGAAAAAGTGACTAAACTACTAGATGAAGAACAGAGTATAGGCATGTGACTTGGTTTGCCCGAAAAATTATTAAAATAACATTTACTTTATTGCTTTTACCTTTTATTCAACCCATTTGGGAGATACTTTGTGAGACCAAGCCGAGTTCAGTTTTTTAAGTCAAAATTCTTTATATATTTTAAGTTTCTTAGAAGGGGAGATAATAGAAAAACGTGCAGCAGCAAAACTGAATCCTAAAGCCAAGCAAAATCCGTTGCCTGTGTATTGATCTTGGTAGCACAGGGGATGCGGAGTCCTCTCCGGAGCTGCCGGGCATCGGTGAACTTCCAGACTGGAGAGCTCCGTTTCTTTTTGTTTGCTGCCCTCTGCGGTTGAAGCTGCAAATGAAAGTAGGGCTCGTGTGCATGGAGTTAGTTACCTGTGAGTATGCCCTCAGTTCATTTGTGCAACAGTACCCGACGAGAACTCAGAAACTTAGAAACAGAATTCACTATTTCTCCTGTTTCTTCTGCATCTTTTGCCCTCATGCCTTCATCTCTCTGTAGAAGTGTGCCATGTGGGTGGGATTTTTCTTAAATATAGTCTCTGTGAAGGTCACAAATCTTTTCTCATTGCTTCAAAACACGAATTTCAGTGTGTTTTTCTACTAAAGACTTTGGTATATATAGTTGAGTTGAAACAGCAGCCGTTAGTAGTGCTGAACTTTGGCTGTGGATGGTGGAAATAGAAGGGCAAAACTCCAGAGCAGCTTCACTTCCAAACCTTGCTGTGGAGCACAGCAAGTTTTCCATCACTGGCATTCGCTTCCCACTCTGGTGACAGGAATAATACTGCCCTCACCTGAATGAGAGGGACATTGTGAACAGAGATCTCTGAAACAAGACTTGGTGTCCAGACACTGCATGAACAGCTCCGAGGTAGTTCAGAAGAGTTGTTGACCTTTCAATAGAGCAAAGTTGGCAGCCTGTTCCAGTACCATCACAAGCAGAGAGAAAAGTGCTGTATGATTTTTAATTACCTGAGATGGTGAAGAGAATGGTGTTACCTCTTGCAGAGAACAGGGGGAGCTGTATGTGATGGCTCCAGTGTACTGGTGATAGCTTGACTCCGGAGGAAAAAGCGTTGCATACTTGATCACCAGTATCATTCTTTATGCAGGACCATGTCATCTTCCAGAGGATTGCTTTCTGGGTCTTTAGACACCATAATTAGTGTCTAAGTTCTGATAATTACAGTTGTGGAGAACCAAAATTTAAATTCAGAAATAACTTTAGCAAGAGGCTTTCTCTGTTCTAGAGATCTTTAAGCCAACAGTTCACTGTAGTTCTGTGCTGCGTGACAGCTTACATCAGATCCTACAAAGAACTGGAGCTATTTAGAAAATAATTAATGCAGCCAAGTTTACAGTTGATTAGATATCCCTTTGAGAGCTCTGCTGTTTTGCCCTGTCATGTTTTCATGCTGCCTGAATAAATCTGTCAGTTACTCTTCTGTTCATTGAAAAGTTTTCTCAATGCTATCTTCAATTGCTACTTTATCCCTTTGCTGTGAGAATTTTCAGATGAAAACAGTGTATTTCACGTCAGGAAAAGATGCTTCATTATGTCAGCAAGGCTGTGGGAGATAGAGCATTACAAAATACTGCTGAAACAAATATTATGGAATGCATCATTTTTTGTTCCCTGGTTTTTGACCACAGGATTGGAAACGTACCAGTTCCATTTTATACCCTGAAGTAGCTTCATAATACAGTCATGCCTGCATGATGCCTACTGGTAATCTCTGCTCAGCACTTGCTTCAGGACAGCAAGATGTCCCGAATTAACTTGCTTTGTGCTTTGTGAGAAGACAAGGAATGAGCAAAAGCAATACTGATAAAATTGTTTGCTGGTCAGATGGGCGATTCCTTGCCCGTGCTGAAGATGATGATCATTTAAACCATCTCCTTCACAGGAAACCTTTAGTGGCTTTAAATGTGCTTAAGCAATGCAGTGATGTTTGCAGAAGTGGCTGAGAGCAAGTGTAAAATGTCTAACATCTTCCAGTCACTGGAAGAACAGCAACAAAAAGAAAAGTATTAAAGCTACGGGTCAGTGACAACTCTTGAACAAGACTATCCTCTGTCTTAAATACCATCTTCATTCTTTGATTTTGTGCTGTTCCTTTCCCCATATCCCTCTTGTGGTTGAGTGTGTGTGGTTAAGGTGACATGGCAGTTCTAGCACCTTGCTCAGTGTGTGCCTTTTCCTTCCCTTTTCCTTGCCAACTGCTCCAGACTGGTGGTGTAAGCCCAGATGACATAGATTTAGAGAACGAACCCTGGTATAAATTCTTTTCAGACCTGGAGTTTGGACGCCCGGTAAGTGAGGACAGAATACTAATATTTAAACATTAGGGGAAAAAATATTTTTATAAGGAGGAATTTACAGATTGACAAATTCAACAGTAAAGTTAATGGCTTTTTTTTTTTTTTTGAGAAAGGTCAATAAAGTCATCTCATGCACATCACTATTGTTTTTCAAATGCACCCTTAGCTTTCAGAGTAGTGGCTTTAATAGCTTGGATACCAACTACCTATTAGACAAATAGTGGTGCAAGAATATTTAAGAACAGGATAAATTACATGTTAATCAGGGATGTGAGTTAGTCTCCCTAAACCTTTTGCATCTGACTCATTATTTTTGAAAAATCAGAACAGAAAACGCATCAGTTTGCATCCCTGATGCAGAGTTACAAACCATGTATTCTACTTGAAGAAATGTGTCTGAATTTAAATGTATGCAGCTGTATACAAATCGCTTATGGCAGTAAATACTGAGATTTTTTCCCCTTTTTTCTTCCTTACATGCATACACACAGAATACACATTTTGTACCTGAACACAGAGTTGCAGGTTTGCTCAGACCCCTGCTTGAACAAACAGACTTTCAGTCCAGTGTTCACAAACAGCCAGGTCCAACAAAAAGGACACAGGCAAAAGGATGCTACCTTAGTCCTACTGCAAGCATTCCTTTTAAAAATAATTATAAGCTTGAAAAGCTCCATTAAAACACCTCAGCATCAGAGATAATACCTCAGATTTTCACCTTTGTTTGCCTAGGCACTTGCAATTCTGCACCAAAGGCTGTTTATATATATATATATATTTTTATTTTTTTTTTTATAAGGATAAAACAGTAATGTTGTCCTCGAAGCAAGGCTGGGAACCAGGTTTCACTTCCCTACGCAGTGCTTTGAGACTAGCTTGGAGAAGAACTGTCTCTTGCTTTTGCACACACCTTCTCTGTCTTCATGGAGCTCCAGTTCTTTATGGTACACTCTAACATCTTTAGGGAAAAGGATAAAACACATTTTCATCCCAAAAGAATGTCTAACACAGCAGTTATTTTCGAGACATGTGGAAGATGTTACTTTAGATCCCCTCAGAAGGAGGAGGCAAATTAATCCAAGCATTCCCTCAGTCTGATTAAATATTGCTACAGCTCCCCAGGATCCTGGGCAGCTTGAGGGGGAAAAAAGAAAAAGCAAACAGGAAACACAAAAGCACCATCCCACAGGCAGGAAATCCCAAACAGACATCACATTTGGCATTGTGAGCATCAGGACTCTTGTTCTTCTCTTTCCATGTGTGCCTGAGCACTTAGCACAGGCTGGAGGCACCCTGTGAACCAGGTACTGCAGCCGTAAGCTGAGATCAGAACTCCAGCTTGCTGCATGACAGTAGAAGAGGAAGAAAAACATTCTTCTAAAATTTTTTAATGATAACATTTGAAAAATTATCCATCAAATTCCACATGAAAATTTTTTAAAAAGAAAAAAAGTTAACTTGAGAACAGTGTCTCTTGTAAGATAAAGTACATTGAGATGTTCCCCAGCAGAGTTTAACTGTGATGATGCTGTACACTCTTTGGTCTCATCAATATTCAAAACTGCTGTTACTGACTGAACCACTCCAGATGTGAATTTTACCACCTAAAGTGACTAACATTTTCTTAAGATGCTTATGATTTAAAGATACTGTAAAACATTCTTCCTTCCATTCTACCTATATGTGTCACTCTTTGTATCTGACGTTGTCAACACTTCTAACTGTGTCACCTTCTCCACATGTTTCATTCCTTGCTGCCATTGATTCTCCTCCATTTCATCTCTACACTTCTCCTTTATGATGCAGCCACCTAAAAAGCTTTTGGACTATGTTCAAGACAGTTCTTCTGGTGTTTCCAATGAGGTAAATGAATGATTCTTGTTCAGATGATTCTCTTGGGAAGAAGGGTTGGAGCGCTCGCCGTTCATGTCTTAAATTTGTTACACTGTAGTGGTTTCCTTCTGATAGGTATGAGGTGTTTCTAATTCCCAATCATTGTATCTTTGTCTTCATATCTTTCCAGATCACTAGTGCATTTGGATGTTGATCTTATTATCCTAGGAACTGTGAGTCCTTATCCCAAATACTTCTCAGAGATTAACACTCAGAGTTACACAACAGTCCATATGTCTCTAACTCTTTGGCAAATTCCCACTTCTTCAGAGTTGGGCAAGTGTGTTGCTTTCAGACACAGTACATCAGCACAGAGGTACTTTGTTATTAGAACACCCAGCTGCAAATTCTATATGTCAGCTGGAAGCCTTTGTGGCTAAGCTGTCATTTCTTCAATTAAGCATTTATGACTCAGGTTGCTAATGAGTTAATACAGCAATTAGTGTTTCTGCTGTAAATTCAGAATGGCTGGATTGACAGTCACTGACATTCCTCCAAATAAAATGCATCCAGATCAGATAGTGGGTTGTCACTGCCCTGCTCTGAGTGGGAGAGATTCAGGCTTTCATTCCTTCTCCCTTCCCTCCCCATTTTTAGAGTGCTGGGGTAAAAGTCTGTGGATCTTGTAATGACAGCTGCTCTTCACGGGGTGGATTTAGCTCATTTGCATTCATGATTCGCTTTCATCCTCTGTAGTGTCTCCAAAAATCAAATGCAAATCATGGCTTTAAATTGTTAATTGTTTGTGAGTAACTCTGGTTTGGTTTTAAGCTCTATAATTCTGGAAAAATCTCCTGGGTCTGAAATTTGGGTCCAGTTCTCTGGTACAGACAGACATCACTCTATTTCAGAGCATGCTTTATGTTGGAGAAAAAAAAATTAAAGCTCTAGCATCATTATTGGAAATGTTTTCATGCTCAGCAGGTCTGGGTAAAATGGCTATTAAGTAATACAGGTTTTCTCTTCGTTAAATTTACACAGGCATTTATCTTTTATTTCTAAACTTTTGACATCTTTGACAAATCGTGTTCGTCAACTACAGCAAATTAGGTGGTTTTTTTTCAGGGGAGGGGGATATTTCAAAATAACTTGTTAAAGTTATAGAACTATCATGCAAACAAGCTTGTTTGTTTTTTTTTCAACTTTTGCCTGCTTTTCCTAACTTCATTTTCAGTCACCATTGAAGCCTTAATACATGAAAATAGCTAAAAGTTGGCTTGATTTTATTTATATCTATACACACAAGTATCCAGAAGTATCCAACATAGTCTGGATTTGGTAATTTGGATGGCTGTCTCCAATATTTAATTACTTTTCTCAGGAAGCCTTTTTCCATATAGGACAGTGGTGAATATTCCAGGAGGTGCCTAATGCACCCTGGAGATGGGCAGGAGGGGGAGATATGTTCTGTCAGGCCACCTGAATGTGGCATGGCATGATCATGGGTCAGTCAGCCCCAGAGCTGATAGGACAGCCACAATCAGTGGCTGGAAAAAACCAACCATACTCACTGTTTGCTTTCACCTTTCCCCTTCATGCCATATCAGCAGGGCTCTACCTGTAGGCAAAGCATGTAACCTCCATACAGCCTATATATAGTAGTGTATGCCTGTGGCAGCAAATACTTCTGTAGGATGTGCAACATGTAGTGTCTTTCATACAGAGAGACACTTCACAGGTGGCATTCAGGGATGGAAAGCAAAAGCCATACAGTACCTCAGTAGTCAATTTTGTCATGACAAACTTCCTGCTGTCTTGGACTGATCACTGGGTGTGTGATCAGCCTGGGGTGTGCTGTGGGTAAAGAATTTCTCTCTGGTTTGGTTTCGGCTGGGTGAGTTACCCACTGGCTTCCATAGGAGGCCCTGGGGATCTACAGCACCCTTGGGACTTGAATCATGGTTTGTAACCTTGGAGCCATTACAAGTGGTGGGAAGTAATCACTGCCTCGTGGCTGTTGGGCCAGTTCAAAAGATGGTCTCAGGCCAGTCTGAAATGGAAGGGGCTGGCACCTGCACAGGAAACCCCACAGTGACAATTTATCTGCAGTGTTTGTACCTGTCACCTCATGCAGCAGTGGTAACAGAGATCACCTGAGTCCGAGTTTCCTTCCTCTGCTTGTGCCGGACTGTGGCAGTCACTGGTCAACAAAGAAGAGGTTGATAATTGTGGCTAGTTTTGAAATGTGACTCAGAGATGTTCCAGGGAAGGACACAGAGGCTTTTGCTTCACTCTGCAGGGTAGAAATGTGAGAGCCGTGGTTATTCCAGCTGTTGTCATGAGCAACTCTGCTGCTGCCTTTTAGGGTTTCATTGCAGACAGACAGACCTCAGACTTGTAGAGTCCTATCTTATAATCATTGGAGTTGCATAGTTATAGAACAATTGTCCTAGTTTTCAGCTTTCAGGGCATGTAAAGAAAAAAATGAAAATATTAACTGTATGAATAGTAAAGACTTGGGAATAAATACCTTCAGAATATAATTAAAATCCAAATTAAAAAAAGATCCAGTAATACACTTGTAATAAGTCCCATACACATTCCAAATATAAAAAAAAAAAATAGGGATAATTTCCCAAGTGCTAGTATCAGGTTTATTGTCTGTCTGAGAATATCCAAGTATCAGCAGCACCCCTCCAGAACAGAACTGGCTCTAAAACACGGGCTTCTCCTTAATCTGCCTGTGGGAAGGAGGTGTTGGATTCTTTACATCTGAGGGCAGATGGTGTAGGTTTGTGTCACACTGTCCCTTTTCTCTCATGGCAGTGAAGTTCTTTCACATTCATACCTAGTTACCAGGACTGTGGTATTACTTAATTCTGGCTTCACACTTGAAATGTATGAAATGATTGAGTTAAAATTAGAGTTAATTATGATTGACTTTGTATTAAAATTAAATCATGGAGCAGGACTCCTTCCATCTTGCAGAGTTCATGCAGTAGCTAATTCTGTAACTCCATAAGCAATGAGTAATGTTCTGTGATAAGAACTATTCTTGCCAGGACAGTAAGGTGGTCAGCAACTGGCCACAAACATCATGGGATTTACAACTGGGACTATGATTGTGGAAGTTTGGCGAGTAACTGGGGAGGAGCTCTGCAGACCTCACTTGCACATTGAAGGAATTCTTTTCAGGGTTTTATGCTTTTGTAGTAAGTTTTTTTCAGCTGGTTTGTAATTTTTGAAAAGGATATAAAGAAACATGACCTTGAAATGTTATTTAGTGGTGCTTTAAAAGAAAAAAAAAACCAACATTACTGAAATAGAATATGAGATGAAATCTAGTGAGGCATTTTAAAAACTGTGTAACTGCTCTCATGAAATACTGCAGTATCTGTGCTGGAGTGCCCAGGGTGTTAATCATCAAAATCTGGTTTATAGGATTTGTCACAGAGTAATAAAGCATGATCAAACATGATAAGCAGAAAAACTCACCCTTTTTTCAAATACAGACATATAACGGATTCCTGAATTTGTTTTCACAGACTTCCTTGTACCATCACTATTCAACAGACAAAGGCCTGGACAGACCCTCCAGGTAAGAAATGTGATGTGTGATTTCTGTAGACACAGATTATACAGCCCCAGGTCTTCCTTTGTGACCTGAAGCCAACACATGTTGGAAACAGTTGGGTTTTAATATTCACTTTGTGAGCTACTGACAGAACAGAGAAATGCACAGAGGGGATGTTCATATTTCAGTGCTGAAGTGTAAACCTTTTTCTTTTTCTTCACAAGGACTTGCTGTTTAGACTCAAAATAAGCCATGCTGTATTCTGGGTCTTTCCACTAACACCCCTGAGCTGCTCTCTCAACTGCAGCAGTGTATCAGTTAACCTTACTGCCTGCAGCACTTGAGTGCAGTTTTCCTAAGCATGCTGCTTCGTCTGGTCTCAGTCCTTTTCCCATCTTTGTGCTGAACTTTTAATACAAAATAAATAAAAAATAATTGGTGCATATATTTCAAAACCTTTGCTGTCAAAATAAGACAGCAATTTTGTATAAAACTTTAAAACAGTGAGGTGAAGAAGAAACCTTTACTGCTTTTCTCTATGATGTAAGTTGTCTGAGACTGGTGCTTCTCCTGTTACATGTTCTGGCATTGTTCAATCTGTAAATCAATAATATAATTAAGATCCTTTCAAGTTCCTGAATTCCCATCTCACACCAGGACTGCTGCTCACACTGCTTATTTCTGTAGTTCTGCAAGTACTGCGAGCGACTACAGGAAAAGGAGGAAGTCGGAACCTGCTGTCAGTCACCAGAGGGTGCACAGCGACCAGAACGCAAACAGGCCCAGCCTCAGCCGCACAGATATGCAAGGCCCACATACCACACTCAGAAAGCCTTTAACTAGCTCCTCTCCTTCTTCTCCATCAAGAGCAAAAGGTAAGAGGAGAGCGTGTGTGGTGGCAGAAAACTATTGGTGACGTTGTGTAATACACTGGTAGTAAATGTCAGCTGGTGCTCAGAGCTTCACTGGGAGATTTACCATACAGAGCAACAGCTTGGGGCCTCTCATAAAAGGTCCACTCGTACGTGTGTCATTTTAGGCTGAAAAGCTGGATTTGCAACAAGGATTTTCCAGTTTCAACTGCTTATTCTAACAGAAGAAAGCTGACTAAACGATTATGATTTGTGCCACAATATGAAGACCTGTGGAGTTTTATTAACTCCAGTGCTCTCTTAATAGATTGCTGTGATTTTAAAACTGTTTTCAGTATATACAAGTAAATCAAGACAAATAGCATACAATTTTAAGATATCTTTCCTGAAGAGTTGACCTTTTAAATCAGTAGCTAATGTCTTATACATTGTAAATTACCAGGACCTAATTTGATCAAGGCAACATCCACTATCTGCTTTTTGTATTCTGCAAATCCCTGAAGCATGCAGCACACCATATATGATCCAATTAGCTTTCTTTTCCAATTAGCCTGCCATTTTATTACTGCTCTCCATATCTCTCCAGAAAAGAGATCATTGAATCGGTTGTTTGGGTTTGGGCTTCTGGGGGGTGGGTGTTAATGATGTCAGTAATATACAGAGTAGTATCATATAGGACATGTCTCCTTCTGTTTAAGTGTTGTTATTCAATTAATTGCTGTATTATGTAGTTCTATTTTCTAGTCAGGCTGTAACTGTATTAGGGACTCTATAAAACTTTGTGGTAAAAGACAATTCCCACTGAAAATAACATAATATCCAGGCTGCAACAGAACACACCATACGAAGAAAAGCAGTGAGGAGTGTTAAGAGTAAAGAGGTGGAAAAGCAAATGGCATTTAAACCCAGTCTCACAGGAGTGATTTAAAAGTGGTCACACTCCCCCATGTGGTGTACCAGGCCAGGCACTGAAACGCTGGTGAACTCCGTTTACCTGCATTTACCTTTGACTGTGTCACCATGACTTAAACACGTCTGTGTTTGGAAGTCCTTCCCTGAAGAACATTTCCCACAGCTAACTAACCCTCATCTAGGTAAACAAACAGCTAACTAACAGCTGGGTGGCCTAGCCATGTCACTCTGCTCGCCCCCAGCGTTATGAAGCCTGCCAGGATGTTAACTTCTCTTGGAATTAACATTTGGTTAAAGCAGCGGCATATTAAAAGCTGTTTGATCAGCATGGATTTTAAACTGAAGAGTTTCAGTATCTGATCCAGATTCAAGTTGTTCTTCCAGAAAGCAGGTTGAACAGTTTGAAGAATGTGTCCTGAACTGAATGTTGCCACTTCAGACCACTTTTGAAATTCCAGTACAAATATAAGAGACGACACTTACAAATGTGTCTCGTAGGTCTAGAAGTCGCTATCATGAGCATAAAGATATGTCTGACAGCTCAGCTGAAAACTCAGGCTTTGCCATGGAAGTCAAGCCAAGAGTTATTGTTTCTTCTATGTGTTAGTTAAGCTCAGTATCCTCATACATCTTCCTATACACCTGTATATTAGTTCCTCAGCTGCCCTGCTCTGCCCTCTGTAAGCTTTAGAAGACTACTCCCTTCATTCCTTACTGCACAGGGAAAGAGAGGGCAGCCCAAGAACAACTGGGAGAAATTTCCCATTTGATCTCATGTATTTATCTCTCTGTTATCTTAGAATATGCAGTTGCTGTGAACTCTCTGAGCATTATTCAGCTCAGAGATTCTGTACAGCTTCTTCAGAATGCACAGGTGAAAAAACCCAACACTTGACTGAGGACAAGATTTGTTTGTTTGGCTTCGTCTTTAAATCCTTCACAGCTTTTTTGTCTGTTTTCCTGCTTCAAAATCAATATTAAAGCTTGTTTTCTTACATTGCTTTGGTTGGGGGGATTGCAGAGGGTGCATCATGTCTGTAATTCATAAGGAACTCTTTTGATTTACAGATTGGCATGAGTACATTTTTATAGCTGGAAAATAACTTCATTATTAGCTCTGCTGCCCCAGGCTTAGCAACTAACTTACTGACCTAAGTCGATAGATATATTAATTGCTGTCTCTTTTCTAGCCTTTCTAGTACTTGCTGATGTTAATTCTAACTTTCTGAATCTTTTAATTTCTGGCAATGTCTCTTTTTTACCATGCTGCTCTGTGGATTATAAAGGTGGGGATATTAGCAGAGTATATCCATCCCTCTTAAGTTGTTCAGCGCACAACCACAACACCTCAAATGAATTAGATTACTGTAGCACTTACAGACAACATTTAGCTGTTCCAAATGATTCCAGAAGGGCAGTTAGCCACAAGAATGGCTGGCAAATGACTCGTCAGAATGCCGAAGTCTGGAGCAGCACAGAAGAAGCTGCCTCTCCAAAGAGGAAATCGCGTAGCTGTGATGACCTGTTGGATGATCGGGACAGCTTTCCCGACGCACAGGCCAAGTCTGAAAGCATGGGCTCCCTGCTGTGTGAGGAGGACTCCAAAGAGGATTGCTCCATGAACTGGGCCTCCCCTTACGTTCCTGAGGGCCGTGGTAGCAGTAGGTCAAGAGTGCGTCACAGATCTGCACACGACACCCCAGGCTTCCTAAAGATGTACAAGAAGATGCACCGCATCAATCGGAAGGACTTGATGAATTCGGAGGTGATCTGTTCTGTGAAGTCCAGGATACTGCAGTATGAGAAAGAGCAGCACAAAGGTATCCTTCAGGGTTGGAGAGAGTCTTCTACTGAAGAGGTGCCCAGAGACATGGTGCCAACCAGAATATCTGAATTTGAAAAATTAATCCAGAAGTCCAAATCAATGCCCAACCTGGGCGATGAAATGATGTCAGCTGTTACACTAGAGCCACCTACAAACGGCCTGTGTCCAAAGCGGCGATTTTCGATCGAGTCTTTGCTGGAAGAAGAAACTCAAGTCAGACATCCCTCTCAGGTACAACGGAGCTACAAGTCTAAAACCCTGGTGCCAATTCATATTGAAGTGACCAGTGATGAGCCACCACGGTCACACATGGATTTTTCAGACAGTGATCAGGACGGAGTGGTTTCTGACCTCAGTGACTTTATACAGATAGAAGGTTCATCGTTCTGTAGTGAAAGTGACTTTGACCACTTTTCCTTCACATCATCCGAAAGCTTTTATGGATCAGGCCATCACCACCACCACCACCACCACCATCACAGGCATCTAATCAGCTCCTGCAAAGGGCGATGCCCAGCATCCTACACCCGCTTCACCACCATGCTCAAACACGAAAGGGCTAAACAAGAAACCACTGAAGACCCAAGGAGACAGGAAGCAGAATCTGGCCTCTCTAAGATAGCATTCCTAGTCAGTCCAGTGCCTTTCCGGAGGAAAAAAAGTGCAGCTCCGAAAAAACAAACTGAAAAGAAGAAATGCAAGTCATCTGTGTTTGAAGCACTAGATTCTGCACTTAAGGACATCTGTGACCAAATTAAAGCTGAAAAAAGAAGGGGAAGCTTGCCCGATAACAGTATATTACACAGACTTATTACTGAGCTGCTTCCAGACATTCCAGAAAGGAATTCATCTCTTAAAGCTCTGAAAAAGAGTCCCATGCACCAGCCTTTTCATCCACTGCCTCAAGATGGTGCTATCCATTGCCCACTCTACCAGAATGATTGTGGAAGGTTACCTCATAGTGCCTCTTTTCCCGACATGGACGCAACTAACAACAATGATAGTGCACTGTGTTTCCAAGGTGGATTAACTTTCTTCCTCTATCCCTGTGATTTACTTATCCAACCTTACTCCCTGTGTTTCCCACCCTTTCTCATTCCATTTTCATTTGTTGCCTATTAGAAGCTTTCATCCCACAAAATTCTTTGTGAGGGTTGTCATTTTTACATAGGTGATAAGGACAGATTAATTTGCTGTCTATTCACAAAATCTGGACAACTGGAGTAATGGTGTATTTCAAAGAATACATTATCAGTCCTATAGATTACAGAGGTGTTATTAGATTAAACACTGTGGGGGGTTCCCCAAGAAAAAGACCTCACAGAAAGTGAATGCATACATCATAAGATGCCAGACAAACAGAAAACAATATGCAGATAGTCTTTTTTTTTTTAATCTGCATCTAAAATGTGTTGTATTGTGTAGCCTTATTACATGTAACTGATGAAAATACTGTTAATTCTACTAGTATCACAGAAGTGTGATTCTGTTTTCTTATGAAAATACACTAACTCTGCTGCGTTCCATTACTTTTTGTGAATAGACAGTAAGGCTGTTTTAGGAACTTCTCATTTCCACTGTTCAAACAATAGAATTTCCAATTTCTGTGGCAGCAAAACTAGTTCTCCTTTAAGAGCAGTTAAATGTTAATCTATCTATGATTTGAGAAATTTCCTATCCTCTTAGAAAGGATATTCTCAATAGTCAAGACTTGAATGAAATTGTCAGGGTAAGTAAGTATAAGTCTGTCTTGACAGTGATCTGGTTTTAAAGTTACTACTTTGGATTGTTCATTGCTCTGCTTCTCTTTTTCTCAAAAAAAAAAAAAATTAGTTGACCTTAAAATGTTTTTAAAGTTTAACCTTGCAATATTAAAAGAAGCAAGCTAGATTCATAGCAGGAGTGCACAAAGGTATATCCCAAAGGATTTAGGCTAACAGCTTTGGCAAGTCTGTAATTCATTTCTCTTTATAAATGGTAACATTTCTGTGTTAAAGAATTCTGCTTCCAGGCATACAGTCCTCTGTGACAGAGCATCTTGGAGATTTTAGTGACATTACAAAGCTTTTTAATCAAATCCATCTTGTCTTTAATCTCACAATTTTTTCTATAACTTTTGCCAGAAACACTCTAGTCAATACCTCTTTCAAGAGAGATCAGAATTTAAGGTGATGAAGGATAAAATTTACCATTTTTTTAACTGGTCAAATCAGACATATTAGCAACAGCAAATTTGGTAAAAAAAAACAGGTATAAAACAGAGTTCAGCATTGAATTAATTAGTAACACTTGAGGCTTGATTGTGATTAATACTAGCAGGCGGTACTACATGATGAGGCTAAAGTTGTAGGAAATTGTGCTGGTCACATATCACAGTTGCTAAATGAGAATTTTCCAGTCCTTGAAACTAAGGAAATCCAAAGTGCAGAGTAAACATGGATTCCTAATAGCTTCTGCTGCTCTGAAGGAGCCTGGTGTGAGGGAAGTGGTACACTCTGTCAGCTTCGATTTCTCTGAAGTAGCGTGGAGAATGAGCACAGCAGAGTGTACCACCGACTTCATCAGCACCAGGCATGGCTAAGCTCTGCTTCTAATGGATTTTCATGTTTGGTTGGATCTGTGTGTATGTCTCTTACACCCACCATCCACACAGAGACCCAAGGTCACAGCAGAAAACACTGAAAACTACCAATACCAAGTGCATAAGGAGCTGTGTGGAAGTAAAGAATATTCTTGCTAAAGCTTCTGCTTTCACTCCTTTGTTTCCCATGTCCTTCTCTGTCTGGCAGAGTTTAAATTAAAATATAGTAGATGTGTTTGGAGGCATTGTGTCTTTAGGTTTATGCAGGGTACATAGATCCTCATTCAGACAAACACTGTATCAACAAAGCTTTCCAGAACTGGGACTGTGATATACTTGTTGAAGACATGCTTGCAGCCAATTACATAATACATAACTACTAGTTAACCTATTTTTTTGCCTCCATTGTATTTATCAATAGCTTCAAGTTCTTGTGGCTTAGCCAACAGCAGCACATTGGAGACCATTTACATTCTTCTCTAAGACCTCAGCAAATTGGATGAGACACTTTTGATATCTTTTTTTCCTACTTGTACTTCTGTAGCAATGTGTGGGCTTGACAGAACAGGTTGTGGGAATGAAGGCAAAGGAAGACAAACATCAGCCTTGTCTCCAGTAGCACAGGTATCACTGTGGCAGTAGGAAACTGAAATAATAACTCTCAGGAGTTGAGGCTGTTCGTGTCATCCTCTGGTCTAAAATAATTCTGTTATAGTGTCATTTCACATTGGCAATTTGCAGAGCTATAAAGAGTGCAAACATTGGCTTTTATTTTTATTAAAACATGAAAAGATGTATTTGCCATCCTGTAATAACCACTGCTAAACCAGGCTTTAGAGAAAAGCTGCCACATAGATTGGTGAATAATGATTTGTACTCCATCTCTTAACACAGGGTTGTTTTTATGAAATAACATCCTCTGTAATTCCCATGTGCTGCCTGGTAAGGTAGAAATGCATCTTAGATCACTTAAGAGGCAACATTTTATCATCACTATTTGCACATTGAAGCATGCTTTGTGTTTTGTGCATGTCATCATGTGTTTACCTTGTTGGCATTCCAGAACAGTTCCTTGCCACCTGATGAAGTCCAGGTACTGCTTTCGTGTCTGCCATTGGGTGCAGTAGGGGTGCATCCCTTGGTACAGGGAGGCATAATTTTGCTCTCTTCATCCACTACCATCGTATATCCTTCCACTGTGGGTCAGAGAACAGCCCTTGCTTGAGAGCCAGGTGTCTGTGTTTTCTTTAGAGGGGCACTTAGCCATCATATCATGTCCTTTTCTTTCTAGTAAAGGTAAAATACTAGATTTCAATATCTCTTCACCTCCCCACATGAAACCAAGTAGCATCACAGATCTGAATTGTTTTGATTACCATGGTTTCACATAATTTCTGTTTTCAGTAGACCAGGAGTCTCCTGGAAGCTATTCTTCTGCTTTCACTGACATGGGACAATGTACTCCAAGGGACAGGAGAGGAGCTACAGACAAAGAGGTAATGAAACATGAACATATAATGAAGCAATATCCATATGGAAATTTGGTGGTAGATCTAAGTCAAAATCTGTGATAGTTTTGAGAACTGAGTGATACAGGCTGACAGAACAGATACTTATCATCAGATGGGACATCATACTCCTTTTTCATTAAGGAGATGGGTACTTCAAGAATGTATCAATATCCAGCTTTTTAGGATATTCTGTTGCCTCTGTTTATGTTTAAATAGATATGGACATGTTTCCACGTCACTGAAAGGCTCTGTCAGGCTTGACCAGAGTGGGTATTTGGGACACAGAAGGTCAGCAGATGTGACTGGGGAAAGGCTCTTTTGAGCAGCAGAGCATTACAAGAGGTTTAACAGAAAAGGCACCTGAAGTATAAGAGAATATTAAATGTGTAAACTCCTGGTATGCCCAGAGATCTTGTTGCCTACAAGACATGTAGTTTACTTTTGTAGTTCCCTCAAACACAGCATTGCAAAGCAGTCTTTATTAAAGTTTAGTTGTTTTAAACACTAAGTCCCAAACACCTAACTGCCTTAAAGGAGGCTGCTTGTTTAATTGCCTGTTACTGCAGGAACAGCTGTAAGACACACATTCATTTTTCGGGGGGTCTTGGTCACCTTTTCTAAAAGCTGACATATGTTTATCACACACTAATACTACCTGAATATATTAATCACTTTCCCTGCTTTTCAGAAACTACCAGCTAGAGCTGTGTATGACTTTAAAGCTCAGACTTCTAAGTAAGTACTAGACTTTTGTTCATTTAAGAATTCATAACTCAGAACTCTTCCTAGCCCTTGTGGCAGCTAACTGTCAGTTTCGACACCAAATGCCATGGAAGCAGAGCACCCGGCTTGCTGTCCCAGTAGGCCCTGCGTCAGCAAACTCTGTGAGAACTTATTTGTAATAAGAATGTCTTTAGTCATTATCCACTGTGCATCTTTGAGCACATGAATAGCTGTGCACCTTCTGCCTTTTAGAGAGTGAGTCGTGAGGGTCACTCACCGAACGCTTTTCATTTGTTGTGAATTGTATTTAGGTTACACAAGGTGCAGTGCCTAAAATACTGAGTGACAGAAAAATACTGTCATTCATAGTGTGCTTATTGAAACTGTGTAATGCTTCAGCATCTTCCTGCCTGTTTTAACCCACACAGGCTCGCTGCAGGATGTGACACGTCCCATACCAAGACAAACCACCGTGGTTCATACGGCAGCAAAATCGGGAAACACTGTTTTAGGATATGAGAGAGTCAGAGTAGAGTGCCTGTCATTCCTGCTGCTGTTCTGATGATCCAGGGCATTTAAACTATCTGCAGATATGGCCAAGCACTGACACTTGAATTACATTAGCTGTGTCTGGTAGAAAACCCACAGCTTGACTGATTGGAACAGCAGATTAGCTCTTGAAAAAAACAAACGGATGATACAGCAAAGGACTCCTGGGCCAGGATCTGAAAAATGTCCTTAATGTTTTGGATAATTCTCCTTTTTGGTATCCAGCATTGACCATGTCACAGGCTCTGAGTAACAGAAATGTTGAGAACATAATCCTGCATTCTTCATGCTTCTGCACAGCTGTCCTGAAAGAAAAATACATAGAGCAGAAGCATGCCAAGCTGTGCTGCTGCAAAAAGGCCACAGAGATGTGGGATGTATTCTATAATTTCCCCTGCTGATTTGGTAAACACCAAATACCCCTCAGATGCCTGCCATGAAAGTAGCATCTAGACATCTAAACCATCGTGTGTGCATGCAGCCAAGTGCTCTAATATGATATATATAATATAATCATATAACTAGTGATACTTCCTTGGGAACAAAGAGTTGAGACAGGCCCATATAATGTACAGATAGTTCCTGGGGTTCATAAATGGAAATAATTCCATTTCATGTGGTCTAATCTGCTGGTAAATGCACCAGAGCTGTGACACTTTGTTTAGTTGCTCCATTCTGTTTCAGCTCCAAACTGTAAAAATCTCAGAAACTACAGGAAGAGAAAAATGTAAAGCTTAAACATCTGTTCTAAACACATTTGTTACAGAGAGCTGTCCTTTAAGAAAGGAGATACTGTCTATATCCTCAGGAAGATTGATCAAAACTGGTATGAGGGTGAGCATCATGGAAAAGTTGGAATATTCCCAATTTCGTATGTCGAGGTTTGTTCTCTCTTTTTAATTCCTTGAAATAGTTTGGGTAATGGGCCCATAAACTGCATGGGGATGATGAAAACTTGTGTTTTTTTCTTTTTCCTTAGAAACTTCCTCCCCCAGAAAAAGCACAGCCTGCCAGGCCACCTCCCCCTGCACAGATTGGAGAGATTGGAGAAGCTGTTGCCAAATACAATTTCAATGCAGACACAAACGTGGAGTTATCACTTAGAAAGGTACAGTTTAAAACTATCTGTATCAAAAATGTCTACAGCTTCACTGAATGAATTATAGACAAACACTGTACTTCAGTGCACTCTGCATTCAGTACTTGGGGGCAGTTTGATAAAACCTCTTACATAATTATCCTGGTGCTCATAGTCTTGACAGCCCTGTTTTGGTTTGGTTTTAAAAGTTAACTTACAGTATGGTTTTGTTCCATCCCACTAAAGATAATTTTAGGGTACTCCACAAATCACCTACAGAAATAAAATTACAGAAACCCATGAAAACTGCAAAACTAGTAGGGAAGGATTTGTTGTTAAAAGTACATTGTGTAAACCAGAGGAGGGGGGAGCTCAGGAAGAGGAAAGTTTGAACAGAAAGTTGGTATTTTCTGCTTTGGTTGTTAAGCTCTCTGAAAACAGTGAGTGACCACTGCCCAGTGAAGACACTGCTTTCTCTCATCTTTCCCATGAGCTCATTTTTTAACCTTCTACCTCCACTTATTCCAGTTTTACTGATACCTTAGCACTTGCACAGATTTCACTAACTCATCACTTTGAGGCATAGCAGTTTCTATTGCATGTTACAGTTAGGGTGTTGGCTAGTAGTTTGGCCAACAATTAAAACACGTTGTGTTCCAAGGAAGAGTTTAAATGCTAATCCCCCAGCCAAGAGTAGAAGACTGCATGAGATTCCCTTCTGACCAAAGAATACCACCTGCCACCTATCATTAGTCCCCTGATCTGCTGGAATGGCAGTTGTATACGCAACGGTCGGTTTACATGAGGGGAGAAGTGTGAAAATAGAGACAGTTCTCAAGACTGATGGAAGACAGCACTGCAGGGAAAATAATGATGTGTGTTAAACTAATACTTGCTCTTAAAATAATTAACTTGCAATGTTTCTGCTGATAACTCATTTTCATAATGCATTTCAGGGAGACAGAGTCATTCTTCTTAAGCGAGTTGATCAAAATTGGTATGAAGGTAAAATACCAGGAACGAGCAGACAAGGCATCTTCCCTGTTTCCTATGTAGAAGTCATCAAAAGGAATACTTCAAAAAGTCTGGATGACTACCCTGATCCTCCAATACCCCAAAGCTATTCTAGTGACAGAATACACCATTTAAGTTCAGCTAAGGTAAGGAGTTGTTTTTCTTGGCTGTCTCTCGTAGAGTGAGGTTAGAAGGACTTGTAATTTTTTTGTTAAGCTAATAGATAATTTATGCATTAAGTACACTACATTTTCTTTCCTGAAGAGGCAGAATTGCATTACTAACTTGTTATTAAAGGGTTTTAATAGATGAGTGTGTCTCTCATTCTGCCAGATTTTTGCTCTTTTCTTTATTAGTTCTTATATTATTGAGAGTAGGGCTAAGCAAAATTCAGGAAGAAAAATCAAGCAGCCCAAATTTATTTGAGAAGTGTAGACAGACTTTAAGCACTATGGATATGTCTATCAGATGTTCCATAGTGCAGCATGAAGACATTCCCATAACACAGCTGGCCAAAAAGCCTGCGGGTCCATAAGCATGCAGAGAGATGTTTTGGGGGGGTGCAGCTTGGCAAGACCGGTTCTGTGCCTTTCAAAGTAAGGAGAACAGCTGATGGTTCTGTGCTATAACCTTCCTCCTTTGGCCAACCACCCTCTAGCAGCGTTGGTGCTAGAGAGGTTCTTCAGAGCAGTACAAGCACAGTGACAGCATTGGTTCATGTAGTAGTGAGGAGAGGCCATCGCGTTGTCATCGAGCTTGGATTCAGACCTTCTCAGAGGTCGTTTTTCACACCAGATGTCTGTCATAGGTTCTGAAATCTTTTCCTTCCTGGTCTGTGTAACCACCACAACTCACACATGTTGCGAAATGAGTCCTGTGTTTCAATTCATCATGAGGTATCAGTCTGTCCAGGGAACATAACCTCTTCGGCAGTCACAGAAGCTTCAGAAAGTTTCTGCAAGCAAATTATGATTGGCATGAATGTATTATGGATGATTCAGAACATTCAGGATGGAAACTTTTCTAGATCTTCCTCTTTGTCTGTGGTGTTTCTCTCTTCAGCACTGGCAGCAGGTTTTGTGTGTAATTATAAACTTACTAATCTTTGTTTCAGTTGTTTTACCCCCTTTCCTACTTTAATATTCTTACAGTCTGGTGCTCATTCAGGTGCTTCAGCTGTGAGATAAGTTCCACCTTTTTTTGCAGCTTTGGGGACAGCTACCAAAAGATCTTGTTTATAGACAAGTCACCTCTGAAAATACCACTTACAACTAAACAATATTAGCTGGGTTTGTGTGGTTTCTGGAATGGGTCTTCTTTGGTTTTCCAGGATGTGTCACAACAAAGAAGTAGCTCCTCAGTTGTAGAATTGAAGCAGCATCAAATTCTGTTGCTGCAGACTGAGGTGTTTATAAGCTACAGGCATCCAGAAGATCCTGAAGGCAAGTGGAGAGTTTAAGACAAGTTGGGTGCTCTGTATTCTGGAGCTGGCTCTCAGTATTTCAGGGTGCTGCTCTCCCCCTTTCCTGTGGGGCAGGCTTCCCTCCAGGGCATCCTGCAGCTAAAGCTGCTGTTTGTGTAACCCCTGCAGCCCTTGCTGAGCATCGGTGATGCTGCAGGGCATTCACACTCAGATTACAAACCTGTCCTGCCACTGTTACATTGGTTATTAATTGGTTATTATTAAATTAGTTCTGTGAGGAGGGAAAGTGGAAGAAGCCTTTGTAAAAGGAAAATTTTGAAATCAGCCAGTTCTAGTGTAAGTTAAATAAATTAGAAAAGACCCTCTACTGATGCTATCAAACAGATATCGTTTCTTAATTCAACTGACTTCAGGAACAGCAAATACCATGTAAGAAGACATCTTCCTCTAGGTAGTCAGGAAAGACTTCAGCAGTCCTAACATATTCTGGAGTTTACCATGGTTACAGGCATCACTTTTCCTATTACTTTGGTTTTTTTCAGTTTGTATCTCACTCCCTGTTGTTAAAGCAGTTGTGCTAAACTCCCCTGGCCTAATGACAATACAAATAAATTAGCAATTCAAGTCAGGAGGAAGCTCTGCTCTCCTTTACTTGGCCTAGATCATCTGTATCTTTAGCTCTGGTGCAGCCTGTAGTCACAGGAAACTAAAAACGGCCTTGGCTCCACAGCAGTAGTTTTGGCCTTAGAACCTCAGGTTAGTTGCCCTTGTTCAAGAGGAAAGGCGAGGGAAAGTGACTGAGTATTAACTGAAACAGCCTAGCTTTGTTTTAGCAGATAGCATTGTATCAGTCTCTTGACTCTGTAACAAAGGTTTGTCTAACTATAAAAAAGAATTTCCCTCAGGAAAACTCAAGCAGAAGGTAAGTAAATTAACCTTCCTATTCTGTGACATTAATTTAGCCTTTCAAAATTATTTTTTCTATTTCAAAGTAATACTTAAAGTCTAAAGTAGTCCAGATACGTCTAATTACTCTGGGTAATTCTAACAGTGAGATCAAAATATTTTTCATCCTATTTTAATTTTGAGGATTAACAGTGACAAAAATGCATTTTCAGTATTTACTGAAGCAATGGATATCCACTGATGCTGTGTACGTATGACTCACCAGTCTCTCATTCTTACACAAGGACGTTTCTTTTACGAGAAGGATACTTCAATCAATGTTATGTAACGGTACTCAAAATACACTGCTGTGTCCTGTGCTGTCACTGTTTTAAAAAGCATTGTCAACTGCCTACATTCAGTTAGGATTGAATGTACCTCTCACAAATGCTGACATTCTCTCGAAGTAATAGGATTTCCTCTGAAGAAACACGCATTCTGTAGCTGCTCGTGCCTTAATAAAAGTATGCGATGTATTAAAGATGTTTCTTAAGCGTGTCCGCAGAAGTACTGAGGAGAAGTGGTAACATTAAGATAATTAGAAGTCACCTCCGTTGTTTTAGTTTAAAAGAAATACTTAATGGCACCTGAAATGTAGTTTTGGAAATACTATTCTCAAAGTAACAGCAATGGTTTGGGGAAAGTTACGTTAACATTAATTGTATGATTTAGTGACCTGTGACAGGTCACTGACAGAGCGCCATAAGTAACATAACTTGAGCAGATCATATGCAGGGCGTCCTCATGAATGTTATGATTCAGATCTGTCTTAATGTTTGACATTTAAGTCTGGAGCCAGAACCTGATAGAGTTTCATTTTTCCCGTGTCTCCCTGCCGCTCTGATTCATGTAGTAATGATTTCAGACAGCCATGCTTGCTGTAATCATACCCTGACATCCAGAGCATGGCACAGACGTTTTGCTTTTCCAGTCTCCTCATATGCTGCTTGTCATGCTTAGTTATTTATTTAAATTCCCATGTTTTTCTTATTTTTGAAGTTGCCTTCCCCAGCACTGTCCCCACTTCCCAGACACCTTTCCTCCTCTTGGTCACACACTGATCCAAAGATTCTCCAGGCTGCCGGTAGTGACTGTTTTCCAAGGACTATTGGTTTTCCACCTTCAAGCATGTGCATCCTGCCTCCTCCAATGCTTACTGACAGTTTTCTTTGTGACTTAGAAGAACTCAATTCTTGGGCACTAACGACTTCCCAATCTGTAGAACCCTCTCCAGGTAATAGCACACACCGAGTTACGGCTGATGACCTTATTCCAAATGCAGAGGTGTCTCTGAGCTCTCCTACAGCTCTTCCTCTGCCCTTTCTTGTATCTACCTCTGTCTCATCTTCAGCCAGTTCATCTCATGACATAGCATGTAAACATACCAGCAGCACTGGCAAACCAGGAAAAGACAAAGGCTTGAGAGGTACACTTGGCTCTTCAGTTATCGAAGTACCCGGAGACTTGTCAGATGCTGGGAGAGAAGGTAAACAGGTTGGCACTGTCTGTAACATCCTTTTCCCACATGAAGGTGGCTCCATCTCTGGAGCACTAGGTGAAACTGCTGAAAAGGAAGAGGAATTCTGTTCTGCAGATCTGTCAGTTAATGTAGGGGATCAGCCAAGGCCCCAAGAATCGGATTTCTACAGAGAAGCAGAAGACCCAGCAGAAGAACTGCCAAGACTGTATATAGAGGAGGATCTGGAACATGATAATTTAGAATCCCCAATAGCAAGTGGAGGAGACTCCATGGTGTGTCACGAAGGATACACTTCACTGAATATCGATGAGGTATTTTAATTTCTGAAAAACCTGGCTCCTGTGTTCAGATAGCTTGTTCAGTCTAATTATCCTCTACCTTTTCTTGTGTTTACATATTTGTATTGTGCACAGGCACAGTTTTGTAGCATTGGACTGGATAAGGAAATGTCCATCTTAGGAGATAAGTCCCTTCTCAGAAGCAGATGTAGACACCACTGTAAGTTCTCTGGTGTATCAGTGCTGCTGGTCCTTTCCTTTCTGTCCCTGTTAGCTGCCACCCAGCTTCTGATGCACACAACCAGTGAACCATTTCCCTCCCTGGCCTGTTAGATGCTACCCTTCGAGCCAGAGGCCCCAGCAAGCAAAAGCTATCAGCAGCTTTCAGAGGGAGGGACCTGCCTCCCGCAGAGCCTCCGCCGTTTGTGCTGCACACGTGTCACTTCTTCACCAGCCAGTATATTTATAGTAGACTCTGTTACCAGAATGTGACTAATAATAACAGATTGGATTATGTTTGGCAGCTAAACAAACGCTTCCCACAGTTCCTCTTTGGGACAGTACAACACTGAACTATCCCAAATGTCCCCTAGCCATTAAATGCCACAGTATTCTGTCTGTCCAGCATTTATTTCAGCATTCTGCTCCAGCAGTGGCTTCAGCTGGCACATGCAAACATGTAAATCAGAGACTTAGGACATTATCTTTTAGACTAAGTGCAAAACTAGTTAATTAGAAAGATTTTTTTTGCAAGCTGCCTCTACCCTTAATTGATCTGAATTTCTCCTGTTAAAAACACGGGAGAAAACTGTAAGAATAGAGGTGAAATCCACTGTCTCAAATGGCAACTTCAGTTTTTGGTTTCTGAGTTTTGATTTCGAAGGAAAGAATTTTCTTCTGGAATAGTAGACAGATTATCAATAAAATCAGCATCATGTTTCTGACTGTCCAGGTTAACCTGTTCAGGTTAGTTACATGACTCCTGATGGAGCATTGTATGTGTTACAATTAGGCCAGCTCTACTTTCTGCAGCAACATCAGGAGACTCTGGTCCTCCTTTCTGTCTTGTTTCTAATTTCTTTCCATTTCACTCTGCTAAGGCAACAACTCCTCACTCTGTTCCTACAACATCCCCATCTACTGCTTCCCTCTCACCTCCTCTCCCTTCTAAATCCTCACATCAGCAGGAGACAGACTCACCAGAGTTAAAGGTAACTGCACCTCTCGA
>VXBZ01004945.1:287605-308636 GCA_013399135.1 Heliornis fulica | reverse complement strand
TGTGGTGGGTTGACCCTGGCTGGAGACCAGGTGCCCACCAGAGCCGCTCTGTCACTCTCGTCCTCAGCTGGACAGGGAAGGAATGTAACAAAAGCTCCTTGGTCAAGATAAGGACAGGGAGAGATCACTCACCAGTTACCATCATGGGCAAACAGAGTCAACTTAACTTAGAAAAAAAGAAAATTTAATCTATTGCAGGGTCACAACCTCCCCCANACCAGTTACCATCATGGGCAAAAATATATTCTTTTTTTTAAATCTACTACATCTTACAGTGTACATTTATGGAAAATTCAGACATAATGGACTTTAAGTCTAAAGGGCTACTAGATCTGTTGGGAGGGTGGGTTTGTTAAAGTTGGAAAGACACCAATGGATGCTTTCCAGGGCACAAATGCTTCATGGGTTTAAGTATAGTCCACCTCAAAGAAGNATCCACCTGCTCCACCATGGGGTGCTGCACAAGCTGTGGGTGGGTATCTTCTCCACAGTCAACCTCTATGGGCTGGTTGACCCCACGAGGGTCACCTCACCATGGTCTTCTCCATGGGCTGCAGGAGAAACAGTGCTCCAGCGCCTGGAGCCCCTCCTGCCCCTCCTTCTTCACTGACCTGGGTATCTGCAGAGCTGTTCTCTTCACATCTCACTCCTCCCTCTGGCTGCAGTTTTCTCTTGGGTAGTTTTTCCTCTTCTTAACTCTGTTATCCCCCAAGCCACCACCATGGTCACTAATGAGCTCAGCCTTGGCCAGTGGGTCCCTCTTGCAGCCAACTGGCATTGGCTCTATGGGACATGGAGGAAGCTTCTAGCCCCTGGTACCAAAACCTTGCCCTGCAGACTCAACACAACTCTCAAGCCAGGCCCCAAGAGAAGAGCTGTATGTGTCACAGCAAAGTGCTGCTGCATTGTGTCATGTTCTGAATATCAGTTCTGTCAGTCAAGGCCTGGACAAAGATGATTCTGTCTTCAAGACTGTGCTTTGTGTCAGCATTTCAGCCCTGTGGCACAAAAATGAAACTGGAGAGCTGCAGTTTAGACCCAAAGTGTATTTCCAGTGCTGGCTTCCAGAGCATCCATTTGCTCATGAAAAGGAGTAGTAGTAACATAAAAAGAAACTATCCTAGAAAAATCTAATAATCACTTAATGGGAAAAAACCCCATATCTTCTTTTTTAAAAATCTACTANCTACATCTTACAGTGTACATTTATGGAAAATTCAGACATAATGGACTTTAAGTCTAAAGGGCTACTAGATCTGTTGGGAGGGTGGGTTTGTTAAAGTTGGAAAGACACCAATGGATGCTTTCCAGGGCACAAATGCTTCATGGGTTTAAGTATAGTCCACCTCAAAGAAGGGGTAAAACACATTATTTGAATAATTTGTCAGTTGTGCAGTGCTTTTGATGGGTACTTTCTGCTTAGCCTGACTGACAAAATTCAGAAAATTCCTCATCTACATTGAAATCATTTTAGGTGACCTCACTCTTCCTTGCCCTTGTTTGAGCAAGGCATGTTAATCTCAACTGAAAATAAGCAGAAGGAATATCTGTTTTGAGAGTTAAAATACCTGGCTCCTGGGAACCTCCTGGACCACATGCTGCTCCTCCCTGTGCAGGGCAGGAAGCAAGATGCGAAGCAACCAAGGGAGATGACTCCATCTCCAGCCAAGAGCCTAAGCACTGGAAAGAGCTAGAGGCATGGGGGCTGTCAATTACAGCTCTTAATTCTTGTTTTCAAACCATCTAAAATCTGGATTATTCCTTTATGAACTTAAATATTATAGACTTATCTGTTTGAAAATTTTTAAGATTATTAAACTCCAACAATGCTTTTTTGCAAAGTATTTCCAAGATGTGATAAAGATTTATTTCATCCCAATGGCAAGCAATCTTTTCAGCAGTCAAGACTGTACTGGAAATGTAGGTAGTGTTGCATTAAAATAAGCATAGCAAGGTTTTGGTTACCATCAGTTCATCCTTAGTCTACAGACTGGAGATGAGAAGGAAGGACAGTTCCTATCCTTGTGTCTTTTTGCATCTTGTCCAGGCTTAAAGTCTGCTACAGCAGAAAGAGCATGAGACATTTCCAGGACTCAAATATCACAAGTGAAGGGAGGTTCTTCAGAGAGTGCTTGAAACCATACACTGAAACTCTGGAGGTTTGGGTTTTTTAATGTAAAGAGACACAAATATGTATATGTGCATGTCGTGGTTTTGCCCCAGCTGAGAGCTGAACACCACACAGCTGCTCTCTCTGAAATGCTGGAGGTGAAAGGATAGAAAAGAAAACCAACAGACAGACAAACCTCACAGGTTGAGATAAGGACAGTTTACTGGGACTGCAGAGAGAGATAATGATGACAGGACTTTATAATAAAATACATGAGAATGGTGACACAGGATGCAGTTTCTCACACCTCAGACCATACAGCTCAGAGCTGTCCCAGAACTGGATCGTACCCAAAACCACATGTTCTGAAGTCGTGTCCTCCTCCACCTGTCATCCTTTATACTGAGCATGACATAATGGGCATGGAATACTCTCTTTGGCCAGTTTGGGTCACCTGTCCTGGCCGTGTCCACTCCCAGCTCCCTGGGTGCCCACTTCTTGTTAGCAGGGCAATATGAACAACTGAGAAGTCCTGGACTGCTTGGCAGCAACTGGAAACATTGGGATGTTACCAGTGCTGCTCTCATCCTAACTCCCAAACACGGCCTCACACTGACTGCTAGAAAGAAAATTAACTCTGCCCTAGCCAAAACCAGGGCAGTGCATATACATGTATTTGGGAAGTGGTTGAAACCTAAAGCATGACCAGGAATTTGGACGGCAGAATACAAGGAGCAATGGGTGGGAAGCATCACTCATGTTGGTGGGAGGGATTTGTCCTCCAAAGGAAAAACTCTGTAGACACTTGTTATTTAGCCTCTCATCTCCTAAAAGGGGAGCTGTTCTTCTGTTTTGCCACATTCTACTGCCAGACAGTCACAAATACCAGAGAAGAGGTTTCCAATGTCAGCACTCCTGTCACATTCCCCTTGGCTCACCCCTGCCCTGAGAACTCACATTTGCTGCACACAACCCCTACAAAGCTGAATTCTGACAAATATTAGGCTGATTTATATAGTGATGGTAACAGAGCGTTTCCTGAAGTACTTTCCATCAATTATTTACTTGCTTTCTAAATACAAATGTAAGGTCTGTGCTCTATTTAACAGCAAGGAATTAGAGTGTTTGTCGTTGGTTTTTCTAAGAAAGTGTTTCTGCACTGTGCTGTTGAGTTTTTCTGCATTAACCAAACTACTTCTGTTCTCACTCCAACTGCTTTACACTGTATGTGATCAATCTTTACCCTGTAATACATAGGGGCATGTAGCAGAGCATCAAAACCTTCAAAAACCTTCAATAATAATAAAAATAAAAGCTAGGGGCAACAATGGAACTATGAGATACTTAGAGCAGCATTGTTTGCACCTGTACCACAGTTGTTTTCTGGTGCCAAGAGCATGACTGCTTTGCATGTGTGAATGAAGCAGCAAAAACCCCCTGAGGCTTCGATCATGAACTCTCACTTGACACAGTTTTTGTGGTTTTTCTAGGCTAATTTAAAGAGAGAGATATTTGTTATGGGTAAACCTCCTCGTAGCCCAGTGATGACTAAGAGATCCTGCAGCTCACCTGTCAGAGGTCACAGCTATTCACACAGGGTATGGTACTGGATGCCCAGTAACAGCGCTCCCATCAAAAGGAGCTCAGTGTCCAGTCTCAGTATTCTGCTTTTGCCCAGTGTCTCGGTACTCTCAGTACGCCGTGTTTCCTTCCTGTTGTGCTTCTGTGTCATGTCTGGGCAAAGCCAACAGGTCTGTGTATGCCAAAACTCCTTGTACAAACCCGTTACTGTATTGTATCTCTGCAGTACTGCACAGTATTTCCAGTGCTACAAGATGTAAGAGATCAAAGTTCTTTAGATTCAGACTTTTTTTTCTGAATTACTCCTCTTGTTTCAAAGTATTGCTGATTTATTAGTTACCCTTTCTAACAGTTAAAAACATAGACCTCAGTGCATGTGGACAGGCAGAGGTCTTGGGTTTGAATCTGTCTCCTTTTCAAAATGTGATGTTGCTACTATCTTACACTTACTCAACACTGTGGACTTACCCAGGCCCTGTCATTCCAGACTGTCTCACTCTTTAGCCTTTCCCTTGATACCTGTAACAGAACAGTAACATAATTGTAACAGCTTTACCTAGTCAGAAAGTCTGATGGTGTAGAGTTTGCATGTGTTTGGCTCAAAGGTGATCCAAGTTGTGAAAATTTAAAAAAAAAGAAGAAAGAAAATCTATATAAGAGCAAGAATTTATGTGTTATATTTATATTCTACTTTCAAATTAGGAGTAAATTATTCTCTGTATCAATTTCTTGGTTGAAAAAAAATATTAAGAGCCGAAAACATTTGGCTCTTAAAACTGATAACAAGATGAACTTACTTTCCATGCCATTGCTGCTGGTTTTTGGCAGTTGTCTTTCTGGTCACCTCCTTTTTAAAAGTAGAATTTTAATTGAAGATACACAGGTCTGCGTGACTTTCAAAACCTTGGCTTTTTGGCAGGTCTCTGGCTACTACCAGATATGATGAGACAGCACTTCCTTCATCACTGGAGAGACAGTTCAGTTGCAGGAAGGTCAAGATATTCTTGTAGCAGAAGACCAACTCCATCCCAGAGAAAGGCCAACTGTGAAGAAGATCCATAAAAAAAAAGGGATTAAGCCCTATTTTAATTCTGTGTGTTACTCCAGTTGAATGGCATGTAACCAGTATGTTAAGAGGAACTTATTGGTCAGTGCTTACTGCATCTGTCACTTTAATTCCAAAAAGGAAAGAGCACAAATTGTACATATAACTTGCATGTTTGGGACTACACAAGACTACATATGCAATATGCATATCAGTCATGCCCAACTGAGACCACTGACTTGAATGCACAATTTTTGATGCTTTGGGGATTAGCACCTACATTTTTTCCACAGAAACAGGCTAGTTTAGTGCACTGACTTGTAGATGGAAAGTAGAAACCCTGAGCACCAAGAGGTGCCTGCAGGGCAGTGCAATTTGTGATATCCCTCGAGGAGAATTAGCCAGACCTTGCAACAGTCTCCATCGTAGCCAATGCCACTCTCTGTGGGATTGAGATCTTAAGGAAGGAAAAGGGGGAGAAACCTTCTTGATGTCAGCTGGGGTATCCCTGAGGAATGCATTGGGATAGAGAGCGAGCACCAAGGGCCCTGGCTTCAAACACCACACAGATTACTTCACCATAGTTTTCCCAAAAATCTTAATTCCATCATTTTTTCTCTGTAGGGAAACAGAGCTGAAATCTTCACTCACCTTGATTTTCTATCATCCCTTTCTAATGCAGTTAATTAACAATAAGCTTTTTAAAGCACTGAAGCATATGCAGAAGATAATAGCAACCTAACTAATATCTTCCTGGCTTGGTATATGTTCAAAGCATTAAATCATTTCTAATATTGTTTAGGACATTGGCTTTTATTGTTTGCAAGGAAAATAATTAACTTGGGTGGAGTTCTCGTGCATCTCTGACTGTCTTTGGCATCCAGCTCATTTACAGACCAGATAACAAGGTCAGATTCCAATCCAAATACCAAGCAATCTGCCCAGTGCAGTATTCTTTCCTTGCTTGACAAACCAACTGTTGAAGGGGGTTTACTGAGAATTGAAATGTCTAATTTGCAATCTTTATTGTTGGATTTTTCAGTAAAAATTATCCATTTGTCCTGTAAACTGGCACAGGAGAATTAAATGAGGGAGAGAAGAGAGTATAAACATTTCTGGGCTTTGAAAACCTTTTTCCCACCTAGCTGTCATTCATGTAAATAAAGGTTCTGCCCTCTACCTTCCTGCATCTTTAGTGTGCAACTTTTAAAAGGTGCCTAAAGATAAAGAATGTTCACAATATTATCTGCATGTACACATAAAAATGTCGTGACAAGAAATTTAAGAACTGCAGTTTCAATGGGTATCAGTCAGGCTGCGTGTTGTTGTTTACCACAGCCTTCCTCAGGGAAGGCTGCGTCATCCTCAAGAGTAAACCGAAGCAAGATGAACTGAACTAGTCAAACCTAAGACAAATCCCATAGCTCCAAGATCAGGTTGCATTTCACTCAGTCCATGAGAGTGCTGTGAGCAGTGTCTGATACCCACACTCCCAGAACAGATGCACTTCCCAGACTTGTATCCGACTGCTACGCCCATAGACACCCTCGGTCGACAGCGAACACGGTCACTGCTCACACCATGCAGCTGCTCCTGCACTGTTTCTCACCCCACATCAGTACAAGTCCACATCTTTCTAAGCAGGATTTGGCTTCTGTAGGACATAAATATGTCTTACTCTGACATTCTGAAATAAATATTTCTTTTCTGTCACATCTGGATTTTTTGGATATCGTACAGACTAATGCACCATTAAAAAGGAAAGTAGTTCCTTTCATAAAGCTTTGCACTGGAAATACAAACTACTTTTTCCTCTGAAGCAAACCTGTTAATTGTTACTTTCACACAATTCCATGGGTTCCTTCAAAAGTTCTCTCTGCTCTTTGGCTCCCAACAGCCTGCATGGCTTTGTGCTCCCCCTTGAGATGAAAAAGAATTAAAGATAGCATGTCGTGCCTGCCAAGTCAGTACTCTGTGTGTGTGTGTAGTGTAAACTGGTATTTTGTGTATGAATATTCTAAATTCTGCCATTGTGTATAATTTTTATTTCTGCTTGTCTAAAAATATACTTCGCCCAAGGAACATATAATGTTCATCAGCTTCATCTGATTTTTCTAATGCTGTTTCTGTTTCACAGCAGAGAGTCAACTTTCTGCTCTACTATAAATAGAGTGGACTGTTGATAAAGGTCATGGTTTTGTTTAGTTTTTATCATATCCTCCAAAAACCCAGATCTTTAAACCTGCCAAGATTCGGTTGCTGGCCATGTCTCTTAAGCATTTATTAAGAGTTGTGGGGAGGGAGGAAGGGGGTGGGGGGCGTTGTTTTACACCAGATAGAACATGAACTCTCAAGCAACTACGTATCATGCCCCTATCCAACTATTTGGGCCTTAGACTATAAATCTATATTACATTTCATATCATTTCATTTCAGCCACAGCGCCCTGTGCTTGCTCATGAAAACATACACACTGGGGGGGAACCGTAAGTATATTTCTTGTCTATTAAGCCAAAGCCTAACGTTTAATCAATAGCCAGCACATCGTCAAATAATTTGTTGACCTGCCAAGAACCATGATGAAGAGATTTCAGAAATTTACAGATAACCACAGGGTGTAGGAAGATACCCAAGAAGGTCCCAGAGGGCAAAGCCTTAGTTATTTAATTTACATCAAACTCAGACAAACGTGCCAACTTACAGTTTTCCATCATTTATACTTAAAAAGGACAATAACTTTGTAAAAATAACATTGGGGGGGTTAAATTTCCTCCATTTTTACATGTTGTCACAATGCCAAGTAAAGATTTGACGTTGACTCAATTCATCTGCTTTACTGGCTTGACACAAGTTACTCATAAAGAGTTCTTTATGTGAATAAGGAGGGAAAAATAACGACAGTGTTGATCTCAGGAACACAGGCTTGCACTTTTTGGTGTAATTCACATATCCAATTTAAAAATCAGATACAAGAGAGCCTTTCTGAAAACTGAAGGCCACCCTAGATCTCAACTCTCACCTTCACAAGCAGTGCAGGCACTTGGGATGAACTATGTAAGGCACGTAAAGCCACTTCGGTGCTGACTACTAAACGGCAAAATAAACACAAGATTGAATCCCATCCCCAGTCTTGCACTTGGGTTCTGCTTCAGTGATACTGAAACCAGTCCCCATCCTTCCTCTAGTGTCCCAGCACATGGGAGTACGTCCTATTAAATGAATTCTCCTAGACGTAACTAAGGCGTAGCACCCAAAAATATTTAACAGTTTACCTGTTAGTCACCTGAAGAAATGGGAAGAAAGAAGAGGGGCAAAAAGTTATCAAATACCTCAACCACGGATAATATGTAATGAAAATTGGACAGTTTGGTTTCAACCTCATGAAAACCATTTTCTCAAGGTCCTGTTGGTTTTGTTGAGCATAATGAAGCATCCAACTCTGTTTTGTAAGCAGTAACTGTTTGATAGAGTTTAAGTTGTTCATTACTAAAGTCATTAATTCCTAAAATTAAAAATAGAAAACTATTTAAATTGCCAACCAACCATTCTTTGTCTTGAACATTTATTCTGTTAGTGTTATAAATGATAGTAGAATTTTCTTATTTAACAAACTCCTAGATCAGCAAAGAGAACAAAATTACTACAGAAGAGTTATTAAAAAGGATTATCTCCAAACAACTAAGATTAGATTTCCAAAGTACAAAGAGTGCTAATTGGAAAGTTCTTGTTAGTGTATTTGAGTAAGTAATTGGCTCAAATCCTGCTCATGACACATGGTGTCGGCAACTCTTGGACCTTTGGAAGCTGCATTTAATCAGTTTTGGAAGAGCATCACAGCCCTGCTTTCCTGGAATAGCAGTAAGCATGACAGAAAACGTTACTGCCACTTAATCTTTTGCACAGATTGTTCTTACTCCTGCTACACAAATTACCAGAGGTAGTTGCTTGAACCACCAGTCCTGTTCCATTTTGTTAGTATGATTAAAATACAAAATTAGACTTTTCAGATTTGGGGAGATAACTTCCAGTCACAAGAAATTAAGTTAAAAAAAAAAAAAGTTTTTTTTTTNTTTTTTTTTTTTTTTGTCCCTAAACCAGCAATGTGAAAAATAAACAAACAGGGGTTTATTCAAAAAGGAGATCATTAGACTAAGCCTAGCACTAGTCCATACATAAGACTTTCAACTGGGACTTTCAGGAGCAGGAATTTCTTACTGAAATAAACATCTCACTTAAACCATGGAAACTTGGCCTGAATGATATAGAGCTAATGGAAATACTCGGTACCAGCACACCAAAGGAGGAGGTGTTTTGGTTTTACTGAGGAAGTGTAATGGCATTAGGGTTTCCATCAGTGAACTGTTGTTAAGAGGGGTGTGAAATGGATGTGACTGTGATTGTTTCAATGCTTTGTTAATAAAACTAATTTCTTTGTGTAATTCCTGCAGTTGCTCCCTGCTCCTTTCCACGCAGGCAGCCATAGGTGGGGCACAGATGGGTAGGAGAAAAAGGCAGATCCTGACTGCCAGGCTGTTGCAGCAACCATCCCATGGGCTGCCAGCCCAGACACCTGCAGTCCTCCCAGCTGAGAGTTTATTACTATTGTTTCAATTCCAGGAAAAAAATTGTCAGTTTAAAGCTTACAAGGAATGAATGATAATAATTTTAGTCACCTCACACCCCTTTGCTTTTATCCATCAGAGATCCTTCAATCTGCAGCCTCTGGCTGGGTGGAGGTCCGAGTCAGTGCCTGAATCCTCTTGAGTTTCCATCCTTGTGTCCCCTGATCTGACTCAAGCCTCACTCTCCAAACTATTTCTGTTTGAGTCCCTGTAGTGCCAAGCCAGGAGCCCAAAGTGGTCCCCAGTCCCAGGAGCAGTGTGTGAGCGCCACCCTCCTGCACGCCCTCCTCTGCCAACCTCAGCAGGCCTCCAAGAGAGCAGGCACCATGCTCATGCTGGGTGGCACCGGGCCTGCGCTAGGACAGCGATCCAGAGCCACAGTTCCGGGTGCAGATCATGGCGGGCTAAGGAGCTAGAGCATCTAGAGCAGCTCTGGTGACTCAGTTATTGGATATGCTTTAAGATAAATAAATACATAAGCCTAGAGCTCTGTGTTCAAAGCAACTAGATAAGCACACTGGTTGAGGAGCCAGCTTGCTTCGAGTCCCCAGTCTTTGGAGTTCTGATAAACCATAACACATACCTCACCCTGAAAACCACCAGGCAAAATAAACTCCTCCCCTGCATTGCAAGCTGTGTTACTTTACCAGATAACCTTTAATCCAGCTCCTTTACTTCAGCAAAGGTTCAAAGAATTCATACTTCTTTTTAAAATGCATTTGTCCTATTTAAGGTTTCAGGCTCTATATAACTATACTCCTAGGAACGAAGATGAATTGGAGCTCAGAGAGGGAGATGTCATTGATGTGATGGAAAAATGTGATGATGGATGGTTTGTGGGTATGTTTTAATTTGGTTGCTTTTTCTTTTCTGTTTTATTTTTGTTTGCTTGCTTTTATATTTCTTGATTTCTTTGCTTGGTGTCTTTTAAATGTATTAATTGTTAGTAGTCATTGTAGTAAACCTGAACCTGGCTTTATGAGGAGAATCCCAACCCCAAACCACTGGAATTAGTGAGCAGTTTTGCACTTGTGTCTTTTGGAACTGATGCTCACAGTCTGGCAAGTGCCTCCAGTTTGTCGCACAGCACCGCTGCCATTCGCATGTGACAAAACAGACTGTGTATCACAGCTCTCTTCATAAAGGCCAGGCAACATAAAACTGACTTGCATGAATGTTTCTACAGAACTGACTACTTGTGCAACCCCAGAACTACTGAACAAACAGATGTCATAGCTAGGCCTAGATAAGGTGGCTTAATCATTCCATAAACCCTCATGCACACATTAAGTGCCTAACTTGATCATCTAACAAGTCCTCAGCATTTCAAAAATTCACGTTATTTAAATAGACTTGATAATGTTGAAATTAAAATATTTTTATGTATCGAGTCAAAATTTCAGCACTGCTTTTAATCAGGCCTAACATTTTAATCAAATACGCCTTTTTGTTTGCTTTTCCTCCCTGTAGTAACAACTGAAATTCAGAAGTTATAAGACTAGATGTTTCTGTTTGTATTAATGATACAGACATGAAGGCCGTGCTTACAGAGTGATTTCCTGTTGTTATTCCCATCTTTCATCTATTGCTTCTAATTTCAGGAACTTCAAGAAGAACCAAATTCTTTGGTACTTTCCCTGGAAACTATGTCAAGAGGCTGTGAATTTTTATTTTTGGGGTTTTTTTACTTATTTATGCTGCATCTCTGCAACACATCTGCATAAAGCTGCTAGAAAACACGCTACGCTGGCCTTCTGTTTTCTCGCTTGCAGCCTTGACTAGAGGCCATCTAGTTCATCCTCATCCCATCTCACTCGCCAAACCGCTCCAGCAGCGTTCCAGCAACGGCCACAGTGTGAGTAGCTCGGGGTTGTTGAAACAAGAGGAATCACTTCAGCACTTAAACCCTCCCTGTCGTTCCGTTCTTTCATTTGAAGCGCAGTGGGAAAAGCCTGATAACAGGTACAGAGATGGGTGGGTGGGTGGAGAGAAGCTGTTCTTGGTTTGGATGGTTGTGGTACTACCATGAAGACGGGGTTTTTCCAGCGTGCACGTGGTACAGGGGGAAGTTGCTGTTTACTCTTTTTTTTAAGAATTGTTTTGGAGTTTCCACATTCTTAATAGCTTGGCAGCATCTGTTGCTTTCACTTTGGCGTATCACAGGTTTGCCTATTGTACTGGTTTACAGTGTATGACAATATAATATAGATATTTTGCCTGCACTTGTATGTTGTAACATATGCACAGTGATTGTAAAATCTCAAGCGTAGTGAAACATGGAAGCACTGCAAGTGTTCTGAACGAGTGCAATGGTATTGGCTAAACCTTTTCTCTTTTCTTTCCCTAATAAAGCTGTGGTGTTTTCTGTTAAAAGGCAAGAAATGCAAGAGGTGTAAAACCTCAGGAAGGAGGATTTAAGGAAGAGACAGTCATAGAGGCATAGACAATAGTAACCTGCTAATGCTTTCTGACATTAAAGGGTTTAATCAGTGTTGCAATAGTGAGCACCACGAAACCCGAGAGGTTGGTGTTTTTGCGTGTCACAGGGAATTTTAAGCAGCAGGAAGTAAACAGTGTTAGTGCAAAGGGATGATGGTTGGGTTGGGGTTTTTTTGTCTAACATAGCCACCTGAAAACTATTCACAAGCATCATGTACTGATTTACTTCACTCTATATATCTGTGTAAGTTAAAGAAGCCCGAGTCACGCATTCTTTTTAGGAATTTAGTACAGGGAAAAAAAGTCACAAGTATTAAAATTGATACGTTGGGGGAGGGTGGGGAGGGGGTGGTGTTTCTGAATGAAACAAGTGTTTGAAAACATTCATTTTCCATAAGCAAAGGTAAGCTTAAGTAGCAGATGAAATTAAGGCACAGGATGATAACGACTCTGGTTTTATTAAAATAAAAATTCAGATTTGGTTTCTACAGCACCTTATAGATGGCAAAAGCTTCTAGTGCATTTCTCATGGGTAAAGGACTGAAATTATCTGAGTGTATGTAGTCTCTGTAGCATTTTGTACATATGTTTGCTTTTTTGTACAGAGCCATTTAATTGTTGATTTTAAAAAGAAATTAAGTTCCTTATTTGATCTTTGCCCTCATTACATACATACACATGTCAATACATTTTTCTTTTCTTGCTCTATTTACCATAAGCACATCTGGATAGTGCAATTCTGTAAGATAGCATTTTATGCAAAATTTTATTAATTAAAATACGGTTTACCAGCCAAATCAAAATGTACATATGTCTTTATTACTGAGAAATGTCATTAAGACAAAAGTAAAGAAACATCTTTGTGCTGCATACCTTTATTATTGCAGATTTCATGGCAAAAGCTTTATACTCAAAGGCTTTCAATTTTAAACTAGATCTGCATGCAGCTTTGCTGTGAGATTAATACCTATCTTTGATGCCATTTATGATTGAAAACTTAAATATCTGTTGCCTGTGATATTTAAAAAGTACTGTTTCTACTCTGTAACTGATTTTAGAAAATTACAGGTTTTTCATACCTGGCTTTCAGGTAACTGGCTTTGAATTCCTACAAGCAAAAGGTCTCTGTGGTTTTTTTTTTCTTGAATAGACTTCTAATAAATTTTTGCTTGGAGTACACAACCGTTTCCCCCATCATTTCTCAAAGTAAATGTACATATTACTTATGCATTGCAAAGCCATTAACTCTTCATGCTTATGTGCAAATAGTTTTGCCTTGAACAGAGATTATTATTTCCCCTAGCACCAGGCAGACACCAGTTATATATATGGGCACTAACCACAGAGCTCTCAGTTGGCCCACTTCAGTGTCGTCCCTAAAACCCTTGAATACAAAAGCAACGTTACGACTTTCAGTGTTGACTGTGCTAATTTGAGGTAATTTTTCTGTAACCAGAATTTTCTGTAACCAGAGCCACCCTTCACTCCAGAAACAGA
The DNA here is from genome assembly GCA_013399135.1 of Heliornis fulica. Taxonomy (NCBI): domain Eukaryota; kingdom Metazoa; phylum Chordata; class Aves; order Gruiformes; family Heliornithidae; genus Heliornis; species Heliornis fulica. Next base: position 295,342 of record VXBZ01004945.1, on the reverse strand, counting down.
GAGGTGAAACACACAGTGGTAAAACCTTTATGCCTAGCAAAAGTTCCCAGACCCTAAACCTTCAACAAAAGCAAAACAAGAGCTCCTCTGAAATGTGACAGCATAGGAACAAATTGGGGAGCGTCTCACGCTTGGGATTCTGCCTACAGGAACTGAATTCCTCCATACCAATGTCTCTATTTGAACAGTTTGTTCCTTGCCAGACAACAAACCCACAACAAGAGGCAAAGTCAGCAAGCAGCAGCCTTCCTCCCCCTTCCCTGGCCTGGTAACGCAGATGCTCCTAGTGCTCCAGCAGCTCTTCGGCCCCACTTCTCCAAGCCACGCTGGCTGCATTGCTGAGATTCCTCTTCCCAAGTACTCTCTGCACTGCACTTCTTTGTCCTTCCTACTCTTTGTACTGCAGCACAACAGCAACCTGCATTTGGACAGGATTCACCTATTTCTTTAAGTCCAACTCATGCTCAGCTTTGTCTTTATCCTAGCTAGGCTGGAAAACACAGAACCACCGACAGGTCTGAACAGCCACGGGCCTACGTGCAGTTTAACCTTCCTGCAGACAATGTTTCCAGGCCAGGGACTGCTGTTAAAACTCCAGCTGATAAACTCCTTGGTCGGTGTAAACACTGTCAGTGCTGGGAGTGGTTTCTCTTAGGACAAGGCTTAATTTAGTCAGTCATTTTATCAGAGGTAAGCGTGCCCTTCCAGTACTAAACTCACCTCGTGATCTCTTACTACAGCCTGACCGTCGAATACTGGAACTTAAAACCAAGTCATTGAAACTTCAGGGAACCTGCAGTGTTCCTGTTTTAATCAAAAAGTAGATAAATACTAAAGTTATAACCAGGCAAATGTAATATATTTAAATGGGCTGTGTGTGCTGAAATCCAGCCTACACTATTTAAGGAACAGACTGAAGGAGTCTTTGAGCTTCCTGTTATCATCCTTGCATACTCCCTATAAATTCATAAAGGAGACCCCACAGGACAAGGCAGTGCTTTGTCCTTAAGGCCAGAAGAAGAGAAACCTGAGGAATTAGAGACCAGCCAGCTTAACTTCTAGGAAAAAAATCCAGGCTAAATCAATTAAAAGCCTCAGGATTTCCGCAAGACCTTTTGCAGAAAGTTACGTATGTAAACGATTTCCCGTTATTTTGTCAGGATATGTAGCACATAACCTGATTTGTACTAGGAATTGCTTCTAATGCTATGACACAGCAGCTGCATTAGCAGACTAAAAGAAGTCTGCACCAGTCCACATGAAATTAAGTTTGTTGCAGTTTTGCTACGAGACAGATAAATAGGTAACGTACACCAGAGCATCCCTAAAGCCCCACGAGATTGCCCTGCCTACCCTGCAGCGAGCCTAAACGAGAAAACCCACCACCAAGCCAGGGAGAGTGATGCATGAGCAGTTCAGGGTAAGGATCTGTATCCCAAACTAAGCACAGGGTCACCCCAGGAGGTTTCACATTCCGTCACCGGTGCCAAAGCAAAGCATGTTGTCATTCTGCAATGCCGGCTATTTACTAGCTGCCTTCTGAACGCTTACGGACGGACCCGGGCAGGAACACGAGGTGCTTCCTGTGCATGTGCAAAGCCAGCACACGAGCCAGTGGGAGGCTTGCAAACATGAAGTCAGTAGCTCTAGAAGGACCTTAGGTCATTGCTAAGTATATTCTCTTACAGCACTTATAGTTACATGGTGAAACCCTGCCTTTGATCCAGTTAACTGTAAACCACTGAAAACAACAGATCCCACCGTATTGGTAACGTAGGTTTTAATGTCAGCAGCAACTGAACAGTTGAATTTCTGAACAGGTTCATCCAGGAGAACCCCTCATCACATCCAGCAAACATCAGACAGACTCAGCCACTGATTCTCTGTGTTTGGCAGAGCAGGGGACTTGCCAGACAACATGGAGAAATTGGTACCTTGGCCATACACAGTAAGTAGAGCAGATGAATTTAATAAGACTTTCTCCTGCGACTCTACAGGTAATCAAAGCAACATCATGCTGCTGATTTGACTGGATAAAAAAATGGCAGCTTTTATCCTCCTCCCTGCTGCCCAGACAGTTAATTTCCCAAGTCCCAGCTAACAATTGCTCAGTGGACTCTATTTTTAATTTTCAAAGGAATTTGACATTGCTATACTGATGAGAATAATACTCTTACATACATATCTCTGCAGAATGTGCCAGAAATCCACTGAAAGGGAAGCAGCAAAGGAATTCCTGCTGGTTGGGGGTGTTGTGCACAGCAGTTTGAGCAGCTCTGCACCCAGAACTCCCAGCTCTCGTTTCATCTCTATCAGTGAGCATCACACATATAAAAGTGTGACAGAATGACACCTTCCAGTATTTAATTTCTGTTTCAAGTCACAGAGAAGGAGCAAAGTCTGTGTTAACAGAATACTTGGTATTACAAGAAAGTAGCATTCTTACAAAAATAACCCCTAATGACTGCATAATGATCCCACAGCAATTTGTTTAAGCGGCCTTTGAATTGTGATGTCACATGTCACAATTACCAGGCTGGTACGCAGAGGGTTCCGCTTCAGCAGAACGGCATTACATCACAAGTGACACCATGGGGGACAGGGCAGGGTGGAAGTGTTGACTGACAACCAGAACCGCGTTGCTAGGTTTACCCTCAGTACACATATTCCCATCTCAACAATTTATGTTTCTTGCTGCCAACATAAATAACAAACTTGGAAGCCATTATTTCATCACCCACATACAGGCATAGCAAAGTAATCCTCCTACATTTTCCATCCATCAGAGAAATCAGAAAACCACTTTAACAAATACCCCACCAGTAATGTAATTATTTATTTCTACCAGTAAAGAATTAGCAGAGCGTTACGCTCGTTGACTCGATGCTTCCATCCAGACAGGAGGAGATGCACCTCTCTCCTGCAGGCTGCTGTTCCCCTTTGCAAGAGAAGGGCCTGTCTTGACATGGCCCCACTTCTGGCACCTAGCTCTAGCTCCAGCTGATTTGAACAGCCCTTTGTGATTTAGATACCCAAAAGGATCTGATCCTTCAAGACTATTCCTGGCTGGCTTACACTGAAATAAAACTGAGACATTTTACTTCAAGACTTTGTACAAGTGCCACTTGAGGGCCAAGGAAACGGACTGTCACACTGAAGTAACAATCAGACCCTCAGCCATCTGCAGTGAGATTGGGTTTTTCCTTGACCCAGGGTTAAGCACACAACTGAAAGCAGCACTGTGGAGGGGTAAGGCCGAAGAGTTGGAACATGTCATTCTAAGTGGGTCATCGCACTGCTTCTGTCGCTGTGATTTGCTAGATAAACCCCGAGCACGCAGTGACCCCACTCTTGCTCCCCTGGGTTAATGCTCCAAGCTGTAATGTGAAACATGTACAAACACTGACTGGCTCAAGATCCACTAAAGGGTTTCCTTACACTACCACTGATTCATCTGTTATAGATAGGGGGTTTTCACATGTAACTGGAAATATTTGAACAGGTGAGAATCAGCCCCTCTCTCCCTAAACCATAAAAGAGAACAGAGTGAAGGATGCCTGAGGTAGTAGAGGGCAATACTTATATGCCACTGGAGAGCACTGGGAACTATTTATAGATTCCCTGCTTCTCCTGCAGCCAACACCGAGGCATAAAGCAGCACCACACACAATCTGAAGCAGAAAGTATGGAAGCCACATGCCATCAATACCACAGGGAAACACCTAGGACACACAAAGCCTCCTCTGCTAGTCACCAACCCATACCTATGCTCTGAAGTGAGCAGACTGCTGTAGAGGGGTACAGTGTTTTTTGTACCTAACAAAGTCAAGAAAAGAGTGGGCAGAGAAAGAAAATGGCCCAAACTTACATCAGCAACAGATAATTTCTGATCATCACAGTTTAAACTACAGAACTGCTGGGTTTAGCTGCTACAGAAAACTGACTTTTCAGCAGTGCACATAACTGATAAATGACACCATCCTGAAGCTACTGCTTACTGTCCAAGCCCTCTTCATTGTTTGCAACACACACTTTCTGTCTTTATGTACTTCACTGCTGGTCATAAGCAGCGCAGGAATTCTCCATTCGAGACAGGAATCAGTCTTCTGCAACTTATTTGTAGAGCACTCATTAAGAGGACCTTGGTCCTTTAAATTCTTAACTACCTTTTTAATTGGAGGGGAAAATCACTAGATTAAAATCAGTTGTGTCATTTATAGACACCTATTCATTCCCAGACTCATCCTGTATCTTTGATGTACAAACAGATGTTTCAGATACACAGGTTAGGCTAGCCTTCCAACCCCTGCTCCTACAAAAACAACCCAACCAAAAATAAAAAACAAAGATCCAACAGAGAGGCAGTTACTGGTGGAGAAAGCACAGCCCACTGGGGACATCAGAGGAGAACAAGACCAGGAAAACTTGTTTCAGGCCTTGGAAACAGTCTGCTAGCCTATTTCATGGAGCCAACCTGGCCAACCTGCTTCCTTCACCACACACACCCTGTGCTATCACAAATGCTATCTCCCCAGGAAGCTTTAGAAGGGCAACTGTTCAAGTCTGACCAGAGTAGGAGGAGAAATAGCAAATTCAATGGGGGAAGATGGCAAGCCCACTGGAAGTCATGCCATTTCTCAAATTCTCCAGGCTCTACAGGCATAGTCCTGCCTGCCCTGAAGGGTGGATTGCCCTAATTTTGCCTCCTGTACTATCACTCCTCCTCCTCCTGGTGGCCCCAGAGGCAAGAGGGCTATTGAAGGAACGAATAAGAGGAAAGATTTTACAGCTGGAAGATTCTGCAATTCCATTTAACCTACTCAAGGTCTTGCACCTGGCTCTTACCTTATCCAGATGNTTTCTCAAATTCTCCAGGCTCTACGGGCATAGTCCTGCCTGACCTGAAGGGTGGATTGTCCTAATTTTGCCTCCTGTCCTACCACTCCTCCTCCTCCTCCTGGTGGCCCTAGAGGTAAGAGGGCTATTGAAGGAACGAACGGGTAACAGAAAAGATTTTACAGCTGGAAGATGCTGCAATTCCATTTAACCTACTGAAGGTCTTGCACTCTGGCTATTACCTTGTATTATCCAGATATCTACCAAAAGCACTACCTGTAGCATCTTGGTCATCACAACCTAAAATCCAGAGCTTTCAGAGAAAGGTCGCCTGCATCAGGCCATAAAAAGTTAGCTAACATCACTCACAGCATTGGTTAGAAGGTCCTGACTCTAAACATGTGACATTCCCTCACCTGGGAAGACTTTAGTAAATTACTTTTAAGCTCTGGGAAGTGCAAAACAGAAGTTGCTAAAACACCACAGACAAGCAAAAGAAAAACTGAAACTTCTTTTGCATTTCTGAATGGGCTTTTTGTTTTCAGGTTTTCTTGTTTGGTTCTTTTGCTTTTGAGGGGGTGATGGTAAGGATTGTAGTCAAGACAGTTTCCAGGTCTTTATGTCCAGAGATATTTTTGTTAGGAGAGGTTTACTCACATTTCAAAGCACCACCTCTACCTACTATGACTTACCTGTCTGATGTGCAGAGAGAGGACTGAAGCTTGAAAAGCCACAGAGAGATCACACACAAATTCTGGCCTGGATTTCTGCATTATTAGAAAACTCTAAGAGCAAAAGTTGGTATGAATGATATTAACTCCCCACAAGCAGGAGAACAGCAGGAGTGGATGGACAAATACCAGTTTTAAGGTTGTGTATACACATAACTGACAGTTTTCACATTGACCATTCCAGATCTAGGAATTTCACGTCCTCAGAACTGAGAAGTTTGTCCCGATAAAGATTCTGCTGGCTTTATCCCTGCTGCAGTGGTATCCTTCCTCATGATACAGCGGCTTTTGCAAATGTTTTCTGAAGCCCATGTGCTTCCTCCTAACTCACCAAACAAAACTGAGCAAAAAAAGTCCCATCAGGGCAAGGTATGAAATACATCATTATTTGTTTCCATGCAGTATTATTTTAGGGTTTTTTCACTGCTAAGTAACCAATTCATGGGTGCAGACAAGCTGACAGCCTGCTTCTGAAATACCTCAAATATAAGCTAAATTTAAGCATTACGCCTGAGTAACTGCAGCGTGCGTCAGGAGCCTGGGATCCAGCTTTGTGGCTAGTTGCATTCTGAAGCTGCTGATCTCTGGCTCAGGGCCTGCCCTGTGCTTGAAAGAGAATACCATATTTGTCTTTCAGCTGTTGCGGTCTGTCACGACCCCATAAACACGGCTGACTCGTCCATAGCAACTGCCGTTACAACGCTAAGAGCCCAAGCCTGAGGTGAAAGAAAAACAGGTATCAAATACAGTACTTTATGGTACATAAAGCAGCAATTAGATATTTAAAGAAATTCTGATGCCTTTTTAATATAGTACTTTGAAGGTTTGGCACTGGGACTACAAATGACTGTGTTCTTACATGTGATCTCATTTGTTTGTATATGAAGTCTTGTATCTCTTAAACCTTGGGAGACCACAAATAGGTCAAGGTATTGATGTAAAAGTTTGACACGTGCTTTGGAGAAACCCTGGACTGCTCTGTACTTTTAAACATTTGTATATTCTTTCAGGCTTAAGGCAGAAAAACCTTTCTTTTTCTTTTTTTCTCCCCCTTATTTCTAAGCTTTTCAGAGAGAGGTTTTGGGTCAGTAGAATAATACAAAACTATTGTATTGGGAAGTCTGTCAGGTTCAGAAGAAGCCACCACAAACCATATTCCAAGTCCTTAAAGTCTCCTATTGCTTATGTGGCACCAAAACCTGCAGCAGGCCCAAGGGAAATACCAGGCACACAGTTCCAATGGTACTGATACTGCTGGATTATAGAAGAACTCTGTTCTCCAAGTCTGAAGAGCACTATGTTACAGCTGAGGATAAAGACAGGGACTAGACAGGGCTGCCTGGAATGAGGGCGGAGAGGAACTTCACAGAAGTCCCAGTCAGGATGGGCAGACTGGCCTCCTCCCTTACTTCTGTTTTCCACAAAGGTACTTTGTAGGTGGCAGTAGCAACCCCAGACTTTATGATGTTATTTACAATGGAAGGCATTCCCAATAAGTCAAAAGTAGGATAATTTTAAACATATAGACAGGAGGGGGAAAAAAGGGAGGGGAGGAAGCATTAAAGATCATCTAGAAGGAGGCTCAAGATTGGACCAGCTACAAAATACAAATCCCAGTGCTTGCTTCTTTACCAAGAAATCATTGTTCTTTGGACACTTCAGATCTTTTTGCAGATATATGCTTTCACTGACAAAAATAACCTAGAAGGGATAAAACATACACACACACAAACATTTCCATGAGACAAGACACACTTACTGCTACACACAAGATGTTGAGCTGAGATTTGAGCTGAGAGTTTCACCACTCCAAGGAGGACAAGCTTCCTCTTATCATTCAGTAATGACTAGAAGAAATGCCATATCTCTTCAAAAAGCTACTACCTCTGTCTAAGAGATTTCTCTCAAATTCTACTAAGGTTCTGCTCTTGAAGTCTTGAACTTTGCAAAAGTCTTTAAAAATTTAGTAACATCAAGAGCTTCTGAATAAAATCAGCTCCTTCTGCAGTAGCAGCATAGTTCAGCTCCACACAAACATTCCTTTTCCTGTAATTACATTTTATCTTGACTAGCTCAGGAATAGAAGGCAACTAATTCTGCAGGTATTGTAGCCATTCCCTAATAAGGATCATACTTGTACAATTACAACACATACTCCTGTAACTAACAT
>VXBZ01004945.1:263936-277341 GCA_013399135.1 Heliornis fulica | reverse complement strand
GATGCCGAGGCAGCAGATAAAGCTGATGTGCTGCTTGTACACTTTCCAGCGTTCAGGCTTTATTTGTGGGAGCTCGATACTCCCCTCGGTGGGTGGAGAAGCTGAGGGGACTGGCTGACGTCACCCGAGGAGCGGGGATAAAGCGCGGTGCCCACAGCTGTGGGATGAGTAAAACTGCCGAAGAGGCACACGAGGTCAGCTGCCCTGTCTGGCAGGTGCTCCCGTGACAGCACCCGTCCTACAGCCCAGCTTCTCACACAGACCTAAGGGAAAAAAGAACTGTAACCAAGAAAAAAAAAAATAATAATCCAAAAATCTGTCCACGATGCCACAAAACGTTATTCTCCAAGGACCGGCACCCTGGGGATTCAGGCTCTCGGGAGGAATAGATTTTAACCAGCCCTTAATCGTAACCAGGGTAGGTATTCTTTCTGTTTCCTTTCTATTTACTACATCTACTAGTTACTGCAGGTTTTTGCCCTTTGCTTCTCTGAAGTTCAGAGGGGCAGACAACGCTGTGAGGAGATTAACAAGTAGCTGCTAGTTCTGGGGAAGGCCAGCTGAACACTAACACTTCTCACAATCTTTGTGTGACGGGTTTCAGGCGCTGCTTTACCGGTCTAAGGGGCTTTAACTTTCTACTGATGGCCCAAAAATTCAATTTAAGAGCCTCGATGGCGGGAAAACTCTGGCATGATTTCCTCAGGCATATAGATGAGAAAGTTATTTTTGTGCCTACTAAAGGCCAGACCCCACTTTTATCATTTTCATGACCAGCCCCTGTGATGGCTGGGGGAGAAGACTGCTTGGCAGCAGCTCCTCACGTCTGGAAGTCTGTGTTTTGCAAACTCCCTGCCAACTTCACAAGATTAATCTGACTATTTTAATTAAGAACTAGTTCTAGTTATTGCCAGCAAAGGCAACAGCACCTGGTTTTACATATGTAAAGCTTTCCACTTTTGTGAAGGTTAAACTGATGAATTATTATAAGGTTATCTAGTCCTGAATACGAAGGAGACAGCTCTCTGGTGTTTTCTGCCATATTTAGAAACAGAAAACTTAAGTTACTCCCCCCCACTCCCCCTTCCCCAAGGACAAGAATCCCAGCCTTCATTTTTTCATGGATTTTGAGATAATAATTGCATTGAATATAAGAAACTAGTTACTCAATGAAGAGCATCTAAAACACTGTCAGTTGCCTTACATCTACAGACATAGATCTACTCAAAAGACAGTATATGTAATTTGATAACTTGTATATTTTAAAAATTGTGTTCAATGCAGAGCAGACCAGAATGAGTTCTTACATTTTTGATGCTTGTCAGAACCTGGAGACACACCAAGTGTGTTTTCCACGAGCCTCCAAATCACCAATGCCTAGTGCAGCCCTGCACTATGACTCAATATATCCACTATGCCTGGTATTAAATACACGTCAAGAGCCTTGAAGGGTGGATACTGCTGGTGATGCCTTGCAGTAAATATACTTCTGAACAAGAGCCTGTAGAAAACTGAAGGACCAACCTTTCATATATTATACTAGTATACATTAATTTAAACACTTATTCCAGACTTATATAAATATAAAATAATTTATTTATTTTAAATCAAAGTAAATCAGAATACTATTTGGCTGGATGTGCCTTCATAACAAATAGGATGCAGCAAATCCCTTAGAGAAACAAGAGACAAAAGCATTAATAAAAAGAACAAAAAAAGAATCTCTGAATGTTTTGGGGCCTTCATTGCCTTTTATGGGCCTCCAAAAGAAAAATAGTTTCCATTATCTCTATTGAAAAATATTTTAGCGGTGTCTGGTTTGTATTTTCTTTGTGTTTATCTAAAGTGCAATGGAGTTTAAAACTGCAATAACAAAGGATGTTACTATAAATGTAACTTTCTAAAGAGTAAATGATTTTGCAACTGACTCATACCTACCAAATGCCTCACAAGACACAAGCCATAGGTTTCTAGTATATTACAGGAATGCTCAAATTCACATTTCAGGTAGAAAATAAAATGAAACAAAATACAGAGGAAAATTAAATTTAAGCTTGCTTAGCTAAAGCTTAGGAATATTAATAGTAGCTAAAGTTTAGGAGTATTAATAGTAGGTTTGTTTAAAATTAGTATTTTTCTTGAGGCAACATATATTAAGAAGAGTCCCTAAATAAGTTCTTGCAGTACCCCTTAAGTAATAATGAATATTTCACAAGATCCATATGCTTTGCTTTGTATGGCCTTGGTGTTCCTTTTGTAAAAGGTATCGCCAGCAGCCTGTTCACATTTGGCTTAACTGTGCTGAGAAGAAACAAATTACTAACCATAAAATCAATAAATAGAAATTATTTTTAAACACATTTTGAGTAAAATAATTGGACAGGTGTTAAGTTTGGCTGGCTAGAGGCCTTAATTCAACAAGGGAAAACTTTTACCAGGACTTGCCAAGAGAGACAGACAACATAAAAGATCATCATCGATCTGTCTAAAGAAGAGATGTCATCTCAAAAACACATCAGTAATTTCCCAAGCAAGGCAATTCTCTTGACTGTTTCAAACAAATGCAAAAACCACATATCTCAGTCACCAGAGAGTAGGAAGAACAGGAGGGAACTAAAAATAGATATATTCAGATTCTATTAGGGTCAGAAACAACAGATTAAGTAGAAGTAATTAAAATATTTCCTGAAAGCCTTGGAACTTTGCATAGATGCAAAAATATTACATTAATGACACTGATAAAAAACCCTAGTCTTACTGAAACTCACTAATTCCAGTTTATTCTGGCCAGAAGATAAATTATAGGGTTGCATTCCTCTAAATGCTTATGGCAGAATATTAAGTCATATTGAATAAAGCATCACAGAAACAGTTAACACTTGTAGAGGTTGGAGGGAATGGTGAAATATCAAGTCTAGATTTAAGTTCTATTTTAATTTAATTTTTTCCAGATCACAATGCATGTATTTATGTTAACTCAGTGTTATATTTAGCCACTTTGTCTGCAGACAATCATAATTCTCTTCAGAAAACACAAAGCCTACAGTATTTATGATGGAGCTTCACAAGTCTCGGTAACAGATGCAGAAAGGGTGGGGGGTTTTCTCAAAGTTTCATGGCAGACATTGCCCCTCATGTCTTAAATAGTTGTCTAGGCTCTGACAACACCCAAATCCTTGTATTCCAAGATACCTAGGATACAGGAACAACAGGCATGCCATCCAGACATGTCCTGAATACAGCAAAACTTTTCCCAAAAGCACCAGTAGAATCTACCTCCTGAAGCCAGGCAGAGCAAGCAACAAACACTACTCATGATACATTGAATGTGTACTGTGAACACACAATAGTGATTCTAATAAGTTCCTTAAGAAACAGCATCATTTACCCAGAGTATCAATGTATGTCAATAATCCCACCACATGGTGTAACCTTGCAGTGCACAGCCTGGTCCCTTGCCATGAAACATAGGCTGCAATACCTCTCTGCCCTCTTTCTCACAAACAACAGTTGAGACTTCCCCCTCCCCTGTAATATTGAGGTAAGAGAAGAGCTAGCAGACAGCCCTATTCCTCCAACCCCATCCTAGAGAAGATCTCCAGCTCTTGCTATCAAATGAAAGAGTAGATGAAGGAAAGGGTTATACAAGGGCAGTAGCTCCATACCCCAGAAGGCCTAGGCAAGTAGAGCTCAGCACCCCCATCAAGGTGTTAAGGCCCAACAGACACATCCCAGAAGCTTGGCAGTAATCAACTGAGCTAAGGAACAGGAAATAGAGACTCCTGGCCCTTTCACTTGCTCCCAGCAAGCTCTGGTAGCCCTGTCCCACCACACAGCTGGTTACCACTACAGCTGGTGCCAGTACACTAGGACAATCCAGGGGGTTGTCCGTTATGACCAGCAAAGTAGGGTGAGTTAGGTCCCGCCAGCAGCACAGATGCAGGGAAACACACCGTGCCAGGCAGATGCAGGATCATTATCTCAGTACACNGGAAACACACCGTGCCAGGCAGATACACTACTTTGCAAGGCACGATCATTATCTCAGTACATGGCTGCAGTGTGCCACAGGTACAGCAGATGATTTGTTGTGGGTCAAAGCATAATCAAAAAGGTAACCTGTTCAAACAGGTTTACTCTTGTGAGGGAACTAAGAATGTCTAGGATTTTTGAATTTATGAGTATTTACTGGTAGACTTTTTATGAGTAACTCCATTCATACTCAGATTATTCATTTTAGGACTCTGTTAAGCATGCAATACATGAGACCCCTCTCTTGGATACCTGTGGTCTCTTTTGGAGTGGTCTCTCTGGGCAGCTTACTCACTTCCTCTGCTGGAAAACTGAGAAAGACCAGAATTAAAGAGTATCTCCATAGCATGTTTTCCAGTCTTCCACAATGCTTGATTACTTTTAATGATTGTGATAGTGCCTGCTTTGGCTGTAATGGAGACCAGCGAGATAAATTCTCTCCAACAGTTTTTCTACTTCACACATGGCACTGATTGACATTTTTGTCCCTTTACACTGGGCTTCTTTCACTTAAAATAAGCAGGTAGTGTTATTTTAAATAAAACATGTGCCCTTTTTTCTGCTGCACCAGAAAGGATGAATTCCAGAAAAGATGAATTCCAGAAGTTAAGTGCTACATCCATCAATGTCATGTTGCTGTCTTGGTTATCCAAGGTCACCTAAGATGGCAATACACACCTAAGGGACCTAAATCCCACTCAATAACCAAAGACTGGTTTAAATAGCGTGGTGGTACGAGAAGACACTATAGTTAATAAAGGCCTGCAATCCTACAACAAGTTTTAGTAATACCTTATGTCTACAATAATTAATTTAAAACAGAATTATAATTTTATTGACACAAGAAAAAAAAAAGAAAAACAAGCTTAGAAAGATAACCTAACCCAATAGGAAATAGGGAACATTATTTTTTTATCAATTTTCAGTTGTGCATGGTGCTTAAGCAGTTCCCTTTTGTGTTATTTTTTTCAGATTACACCTGGAAGCAAGGCTTCAGCTGCCAACCTGTGCCCTGGTGATGTTATTGTAGCTATTGATGGTCTAAGCACAGAAAGCATGACACATAACGATGCCCAGGAGAGAATTAAAGCAGCTGCACATCAGCTTTGTTTGAAAATAGAGAGGTATGTGTACATGTCTGCTTACTTCTAAAAGAAAAGACTGCCCAACCAGCTGATTATATAGTGCAAACATTATACAGGGTAACTGTTTTAAATAGTTCTAGGAATTCCACAAGACCTTTCAAATTTCAAGCACCCAGAGCTACTTCACCAACTCCAGATCAGGCAAGGTGACCCAGAACATGTCTTCACAGCACAAGAAGAACAGCTTCCCTCAGACAATTCTCCATATTTACTGAACTACAAACTGTGCCACCTACAGCCTCTGCTGCCTACCTCAAATGTGACATCTGTTGTCAGTAATCAAATAGTTCCTTGTATTTTGGGGGAAATAATAAAGCCTTCAGCTAGCTGCCACTTGCTCGGTTACCCCCATGCTCTAACACCCCTTCAGCCGCAGTTGCTTGTCATTGCCTCCTGCTCCCGATCACAGACAAAGGAGGTAGCGTAGCCTCACAGTTAGGGAAAACAACATCACGCCAGACTTTCACAAGGGGTGACAAGGAAAGGGGTTTAAAGCCAACCTCGTCAGCCACAACAATCCAAACACAGGATTATCAAAGCAATATTAAAAACAAGGAAAATTTTCAAAACTTCTCTTACCTAAAATGATGGAGTCCAGAGACCTTTTTCATTTCTTTCAACTAAAGCCAGCAGCAGAAACAACCTGCACCTCCTCTTCCCCTGAGTTTGCTCAGCTGTTAATCAAATCACCTAGTGAACTCTCCCAGTTACCTCCAAGCATCAGACAGCTGTGATTGACACCAGGCCCTCAAGGAGCCACAGCACTTTATTGCAGCTGACCACAATATTCCTTTCCAAATACAGAAGGCTCTTGGTTTTTTTGTGTTTTGTTGTTGGTTTGGGTTTTTTAAGTAGTATTGCCTAATTACTACAGCACATATCATGGTTAAAAATTCCTCCAGTTAATTCTAGGTTCTGTTACAGATGGATACATGCCATTTAGCAATCACAGAACATCAGGAGTTGGAAGGGATTTCAAAAGATCATCTAGTCCAACCCCCCTATCTCTAAGGAAGCAATTTTCAACATACAGTGTCATTGTGCCTATGAAATATTTGCATCTTTTAAAAATGCTAAATACTTATATAACAGTTAATATATTAATACCTAACATTAATATTGAATTTGGTTTAAAATTAGCTACTAATTCTCAGAATTGTAACTGATATTCGCATGTTGGCTATCTCTGCCTAAGGGACTGAATCATCTGTGCAACTTCTATTTACAATAGCACATATGCTTTGCACACCTAGATTGCACTCCCCCTACACTGAAACCAGGTTTTGCATGGATATTATGATAATAAAAAACAGATCAATACTCTGATTTAGGATTATTCTAATATAATCACTTACTTGTTCAAAATATTCTGAGGGCCCAAAATTCATTCTATAAATCATTACCAAAAAAAAACCAAAACTGTACAAAGTTCGATCAACTCAGGTCAGAAAAGCTCTGACTTCCCTTTGCATTTGGTAACTTAATGAATTGTTTCCCATTAATCATAGTGTGTGTAAAATTTTACAAGGAAAATACACTTTATATATCATACATATTGTGCACATTATGTATCATTGATGGCATTTTTGTCAAAATATTTTAAAAGGATAGAACTGCACATTTTCAAGCTGCATTATACTTTACAGGGACATATACAACTCCATAGGAATTAAACCCTTTTAAATCTTGCCTTTCCTTCTTTCTAGGGCAGGAACTAAATTATGGTCCCCACAAGTTTCAGAGGATGGCAAAGCACATCCTTTCAAGATAAATCTGGAAGCTGAACCACAGGTATGGATTTTTAAAAGTTACCTAACCATTTCTACTCACCTTTTTACACTCTAAATGATCTCCCTCGTGGTCGTCAAAATCCTTTGAGTAGCACTTCACCCATTACTGCCAGTTTAAGGTAACATGAACCATTACAGTTATGGTATGTATGAACATCACGTTATCTGATTGGATGTTTTGATTTTTCAGCTATAACTGAAACAAACATTCACAAGTTACAACATATTCTCATTTTTCTTTAAAACTGTACTTATCACCATAGTCTTATAATGGAATGAAAATAGCTCCTTTGATTGTGATGTGATTTAAGTTGCTTTAGCCTTTTAGATATTCTTGGGAATCATGGTGAGAAATTTCTTCAATCAGGAATAAATGTCAAATATCAATGCAGTCACAGAATCACAGAATGACATGGGTTTGAAGTGGCCTCAAAAGATCATCTAGTCCAACCCCCCTGCCAGAGCAGGATCACCTAGATTAGGTCACAAAAATCATTTTGATGTAGCAGTCAGTTAAATAGAGCTCCATTCATGCTGAATCTCTTTACTTTCATACATTTTTATACTATACCACAGTGCTGAAAGTTACAAATTTGTACAAAACCCATTTACTGATCAATAAGCAAACCATTCACAACTCCTGACCAGTAAAGTCTTGGTCCTTGTATGTGACCAAAGCAAATCTACTGAAATACCACCTCTCTTCAAATTCACATCCAGTCTCCTGTGCAAAGCTGTGAGCCAAAGTCTCTGTATTGCTACACATTAGCTAGCTGCTGTCTATAACTCCATCACTCAACTTTGTTCTCTCAAGAGGGAGAAGGAAGAATTTTCTGCTGATCCTGGAAGGCCAGGATCAAAGCAAGTATGTCAAAGTATTTATTCCATGCTATCCTAGGAAAAAAAAATAAATGAAAGTGCAGACACCATTTCATAAAATCCTGTGCAGTAAAATACTTTCACCAATTCTGTTTACATAGAGACACTCCTAAACATGAATATGGCATTTCAGAGCTCCAGCTCTCTCCCTTCTTTCCAGTATAAAAACCTGCATTAAGTGATACAGAAAACTTCATCAGAAACAACACAGTCACTTCAGCAGTAGGAGATAGCATCATGAAGAAACAAAACTAATGGAACTGCATATTTTTGTGGAATAGCTAGGATACACAGAAAATAAATAGCAATGGAACCAATTCAGTAAAAAAAAAGCCGTAGGTGTGTCTGTCAGGAGAGTAATCCCTGTGCATGAAAGCTGCATTCCTACAAAGGTTAGTTACTTAAACACACAGGACTTCCCTGAGTGTTATGTGGAGACTACTGAAAAGCAGTCCCCATCTGGCAGTCAGAAAAACTGTTTCCCCTAGATTAAGTAGACAACCTCTTAATTTTAGATATGTCTCTTTTCTTCCTTGGAAAATCAGGAGTATCCAGGATATTTTATAAATAACAGGGTCCAGAAAAGTAGCAATGCCTTTAATAAAATATGGGGATCCATTCTAGGGACAACTTACACTTTAGATCAGATTCTTACATCTGAGTACATCCATCACACTGACCTCCCTGTGGAAAAGATACAGCCTCTTTTCTACAGTTGCTGACATTTTGAATTAAATTTTACTGCACATTTAATCACATCACACGAGAGCCAGCAGTGTGTATGCCAGTAGTAAAAACAGTACAATATAAAAATTTCTTTAACCACAGATGACAAATTATTGCACAAATAAAATCTGTGCTGTTTACATCATACTAGAGTTCCCCGATGTCTAACAATAAATAAAGGCATTGAAGCCCAGACAAATGGAGAAAGATCCAAAAGCACTACAGGCTTACTGCAAATGCAAAACCCTTTTATCCACAAGTGCTGTACACATTGACTGGTGTGCAGAAATGGAAAATAACTGAGTTCTATGAAAAATATTGCCTGCATTTATATAATACTTTAAATTAATCAAAAGGTCATCGTTGGTTTAAATCTGGTCTGAATTTTTTCACTCTTGCCAGATATTTTCAAGTTCACTGAGAAAGTTTCACAAAGAAAAGACAATAATTTTAAATACATTATAAGTCAACTAAATAACAAAAATAGATGAAGACTCACAATCTTCTCGGTAAATAACTAATTTCTATTTTCAAGCAAATAAAAGATAGCTACAAATTAAAACATATTTTAAATTGCTTGGGAGTTGGGACAAATATTTGACCAAAGAATGCTTACTTTGGCTTACTTTGACTCAATGAATGCAAATTATTCTACAGATGCTTGGAAATGGTTATGTGAAAACTGATAAGGAACTAAACACAGTGCCTACTTGTCCACTTACTGTGGTTGGACTCAGTGATCTTGAAGGTCTCTTCCAATCCAAGTGATTCTATGATTCTGTGGTTCTAAGCTATGAAACCAGGAACCTTTACACTGTATCACACTCTTTTATTAGGCTGAGCATTCCCAGAGGCATATTTGGAGACTGATACAGGCAACTGTCATAACACAATGAAAGTGCTCACTGTTTTTTCCTCTGGGAAAGGGAACCAAGGCAGTAAATCTTGTAAATAACCTACAGCAGGACGTGGCTGACAGACAGCCACTCTGGAAAGCTACATATAAAAACTTGCCACCCATTGGAGTAGCTTATTGTGTGATGGGTATATAATAGGAAACAACAGACTACATGAAGTATTACTAATACAATCATATTCTCTAATACATCATATTCTCTATAAAAGTTATTTTGATCCCAAGGTTCTCAAATAATATAATTAGGAAGAGAAAATAAAAACCATCTAAACAACAAGCTTTATCTTAAGTTATTTTCATAATCCTTTCTGCTGTATTGTCAATGTAGAACATTAGTGTGACACCTACATTTTTTCTGTTACAGTCCCTTTAACCTAACATAAGATTTCTTGAATTGTTTTTACTTGGGCTTTCCTTTTTTGCTTCTATCTTTCCCTTTGTACATTTTGTTCAACGTGACTAGTTTTTTTGGCCACAAAAGACATTATACATTCTTGGGAGAACAAATATACTATACATGTAAATAAGGAACATATCAATAAAAAACCCAAACCCACTACTCTAAAAAGTAAATTTATAGTCTATTATGACTTATAATACAATTTTATAGCAATATAATTGTTATAAAGCAATATAGTTGTGCTAGTCCAGTTCTGAGGATCTCTTCCCTCTTCCATAAGAGTACTCAGACATAAAGATTTTAGTCACATGGTATCTCCAAAATGTAAACATTTGTGTACTGCCATAGCAATTATCCCCATGGAATGCCATCATATGATCCATGTTGGATGCATTTCTACAGACCTCGGGAGCTACATACATTCTATTCCTGATACGTATATCAATGTAAAATGTAGTTAACTCTGCAAAAAGGACAGCAGTCAGCTGGAAAAAAAATAAGAAATTGAATACCAAAATTCTCAAATATTCCTGATTAGGAATTTCAACAACCTCCAGTTCTCATTTAGCTTTTGAACTAAAGGAGGACTTTCCACAGATTAAATGCAATGCAATAAACACAAGAGCTGGACTATTTTTGCTACTGTATGTTCTGTCACTGACATTTATATGAATTGATGAGTTAAGGAGAAAATGGAATTGAAGTCTAACTAACTGCAAATACTTGTTTCACAATGTTACATGGTAAACATGCTATTATGGTGTCATATGTCTTCTGTGATGTTGACTTGTCAATAAATAAAAAAGGGGATGAAATTACAATGCTCATGGTTGGGTTTGTTTGTTTTGTATCATACATTTAAATCAAATTTAAATACTTCAACATTAATATCTTTAATTAAGTAGACATGATTCTAAGTACTAGTAGATTATTTCCATTTACTAATACATTTTGTTCATTGCAACACAGTTCTATAAGACAGGAAACAAGGAATTGCAAGTAAAATCTTTGTGCTCGTTTATCCGATTGCTGCTTTCAGTAGCCCCTCACAGTGCAATGCTGCTAAACATTTTCATTTAATCAACCTGCCTTTTACTGTTTGCATTTTCTGGTTGCACATTCTATATATCCATGACTTTTCCTTAGGTTGGTTCCTAAATACATCTCTGATACTGTTTTTTATAAATGAAAAATAAGGGCCAAGTCGCATTCAGGTTTTCTAATTTTTATAAATTATTCACAAAACTTTGAACAGAGACTTGATATTGTCTGAGAAAGGAAATAACACTCTGAGGAATGAATAAAATCTACAGATGACAAAAATGTGCCCATAATCCTTATCTAATCTGCTCTTATTATCTTGGTTTATTCTATGGATTTGAGAATTCAGGTATGTATTCTGGTTTCTAGTAATATGTTGCATTCATTCTAACTGGAATTTTTTCTGGCATTCCTAAAGGCTAAGGGTAATCTAAAAAGACATTTCTGCATCAAAACCAGTCTTTGTTTAGAGTTTTATTGAGCAGGATAATGAGCCTAGTTTGTACAGCTTGCAAGACATAAATCAAAGACCACACCTACACCTGAATAATTTTAAAGCTGAAAATGTCAGCTGTGTCACCATTAAAAACATGTGTGTATATATATCTTTAGATTATACAGCATCATAATTTTTTATGCACACATATGCTTCAACGTAAGGAATAAGTTCAGAATATCATCAAACTGATGTATATCAAGACTATTTCTGTTTAAAGAAGCATGAAAAATTGTGTTTTCTGGGAAACATTTACAATAAAATCTTCATACTTCTGTAAGACCTTCTATCAGTATGTGGCAAAAATGCAGAGCCAGAGATAAAGCATTAAACCAAAGCAAGTAAGCTAACTATACACAAAAAGTTTCTAAAACAAGGAGGTAAAAAAGCCCAAAATTCAGAGAACAATAGAGCAGGTTGCTATGATATTCATCATTTCCATTTCTTCTTAAAGTTGCACACTATTTCCACACGTGGAATGCCTTCTGTTCTCCCTGAGGCAGGAAAACTAATAGTCTCTGTAAGCATCATATAGATAAATATCATATAGAAAAATCATGGAAAAATATAGCATGGTTGCACCAGTTCAAAAATAACAGTGGCAAAAGTAAAAGCTGCAGAGATTAACAATACTGATGTTTTACTCATTACTAGCTTTGGTGTGCATTGCAGCTTTGTGTATTTTGTCTGCCTATCATGTACAGGAATTCAAGCCTATTGGTACAGCTCACAACAGAAGGGCCCAGCCTTTTGTTGCAGCAGCAAATATTGATGCCAAAAGACAGGTAGTGAGCTCCTCCTATAATTCTCCCATTGGGCTGTATTCATCTGGCAATATTCAAGACGCGCTTCACGGACAACTGAGGGGTCTCATTCCTAACTCATCGCAAAAGTGAGTACTGGTATTTACTTATAATTCATGGTCATCTGTGGTATATCACTATCTGTTCTGTTTCCAGTTGAAAAGTCCAGCTCTTGCTGTTTTGTCTTCTGATAATCAGGAGTTTATTGATTATCCCCCCCCAAAAAAAAACAAAAAAACCAAACCAAAAAAAAAAGGTGGTAAATGAAGCAATTCTTTCCAACACAGAAAACTATCCATTCAGCTCTGTAGTAGCAACACCAGGTAGCTAAAATTTGCTCTCTCCATCGGGTTGCAGCACTGCCTACCATCCCTCTCCCTTACATTTGCACTTTAATTGAATGTTTCTGAACACAAAAGAGATTGTATTCTGAGTAGGGGCATGTACAAACTAAACACTGTTACTTCATGGTTACAATGTAGTTTCCTTTAAACTAGAACGAGCATTTGCAGGCCAAAGAAAGTTACTTTAACCCTCTTGTCTTTACAGGATGTGAACTACTTTGAACACAAGCATAATATTCGGCCCAAACCTTTCATAGTCTCAGGCCGAAGCAGGTTATAAACTGCGAGTGCTGTGCTGGATTTGGATGCATGGTGTTATTTTTTAATGGATACTCACTATTCATGTTCATAGAGCATACTGATGTATTTATTCTCATAGTAGTATATAGCCTAACACTAAAAAAACAAAAAAACCAAAACAAAACAAAACAAAAAAAAACCAAAAAAAACCCCACAACAAACAAACTTAAATGGTTGACTTGCAGAGATCAGGCTTGAAACTAAAATTTCTATTTCCAAAAGAAAGCAGGTCCACAGCCCTATCTCAGTTATACTGGTAAAAGCCTGAAGTAACTGTACTCAAGAACCTGATTCAGTTTACAGGGTAGCACCAGACATTGTATTCTTATAAATCACAGAACATTTGGAGTTGGAAGGGACCTCGAAAGATCATCTAGTCCAACCCCCCTGCCTGAGTAGGAATCCATGGCACTCTAAAATCCTTCTGTCCAAATGCAAATGCACGTCATTGATTAATTTTCTAAATAAAAGATAGCTAGTTATACAAGTTATCATCTAGGCCATTCAGAGATTTGAAGTTTGCTTTTCAGCAG
>VXBZ01004945.1:245865-263864 GCA_013399135.1 Heliornis fulica | reverse complement strand
GAGATATCTGATGTCGCAGACACATAAAGCTCTAAAATGCAAAAAGCTTAGATATATAATATATATATATACATAAGCTTATGTAAAAG
Source organism: Heliornis fulica (assembly GCA_013399135.1). Lineage (NCBI taxonomy): Eukaryota > Metazoa > Chordata > Aves > Gruiformes > Heliornithidae > Heliornis > Heliornis fulica. The sequence continues at coordinate 263,775 of VXBZ01004945.1, read as the reverse complement.
CTTATATTTTCATTCATCATTTTAGTGCAATATTCCTGTACCATAACTGGGGATTAAATTCCTTGATTACTATTATTTACATTATTAAAAGCAGTGCAAACTCTGTGGCTAAAACCACAAGGAAGCTCATAGTGCCCAAGTGATGCAATAAATTGTGATCTTCCTTGTTATCCTTTCTAGCAGTAACAGTTTTTACCAGTAGGCTTAGTCTTCTGTATTTCATTCTGAAAGTTTAAAATGCCTGCACTTCAATTATACTAATTTAAGTCTAACAAACTAGACCAGAAAACAGGATGATAACTAATTCCTGTGTGCAAAGGACAATCTTGTATGGACTGTTGGTTTTGTGAGATGTGTTAAATTTTCCAACCACCCGAAGAGACTGAAAAAGTTGATTAAAGTCCCACCCTTCTGTGAACAAGAACTGACTTTTGGACCACGAGGTACCATTTCCAGGTACCTAAATATCCCTGTAAATATCCCTTTAGGACCTCAACTAAAAGAAGCTGATTCTGGACTGTGGGTTTGAGCAAACAGATCTGATGTTTGCCATCATTTTGGACTTTAGTCTGACAAAACTAACTGGAAATTATATTTAATATATAATTACATTTGATTTATACTTATCATTTATTCTAACACTACTTTGGCTGCCGATAGGAATAGTTGTGCTTTTTCTAGCCTTTTCCTGCTACCTCCCGTTTACTAACACTATCCGCACTGACAAAACTCTACTGCAGGATCTAGAGCTGGTCTTGATTATTCTAAAAGAAAAGACTGTAACCTTTGTAAGTTGCCTTTGTATGAATTTTCTGGCTGGCTCATGGAATTACCATTGTTTTGATACACATTTGACTGTAAAGTATATATTTGCTTTTACATTTTTGCAAAAGTGGTCCTTCACAAACTCCCATCTGAATCAAAGGGAGATTTTGGGGTTGTCTTCACCCAAAAGTAGCTTCTGGGCTGAGTACTGTACCATCAAACTGGGAAATAAGTATTTTCCCAGCTTTACAAAGACACATTCAGCTCAGAAAAGAACTGAACACACCCCTGATATGCAAGTTGGAGGAAAAAGACTAAGCATTTTTCATCTCATAGCTCTGAATATCACACAAATGAAGTGATATTTTCCCAATGACTGTGAAAAGCCTGGTTCTATGCTGTTACATAGCAGTAACAAAGAAATATCCTAAAACAAAGAAACCTCTGAGGTGCTATCAAGAAAAGATTGAGGTGTTCAAAACAGTTACACCAAAAAAGGCTTTAGGCTCAATATTCACATTATTTTACTAATCTTTTTCCAGAGATCTGAAATTGGTCACTTTGGTAACATCGAGCAACTTTAATATGTCTGAAAAACTATACATCTTTTTCTTATATATGAATTACATGTAAAATCTACTTCAAAAGCTGTAAAATTAATTCTATAAATACATAGACATTGTTCTTGTGAAGGACCACTTTACATTCTACTGGAAGCACTGTCATTTAGAAATGCAAAAGTATGCCTGGCTGATTTAGTAGCTTTTCTTCTTTGAAATTTAAAAAAAATATTTTAAAAACTATATTTTTACATTAATTTTAAAAGATTAATTAGTATCTTAGTTTAGAATTTAAAGAAATCTAGGAAATGACACACTGCTTATTTTATTATTATTTATTATTTTATTATTTTTTCTCTTTGGCTGTGTCCTGAGATGTTTGTGAGGTACCAGACTGGAATGATGTGTCTCAGATTCCAGTACTGCAGATGTTCCTTCTGTCACTGACACAGACAACTCACATAACCTCTGTATGTTATCTTTTTGTAGAGGTTACAAATTATTCACCTAGAACAAAGAATCTGAGGGAAGCTTAATTAATCCTCAACAGAATCTAGCGTTGAAAAAGTAAATTAATATTATGTTCTTAATTACTCAATCCATCAAAGCACTATTACTATCTTTAAAGAAATGCATGCCAGAATTTAAGGACTGCCTTATAACTGTCACTGATACTTTCCATGGGAAGATACTTCTCAGTGAATACACACATACATTTGCTTTTGTCTACTTTCTGTACTTTTGCTTTTCTCTATCTGTTCTGTTCACGCTTTTCAGCCCTGTTAACCTCACCGAATTCCTGTACTTTTGTCTCCACCCACTGCACACCCTCCTGTAACCTGGCTATTAACACAGCGGATGCAGCACTCCTTCGGGGCTGGACTGCGGCAGTGGACGCAGCACCCCCTCTTCAATTAGCACGGTTAGCTCTATCTGCCCCACCGAGCTCAAAGCAGTGTCTAAGATGGCCCCAAACATTCCCTTGGAAATGGAGCTTCCTGGTGTCAAGATTGTACACGCTCAGTTTAACACACCTATGCAGTTGTACTCAGATGACAATATCATGGAAACACTGCAAGGCCAAGTTTCTACAGCTCTGGGGGAAACACCCGTAATAAGGTAATTGGAGCAGCATCTTTAATATTTGTGAATATACAAATATAGACTATACTGAAAATCATGAGGTTTAATAACGTCACACTGCTTCTACGACAATGGGTAAGAGGGTTAGAGAGAACCTGAGTAATTTAAAGCCATTCATCATTTTCATTAAAATATTAGTGATTTTAGGTTTTTAGCCCAGAATATAAAAGGAGTCTTTCTGAATTTAGAAATTATTATTTCATAGGAAATAATCTTATAAATAAAAACTGATTATACTACCTGGACTATTGNGTTAGTGTTTATTACAACTATTTAAATTCAAGTTATGAAGCTTAGGAAATCTTGTAGATGCTTATACAGTTTGAGATGTTTAACTCCTACTCAGGACAACTCATTCAGTATGACAAGCCCTTGTCCAAAATGAGCCAGAATTGACCTTGATGGTCTGCTAACGTAATCTCTCACATAAGAACTTCCTCCATCTCAATGACTAAAAGCCAGGTAGGAACATTGTCTGGGTAACAATGCTGATTAAGCAATAAGAATTTTTAAAACACTGTTCATTTTTTTTAAAGGAACAATTCATCACTCACCTTGCTTTATCTTCACTTTTGCATAATAGTAACTTACTTTTCTGCACTACAACAGAACTGGAGTTAATAATTCACAGTATGTATGGTGCACAATAAAGCTAATTACTAATATTATAAATAAGCAATAATCACTCGCACCAATGAGCCTTCTTCAACACCTTGCAGAACTGGGCTGTTACTAACCATGAAAATCATATTTATATAGAAGTATTGAAGTTCACCCTATCTGGTTAAAAGAAAACTAGTTAATTAAGTCTTTGCAGAGCGATATTGCTCTATTGCATTAATATTTGTCCTCTATCACAACAATTAGAGAACTATTAGAGAATTATTCTGAAATCATGGACAAAGCCCAGAGTAATCAGATTTCACAAATGCCTGTGGAATTCCCAGCTTGAGAACTGACTCTAAGAGGTTTGAAATGTCTCTTTTGCTATGGGATTCCTTACCACTGTGTATTCATTTAGAAATATTATCTCACACCTTTGTGCTGGGGTGGGGGGGTTTGCCTTTTGTATGTAATTGTATTATCACTTCCTTGATGTTTAGAAATATTTTAGTAAAGAGGAGAGGATCAAGAGTTTAATCAGTCATTGGGGAGAGCTGTATAAACCAAGTTCATTCAATAGAAAAGTTTGTGACAGGAAGAAAGTGGTAGAAGAATGGTTCTTCAGCAGCATAAAGACAGCTCAGAGAAATCTGTTGATTTAAGAGGATGCAAAGAATAACGTAAGCAACAGGGGTTACTGCCCAACTGCAGCTGCTCCTGCTGTGCCATCTGACAGCTCAGATGCTACTCTGGGGAACAAACCAAACCCAAACCCAGTCTAATTCCTTGTGGAATTAGTTGTTTATTTCCAGTGGAAGCTTACCTAAGGTTCAACAGACAACAGGAGGCTAGATGCAACAGGAAATTTAAACTGGACATTTATGTATGTGTCAGTGAGATAAAAGACTTAATCAAAGTAAATTTGCACCTTTCTAATTAGTCCCAGTAGCAGTTTGAAATTTACAGATGCCACACATTCAGCCTAATTCCCATCAGTGCATATAGTCATCTATTCTTCCTCTCAACTAGTTAGGGTGTTAGGTATCAAGATCAATTTAAAATATCCACCACAGTTTAAAATAACATGAAATATTCTTGGTAAAATAACTGGCACATGGGTCACTGGAAATACAGCCATCAACTGTTGTTTGGACAATAATTTACTTTGTATTTTTATCATAAATTGGCATTACAAAAGTTAAGCCATGTACCACTCTAAATTTTTAAATTTAATTTCTCTTCATCAATGTTTACCTTACAATGCTTTCTACTAGGTCATAACTATTTCACTTATTTTGGCCATCTCCATAAGTTAAATAAGTGACAATTATCTGAGCCAAATAATCATTCTATTAACTAGTGATTGAGCCAGCTTAGAAAAACAAGAATACTTTCATGACACTCTCCCAAGAGATTTGTTTGTTTATTTTTTGGCCGACCTTAAGTAAACATATGAGCTGGGATTTTAACAACATTCATGAAGCCAGATGCTGTGAAAAGGGGACATCTGGATACCATACCAGAGAGTATGTGGGTAGTATGGCACTTTGCAACCACTTTGAGGTTAAACACAGGTGCCACCGGCCTGTTGCCAAAGGCTGTTAGAGACAGAACAGTAATTAAGGAAATACTTTTATGACTTTGCAGATTTTTTTTTTTAAGAAATGCACAAATATTTTGTTCATCACTTTTTAGATCAAGAGAAGACTTTATAAAGAGACGCTACTTGGAAGAAAGTCTCTCAGGAGTTTAGGAACACACTAACTCTTTCCTGAATCTTATTCTATGCCTGGTAGAGCTATTGCTTAAAGTTGTGTTTGTTAAACTACTTTATCTACTCTCCCTCCCTGTGCTGCAGTGACCCATCTCCCAACTCGGTGCCTCAGTCTGACGTGTACAAGATGCTGCATGCCAACCAGGAGGAGCCCAGTCAACCTCGCCAGTCTGGCTCCTTTAAGGTGCTCCAGAATTTAGTCTCCGAGGAAGGTTAATAATAACATATTCTATCTCTTCAAAGTGTTTTTTTGTTTGTGGGAAGGGGGAATCTGAGGACAAAATACGAGACATCAGAGCTGTAAGAATTTCTGAAAGCCCAAGTCATTCTGAATCTTATAGATAACACATCAGCCTCCTAACATATCCCTCTTGCTTTTATAGCTAGTAGGCTCCTGTGTGAATGAAATGGGGGTGTTCACCACATTTTTCAGAATCACTTCTCAGAAAGTAAGGTCATTAATGTACAAAGTTGACTTTAACTGGGTGATAAAAAGTTTTATACGAGAGAACCTTTTCCACATCTAGGAAAAGAGAAACTTAAAACAACTCCTAAAATAATTTTTATCCATCCCTTCTTCATTCTAGGAAAAAATTGAAACAGGCAATTTCATATACAGTCATATTTCCCTCAAATGCAGCTGTTTTGAAAACAACATTACTAAAGGCTACAAATTTGTTATATTTACAGTAAGTGTAAAGAATATAATACAACTAAATTAACCTAAAAAGTAAATATTTAGAATTTTTACATCTCAATATTTACCAGAAAGGGGATTAATTTAACTGTGTGTATGTGTGTGTATATATATTATTGTGGGATTTTGCTTGGCATTTTCTTATATTTTGCTATAATTTTATATACATATCGTGTTACTAAGCCTTCTGAATTTGTTGTATGGTTAGTTGTATAAATAATACCCTTCCTAACAATAGGTCTTGACTATATTATGTTGCTATCTTAAAGCCAAATCCTTCTCCCTCTCCTGTTATATCTATGACCTATTAGCATACAATTTCATGTCTATGAGAGAGAGACCACTATATACATATATATATACACACACACACACTACTTCCTTACTTGCTTTTTGGTTACAGCCACATAATATTTTTTCCCAACTCCCAAGAGGTGGAATCTGACCTGCTAAACTTGTACAGAAAAACTTCATTGTTTGTTGATATAAGCAAAAGACTGTAAATACATCCAGAAATGTATTTACAGGAAAACTATTTAACTGCATCAGATGTTTCTGTACTAGCCTGTACATAAGAGGATCGCTTTTGTTCTCAGAGGGACGCCCTGTGGGTACAAGAAGTGTGAAAGCACCCGTCACAAAGATACCGACTGCCATGCCTGGTGTCCAGAAAGTGCCACTATGTGACAAGTGTGGGAATGGGATTCTGTAAGTTGTTTCTTTTTCAGTTTGAGAAATCTCTACTTCCAGCACATGTCCTCAAACACTACCACAGCCCACAGGAATGTCCTCTGAGTGATGGACTTGGTTTCTGCCTGTACTAGTAGAAAAATGCTTCTAGACATCAGAGACCTAAAACTACATTGTCCTCAAACCCAAATGATTACAGTATATCTTAGACACCTTGAGACAGATGATTTCAGTTTTGACAGTGCACCATCAAGGCTTTAATTAAGATTTCTCGGGACCTTTTGCAAGTTGAACATTAACATACATATCGAAACCAGCAGTGACCTGTGATGTATTGTCTCAGGCTGTGAATTCCTACCAGTTTATTGGTACTGCAAAGCATCCTTTCTCAACACAGTGGGTATACATATAAAGCTCTGTGGGCCTACTTGAAAGCTACCAGATGTCTATCTGAAAGACATCACTAACTTCAGCAAACACCACAGACAACGACGAGCTCTGTGAACAGGGTCCCCGAGAAATGTGGGGTTTAAATTCATTTTGTCACATAGTTTCTGTGTTACAGATAAACTTAGCTGTCTCTTCAAACTCTAGTTTTCCAATGAACTACCGACCTGTGTGATCAACTCTACAGCATTTTACATCCCTTATTCAAACTCAGCTTCCAACCTGAAATTATACAGTGGCTGGCAAAACCACCAGACATACAACCTAAAAGCTTTAAGATAAACACCTAAAACTTACTTTGTGTCATGCTGTAGGTTCTTCTCACTTTAAATTCACATTCATTAATTTTATTTTTTTTTTACTTTTGTTTCCATACAGAGGAACAGTGGTGAAGGCACGTGATAAATACCGTCACCCAGAATGTTTTGTGTGCTCTGACTGCAATCTCAACCTGAAACAAAAAGGCTACTTCTTCGTGGAGGGCCAACTGTACTGTGAAGCTCATGCACGAGCTCGCATGAGGCCGCCGGAAGGATACGAAGCAGTTACTGTTTTCCCCAAATGCTAGTCTTACAGTAACACACAAATACATGCATGCACACAAAAGGCCATTAACAGCTTAGAACTGCAGTACAAGTGTCAGGATGTCTCCCTGATTCCAAAGTAGCAGCTTTAAAACCTTTTCTTGTGGGATTCTGAGGGAGGTGGAAGTCCCTGTTAGCCAGCAGTAGCATATTATGCCAGTAAAATTCTGCTAAAATATTATCTTTGAAGTTGCCAGTATAACTTGATGAAGTATAAACTAAAACATCTATTCTAGAATTCAAAAAAAAAGCGAAGCAGCTGAGATATTACATGATATATTACAGCACATACAGAAGTGCTGTAATCAAGACTATTTTTAACATATACTTAGTATCGGTGCAAACACCAAAGCCATCAAAGTGTTATAGGCTGGGCCCTAACTAATGTAAAAACTTGAAAGATCATTAGAAAAGCAGTTATTTTACATGCATAGTGAAACAGGTTCATGTCTGCTTCCACCATCTATATTATTCAACTACCATTAATGTATGCCAAAAATAGATTTTGCTTATTTTGCTTTGAATTTGGGATTATATCGACTTAATTTTCTGATGCAACTACTGTGATAAAGAATAAATACCAAGTCATAGAATAAAATGGCTAGTGTAATAAAGACTGTTCAGGAAGAAGCAAAGCAGAAGTTATACATTGTTTTAATGATTTGTGATGGAATCAGCTTTCACACCACTCAGCAGGAAAGTGTTCTGAGGCATGCACACACATCCATTGTTTTGTGGGAAAAAAACCCACACACTCTAATAGGAACTCACTGCAAATGGAGAAAGAAAGTAAAATTGAAAACATTGCTGAAGGAAACAGTGCTGGGTTTTCACATCTGTAAACAATCGAGAAATAGCAGCATAGTATCCTGATTGTTGGTAAATTAAAACTTGGACAACTTTAAAAATAAATGTTAATTAAAATATGCAATGGAAAAAACTTCTACAAAAATCCTGGTGAAGTCTCAAGGAAAAAATGAGTGAAATAACAGAGTTTTTACATCCATTTATGAAACTTCTTAAAGACTACACTGCTTTCAGGTAGATGCCAGCTGCATATACACACCTGAATGGTGAAGTAAACTTCACCATTCAGGTGTGTATATGAAGTAAACTTCACCATTGAAGTGAATGGTGGAATTTTGAAAAAAAAATCAACACGATTTATAAATGATTTATTGGGATATTTGGAACCCAAACAAAATTTTATATCCTCTACAAGACTAGAAGAAACAACTCAGTAGCAAATATTCTTATATACTCTCCCCATTCTACAAGATAAGAAGCTCAAAATGTAAGAAAGGATATGGAATCAAAATAAGCAGCTGTATAAACTTTAAATGTATTTTTAAAATTCAGGTGAGTCTCAAAGCTTGAAATACAATGTCTACATATTCAAAGACTTTTCAAAATGTCTTAAACTATGATTTCAGAATTTAAATGTTTTTAAAATGTGTGTTTCATTGCATTTATAGTTTTTGTCTGCATATCAAAAGCAGACAGAAAAAAAGCATTGCACCCTTTTAAAGGTTAGTTCCTTAATAATTTTGGGCACAAAACATGTATCATGGAGGCTATGTGTAGCATTTATATTTTTCCATTGATAAAGCCCATAAAATAATCCTGAAAATCATTCAGAAGGTGAGAGTGCACATTATTTCTATTTTTACAAAGTTAAGTTGTCATCAGTATTTTAAAATATTTGCTTAATGTTCATTTCTTTGTGGAGTAACTGAAAGTAAAAATAAATCTACTACACACAATGAAGACTCTGTACTTCTTTTCAACTGGTATGAAAGTAGGAGCATCAGGTGACTTGACAATTACAGACATTTTCAGTCTGACAGAGGCATAAATTTCAGATTTATCAAACTGCTGGCAAGAATGAAACACATTTTTTGTATCAGGCATCTGACTGTGTCATCTGGCAAAATTAGCTTTTTAAAAGTGAATGAGATCTTGTGCTTTCAAAACTGAAGGCCCAAAACTGCATTCTCTTTAGCAGGCCCAACATACCAACTGTCCATGTGGGGAAACTCAAAACTACAGGCACAAAAACTGTTGACCTGATGCCAAAACTTTGGGGAGAGTTTAGTGATGTTACATCATCACATGGTGATATTTTGAGAGGTTTGAGGTTGGACATGACTTGGACAGAATTAGAATATAAGTACTTGTAAGTACTGGCCTATGTGAAAGGCTTTGCACTAATAAAACATGAAGGAAACAATGATTTTCAGTTAATGTAGATTCTACAATCCTTCATCCTGATAGAGGAGGAAAATAGGAAATCTCATCCCACAGTCACATCAGTCTGGAGGAATTGAAGTAAATATTTAAATGTGAGAGAAAGATATAACAATTCTCCCTAATGGGTGCTCAAGGCCAAATTCTTTATCTCATCAGGGCACCAGTGGTTCCTGGCACAAATCCTTTACAAGGGTTCCAACTAAAGAACCACCCGCTTTATCTTCTGGCTTAAGAATGGCATAGCCAGTAAATCATGACAGCTTAATGTTACTATGCCTCTCAGCTGTGTCCAGACTTTATATAAATATAAATATAAATATATTACAAGCTGAGGAGAGCCACAGCATTTATTTTTAGATGGAGAGAAAGATAGCAAGTGTGACTTCACATGCTTGTTATCTCGACTCTTCAGATGTTGACCAACAGGTGTGAAAAGCTTTCCTCAGCTATGCTACTGCTGCATAAACAGGGGCTGTTCTGGGAGAACACTCACATCTTAAGTTAAAAACTTACATGAAACTGTAATTCTCTAAATCAAAACCTCAATAATTGCATCTGAAAATACACAGATTCATTTATATCATATGTTTGTATCAATTATTACAATACAAATGCTTTTGGTATTTGAAACAATGCTGAAGTGTTGCCAACAATTTGAAATCTAAAATGTTCTCTGAAGTAGTTAAAAGAAACTATGTTGTTTCTTAACAACACAGAAATGTTTCAATAACTTTTAGGTTTTCTGACCACATTTCATCACACCAACACTTTTGTTCAGATGCTATTGAAAGTAAAGCCCCCATCACTCCCACGTCCTGTATTTTGCTTTGCATCACACAACAGCTCCAGAGCACACACAGGCTAATGCACACCAAGCACTAATGGGAATTCAGTCCACAGAATCAAACTAGAGGCAAACAGACCCTTCCTTGAAACACATATGTCCTGGTGCCCTTCCTGGTGCCAAGTCCTCAATACCAATACATGCTCCTATGGCACCACACCACCTGCTAACACACACATAGCTGGAAGCATTTCTTGCAAATTAAAAATTAACAAAAATTTAATTACTGACACTTTAAAATTGGAGCTATATCAGTCTCAGAATTTAGACTCAGGTTCAGATGTTCCAAAGCTCAGAGGTGTTTGATCAAGAACCTGTGTTTGACCCCACCTGGAGTACTGCATCCAGCTCTGGGGTCTCCAGTCCAGGAAAGACACAGAGCTGTTAAAAGGTCCTACAGGAAAGTGTGAGAGGGACTGTTCCCCAGGGAGTGCAGTGACAGGACAAGGGCCAACATCTTTAAGATGAGGGACAGAAGAATTAGATTACATGTTAGGAAAAAATTCTTTTCTCTGAGGGTGGTGAGTCCCTGGTACAGGTTGCCCAGAGAGGTTGGATGGGGCTTTGGGCAACCTGGTTTAGTGAAGGTGTCCCTGTCCATGGCAGGGAGGTTGAAGCTAGATGATCTTTGAGGTCCCTTCCAACCCAAAGGATTCTGTAGTTCTGTAAGAATTTTGGTTCAAATTTCTACAAGGTATATAAAAGGAAACAACCATGCCATTGGGGATAGATCTGACTCGCATGTAAAATCCAGACACTTGATCTAAACTCTCTTTTAGATGGCTTTTAGACAAGGACAGAGTTATTATTTACATATTGGGTTCATACATTTATTAATAAAATATTGGGAATTAAAACATATTTTTGGCATATATCCAGGAAATTTTATCTCTAAAGGCAACCATTTTCTGCAGTTTACCCTTTTTGTTTGTTTTTTTCTCCTCTCATCCAAGCAAGCTATTGAGATAGCTTCTTTTGAAATTCTTAAGAAACTTCCAAAAGCAGATTATTCTTTTTTTTCATTTTTATATAAAATGCCTTCAGCATATGCTCAGTACCACCAACTCAAATCTTTGTCTGCACAGCATATGCTTGATACGTAATATTATCTACACAATGTCCAAGTTCACAAAGGATTTTGTTTCTATATATGGTAAACCACACATTTGTTTTAGCATACTGAGTGAGTGGTTTTAGTTACACTCAATATACCTAATCCTCCCTCTTCCCACACCAGGGCAGGATCCAAAGACCAGTAAAGCTTTTAGGAAAGTCTTGAAAGATTGTACATTATATTACTCTGAAGAAAATGCTCTTTTGGCACAAGGACAGCTGCCCAAAATAAAACCTTAAAGCAACACTTTTTCATGCAGTTTGTGCACTGACAATATTACAGCTGTGCTGGAGTGACAAATCCAGAAACACAGAAATTGCAAAGTACTTAAAGATTATTAGTAACTACTCAGAAAACAAAATATTCAGTATATACCAAGAGGATTTTGAGCAGGAGGAAAAAATCTCTTGCAAGCTTCTCACAGCCTTACTTTCCCAAACACTGTTCAAAACCAGATTTTTATAGAAGTCTAATTCTCTATATAATGATTCCTTAAAAAAAAAATCTTATTAGCACATTCTTGATTTAAGAGGGCTTTAATTATTCTGCTAGACCAACAGCCTGTAAAAAGTTAATTAGCCCAGTTATACTAAAGAGATGTATGACTGGAACAATATGTTCAATGGAAGAAAAGGGAAGACCAAAGAAAGAAAAAGTAATAAACGTAACCAAACTGTTACAGCACATTCAAGCCAAAAACAAGAGTCCACACTGCAAAAAAGAGCAATGTTGTTTATGATTTTAAGGAAATGGTGTAGGGTGTCAGTAGGAAGACCTTACACTCCTGCCACACAACACAGAAATGTTCCATCCATTTGCACACAGTGAGTAGTTTAAGTACCTCAGCACCAGCTTTGCCACTAGCATAGCTACAAGGTGCTTGAGGTTGCACAGATACACAAAGCACAGGCGTAGGTATGTTTCTTTCAGCAAGAATAAATCCCAAACAGAATCTATGATGGCAGAAATTACAATTGGTGTTTCAGTCTACTTATAGGTCTACCTATAAGGTCTACTATAGGTTTCTATAGATATCCATATCTAATAGATATATAAATATCTACTATAGGTACTTATATCCTTACATATTAACTACTCAGCTTGTGTATAGAACTCATTCAACCTATTAATTATAAACGAATTATTATTAAGTGATCATATTTCTGATTGAAGCTTCTTTCTTCCCTAAACTCAAATGAATTGGAAGAGTAGAACAATGTAATAGTTACACACATACAGATTCCTACCCATACATGAGGGCAAGTTTGCCACAGTGGTGATAAAAGAATCCTCTTTTGATTTTACCTTCTAAAGGATTCTGCCCTTGATATTTCAGACCTCCCCAAAAGACGTCAATTTATGTAAACTGACCGAATCTCTGACTTAAACAATGCCTCTCAAGTTAAAGAGCCAAACTGACAACTCCAAATATTTAATGTATTCTGTCTCTGTGATCACCCTGTCAGACCCCACATGCCTCACATACTTGTGTACTTACTGTGATCATGTTTTAATAAACCTGTCGAGATTGCACCTGTTCAAAGGTCCATGGAACATGTCCACCCATCCTCTCACAATAATCAAGAGGTGACAGCTGTTCCTGTAGCTGATTCTAACATTACTATCATATTTAGGGACAGACAAATTTAATTAGCTGTTCATATTTAGCCCACATCTCCCTAGGGAGATTCATGGGGCTATCAAGACCTGAGCCATGCAGTCTCAAGACAGGTTGGTATTCAATACTGTGAGGTACAAGAACAATGGAGTGTGTCCAGATACATTTCCTTTTTTTTCCTTTCTCTTTTTAAAAAGTAAATAGTGAATACCACTGCTGACTTCTGTGAAAGCTTTATCTAAGGCAGAGACAATCAATGTCAAATATTGCTTAAATAAAACACTAGTAATCCTTGGCACTACTTACACCTTCATATTAAAATAATAAGGCCTGCCATTTTTCCTAAGTTTTGCATTAGCTGATGATGAAGTGTTTCATAACAAAAACCAGTATTTTTGCAATCTTTTCAAGGGTGGGGAACGTATTCAGTTTTTTAAAAAAGACATTAGTTGTGCTTTTATTCAGATTATTAGCCTCTAATCATACTAACTTGAATCATTTTTTTAAAAAAGCAGGATTCTCTTCAGACCTTAAAGAAAAAAACATTTACCTTCATCCTCAGACTCTCTCTTCTGCCTTGAAATGACTACCTGTAAGAGGTAAAAGAAAGACTCAGTTCATAAGATGAAACACTACATCACCAGCTATCAGCAAGCTCTTCCAAAGGTTTCTTTTCCCTGCTTAGCTCACCAACTCAAGACAAGTGCTGAGCAAGCACAGGGGATTTCCTAGGCAAAACATTCTCAAAATATATCACTTTCTCTTCCCCCAAACAAGGTTTTTTAATCCAAGAGATACACATTTATCTAAGTATCAGAGAGGTTTGGGTGTTCACAGCTAAATGACCACAGCTGCAAGAAGTAGGTATGTAAAGAATGTTTATTTTCTGCTCCTTTAAGATGAGACCTAATGACTTCCTCCATCACTTTCCTCTTATCTGCTTTTGTCTAGTAGACCCACCAAAGGAGTAAGTAACTTAATAACAAACAACTGACTGCTTTATACATATATTTATCCAAGAAAAGACATTTGTTTTAATTGATCTTCACTTACGTGAACTTGTTCTATAGTTTATGTATCCTTGATGAGGTGGAATAGGTGATTTTTGTCAAAAAAAACCACTTAGTTTCTCTTTCCAAGGTTTTACCTCCACATCCAATTTAACTACCCACAAAGCCATCTGTGATGTGACCAAGTATTTACATACTTACATCCCACAACCCTTTTTTGTTTCTAGCAAACCCTTCAACATAAGGTTTTCCCATTGATCTGATGTAGCACTTCCCAGCTTAAAAGGAAACCAGTCTGGAGCCCTCAGCTATGAAGGCAAACAGTGGGATGAGCAGGCCACCCTAGATACCACACAACCACCACAGCATACACACAGTCCCAGTCAGCAACCAATGGCAAAACCATCTTCTAGGGCACAAAGGGACTCTCCATCACTTGTACATCAAGAGTGTACAAGGGACTGTGTGACAAAGGCTGGTTGCAAGGTTTTTAGCCTGCAGAAGGGAAGCCTAAGGGGAAGCCTTATCACTTTCCACAACTACCTGAAAGGAGGCTGTAGTGAGGTGGGGGTTGGTCTCTTCTGCCAGGTGACTAGGGATAGGAAAAGAGGTCTCAAGTTGCATCAGGGGATGTTTAGATTGCATATTAGGAAAAATTTCTTCAATGAAGGAGTGGTTAGGCATTGGAACAGGATGCTCAGCTGATGGTGGAGTCATCATCCCTGTAGGGGTTCAAAAATCTGTAGAAGTGTCACCCCAGGACATGGTTTAGCTGACACGGTGGTACCTGAAAAACAATTGGGAGTTGATGATTTTGGAAGTTTTTCCCAACCTTAAAGATTCTGTAATTCTATGATAAAGGTTCTGCCAATCCTGCCTTGGTGGCCACAGAATTCCTGTTCCAGAAATCCCCCATGTCCCAAGTCATGGAAGAACACGAGCAGCTGTTAGGTCTTGAAAATAACCCTTGAAATACTCTTGATCACACAGTTCTGTACATTATTTCTTTATAGGTTTGTACCATTCCCATTTGCTGGCCTTTCTAAGATGGTTTTTACTGTTGTACATACCAACTGGCCACTGCATTTGCTGGTTTACTTCCATTAAGCACAAGCCCACCTCTTCCCTACAATGTAACTGCTTGTATCATATCATCTCCTGACACTTCGGTTTGCTAATGCATACTTTACCAGATTTTCTTCTCTCTTTTTTTCCCCAAGATTGGAATCTGATAAATTGCTGATAAATCTCATTCATGAAGCCTAGAAAATTCCAAAACATCTTTAAAGTGAACCTCAGGCTTCTTCTACCAGACTTCCGCCTGTTTTTTAGTCTTTGATCATCATTACAATTTGAGGCTGAATTATAGATTCTATCATCTCTTCCAAGCTAGCTGAAAATTGTTAGGAATGCTTCATAAATTTATTTGTTTTTCTTAAATTTATCATATGATACCTTTTGAAAGCATGGTTTTTTTTTCCTTCAAACACTATGTTACTCCTCAAATTCAGTAATGCAATCTCATAATTGCCTTTCCCTGACTACTCCTTTCCTCACTTAACTTGCCAGCGCTTCCTGAATTTCACCAACTCTTCCTATGCTTCTGGCAATGTTCAAACACGTTGAATTTATACCCACTGCTCTGTCTTATCTACTCCTATATTTTGTTTTCAGTTTCTTTTACTTCCACAGATGTTGTGAAGATTTTTGGAGTGTTTTATTTTTTAATAAGAAGCCTGCTGTGTCAAGGGTGCATTTTAGATGAGTATCTTAACACGATGTAACAAAAATATTAGGGAACAGAGCTCATGAGATAAGGACTAACAGCTACATATATCTTCATTGACTGCTAATACAAAACTAACTCAAACTGGCCAAACTGATTCTTCATTTGCAGCCAATTGCCTAATAACTTGACTTTTTTTCTGTGATTTCGTGCAGTGTTTAACTTCCTGGCATGTCTTTTTGCACTGGAAAATTTTCCTGTATGTTGCATAAGAAATCCAGAACATTCTGTTATCTTTTATTGTTTTCCTTCATGGAGAAATACAGGTCAATTTCCAGACATGTACTTATCTAAATTGAGGTGCATAATAAAGCTTATTTCTAGACCAAACAAGGTATTGGTCTCATTTCAGATAAACATGTACAGCAGAATTTTACAATGCTCACACTGTTTTCAGGCCAAGATTTCCATGTATTTTCAGGTCAAGACTTCCATACCCATTCTCCATTTATCTCACATTTAGGTCTAGACACTTCTACTTAGGAAGGTGTTTTATTTTCAGTTTTCAAACAGCTGATCTTGTTTGCTTAACTGCAACCAGGAGCTGACAGCTCCAGAAGATTTTTGTTGCTGTCCTGACTGTGGGTTTTTTTCAGGAATCCAGGAAAGACACAATGCAGATACACCAAGAACAATCTCTCCAGCTCACACACATCCTCTGACAGCACAAACAGGCAGTAGCATACCATGAAGAAACTTCCATGTCAATATTCTTTTTCAGGGTAGATTTATAGTTTTGTTATTTAGAACCATTCTTTAGACTTTAAAACCACAGGATTCAATCTCTCCTTAAGTGAGATTCACACACAGACTCCTGGTAATTCTAACTTGGTGTGTTCGTGTGTCACAATGCCTACACCCATCAGTGGCAGAACTCACTGGTCTTCATGGTTCTATCCTCACTGACAAAGATGATGCAGTATTCTGAGAAATTTCCAAAATTTGGATGGGTTGTACAAGACTCGTGAAGGAGCTGAGCCTGAAAGTCATTTTTACATTTATTCAAACAGTAACATTTTCTTGCATCACACATAGATTCTGCTTCCTCTTGCAGCAAAGCTTTCTGCTGTCTTCAAGATCTTTCACGGTATAATATGGTCTTTTACAACTTACAAGCATTTTCAATGTTATCTTTGACAAAACAGCAGAGCAAAAAAGTCATAGTTGATTTGCTGGCATAGTTTAAGGACAACTGGAAATGCTCGATTCAAAAATGAAAACCATTAACTGTTAAAAAGTGAAAAACCTTTAAGGGCAAATTTCTCCATCAGTGACTCTCAGTAAAAAGTTCTGATTCTAGTTCATGGACGAGTACTGAAAAAACACTTCTGGGGATAATATTGTTATGATATTAGAACAAGACCCCAAAAAATCCTCAAAACATGTATGTGGGGGACAAATTACAGTGATAGATTTTATGTTCTCTTAGTTGTGGATTGCAAACATAACCCAAAACTTGTTTTTTCCCTAAATATGCCATAAAAAAGAAAAACAAAAAAAATCTGTATTGGAAAATAAGTAGCTAAATATAAGATTAATGTTCACTGGGGTTGTGTAATACTGCTGAGCAAATTCCAGCCACTAAACTCTTCAGCTGTCCCTGGACAGGTGTAAAGTGATTTCAGTAACTTTGTACTTGCACAAAAGCAGGTCAGAACTATTTGGAGGGACTGAAAACCTTGAATATTACAGCTATGCTATTCTTAAGGACTGAGAGCCATGATCACAACATGACTCTTTTATCTACATCTTTGCAAACTAACCTCTAAAATTATGTTCAAATGTACTGCTATCAATATTTTTGTTAGCTTGTGAAACTACCATCTTCTGATGCTACAAGTACACATGTAAACTTCAGGGTAAGCAATTAATTAAAAGCTCCATGACCAAATATTAAAGAACTCAATTTCAACATCTCCCACCACTAAACTAATCAACCAACTGTATTCTAGATTTCATCTTGTTCCTAATAAAAGTTAAAAAACTGCACACAAATTGAATTTGAATCACAAGGTTGGAAAAGAC
>VXBZ01004945.1:234131-245446 GCA_013399135.1 Heliornis fulica | reverse complement strand
CACTGCTGGCTCATATTCACTCTGCAGTCAACCAACCCCCCCAGGTCCTTCTCTGCCTGGCAGCTCTCCAGCCACTCTGCCCCAAGCCTGTAGTGCTGCACGGGGTTGTTAGGTTCCAGAAATAAAAAGGCTGCAGTTGAATCTTTTATTTCATAAAAAATATCCCACCAGATCTTTAGCTTTTATGCAATATTTGGTTTAACGAATATCTATAACTTCTACCAATTAACTGTTATATAAGCTTTAAATTTAAAACCTGTCATAAAAATTTAATTTTAAAAATCCTTTCAACTTCAGCAGTACTGCTTTCCAAACCTTATCAGTGATGTATGCTAGCAGTTGCTTTTGCAAGCCAACATTTCCCATGTACATTGGCCTTACAGGTGCTTTGCAAGCAGCAATGAGCCTTAGACATTCAAGACCAATCTGGACACGTTCCTGTGTGACTTAATCTAGGTGATCCTTCTCAAGCAAGGAGGTTGGACTAGATGATCTTTCGAGGTCCCTTCCAACTCCTCATGTTCTGTGATACTGTGACTAACAACCTGTGTCTAGTATTACAGGCTCGATTCACCTAAGCCCTTTAGTTACCTGAGGAGTCTTTCAGCGAGTCTTCTCAAGCAAATGCAAGTTATTTGAAGTAAATGGATGCTTTTTGTACTTGAAGCACAAAAAAACACTAAGAATTGATACTGTCTGTATACATTCCAGAGGTGCCAAGTATTTTTTCCTCAGAAGGATAAAACCACACTCACAGAACCTGTTTAAATTTAAACAATGTGTGGCAGAATGTTAAATTGTATTAAAGTGTAAGTGACAAAAAACACGTATCACAAACGTGACTGCCTGGCAGAACGAGCCGGCCCAGAGGGACAACCCAAGGAGATGTGCACAATGAAAAAGCCGAAAAAACAACCGAACAGAACAGAAACCCACCACAGCTCCACACAACAGCAGGGAGGAAGCGGCGCTTGGCACGCTCCCCTCAGGGTTGCCGCGGCTGATACCGCGCAGGGAGCAGGGTCTGGCCCTCAGCGACAGGCGGCACGTCAAGCGTCTACCGCCAAGCCCGGGAGCGGCGGGGCTGGAAAGCCTCACGGCGGCACATCCCGGCCTCCCTCTGGAGCTGAGGCGCGGCCGCCCGGGCTGCCGGTGGGAAGAACGGTGTGGAACAGCGCCACCGCGCGGCGGCGGCCGGGCTGGAGAGACCGCTGGGACGCGGGGAGTGACAGGACCGTTTCCACAGCGGGGGCAGCGCACGCCTCGCCGCGTCAGCGAGGTGTCTCCCCTGCGCGGCAGGGAGGTCTGGCGTGGGGCGGGCATAGCAGGCTCCCGGGAGGGAGCGGCGTCGGTGGGAGGCGAGACAATGCTGGAGCGACGGGCTATCCCGCCTTTTCCCGGGGACCAGCCCGCACACACCGGACCGGTGTGGTGGTGGTGTCACGGCTTTCTTTTGGCGGGAGCCAGGGCTGCTTCCTCAGAGACCTTCCAGGCTCGAACTCTCCAGAGGTTGGTCCTGCCCTGTGCCAGGAACTGCCTCGGGGCTCGGACAGCCAAGAGCAGGAGCAATAAGCAATTACGTCCTTTCTCCGGCTGAATAACAAGGCTGAATTATCTCTGTTCTCGCTTGTTAGATCTGAAATTGCTCTTTCTATGAAGTTCAAGTGTCATTTTTATTTGGGGATAATCACAAGGGGGCAGAAGACCCTATTGACTGGTAAACAACAATGGAAATAATCTGATGTGATTCTGACTGCAGACAGGAGCAGCATCGTTGAGCCACAGAATAGAGGGGTTGGAAAGGACCTTAAAGACCATCTTGTCCCAAACCCCCACCAAGGGTAGTGTCACCTCCTGCTAGACCAGGTTGCTCAAAGCCCCATCCAACCTGGCCTTCAACACTGCCAGGGATGGGGCTTCCACAACCTCTCTGAGCACCCTGTGTCGGTGCCTCACCACCCTCAGAGTGAAGAATTTCTTCCTAATATGTAACCTGAATCTCCCTTCATCTTAAAGCCATTGGCCCTTCTCCTACCACTCTATGCCCTTGTAACCAGTTCTTCTCCAGATTTCTTGTAGGCCCCTTCAGGTGCCAGAAGGCTGCAATAAAAATGGTGACTGGATGTAAAGATTCTTACAGAATTTCCTTATGGTGTATTTATTTAACAAAATATAGGGATGTGCCTAGTGCCAAAACACCACTGACAAACTGACATGCAGGAGCAGCTCAGGCCAGCTACTCATTACAGCTGCTTGTATGAAGTGCTAGTTCTTGATATTCACAGGCCTAATAATTTAAAGCTAATCTGTTTTACAACACTCAACAAATTCAAAGCAGTTAATATGTCTATAAATATAGTGATTGTTTCAATATATTTCTAACTATGAAGGGCTAGGACTATTCGAGTTGTCACTCCTTACTGATGTTTTTCAGTAAGAAATCAAACTTGCTACAGTATTCTGAAACTTGCAAAAGGACTAGCAAACTATGTTTGGTTTTAATATCAGTATAGTTGCATAGCTCAGGTGTACTTCTCTGCCTGCCTCTTTTCTTCCCCTTTCCTGTACTATGGAATTTTCCAAAGCGGAACACATGGAAAGCTGGACAAACATTGTTCTATGCACCTGCTCATTTCTTTAGCTGAGATTTTTTCTGGGCTTCTGAATTCCTGTGACCTAAGAATGATTCACTCAAAGAAAAATCCTTTGATCTATGTAAAGAATTTGCACTACTTACTTTAAAGCACTTCTAAGTCATTAGAGCTTATCCAATATTGCTTCTGTTAATGCAGCATACTAGGATTTCCCTTTGCTAATCCCAGAGACAGTCCAACTTTCTTATGTTGCCCGACCAGTACAGCACAGTCTAAACCAGAAAGACAATTTTGGAACTGGAGTATGAACTGTAACAGAAGCACATTTGGTCTCACTGCAATGACTAAGATCAAAGTAATGCCAGATGCGACAGTGCTTTCTGTAATGTGAGCAACTGGCTGTGAAGAACTATGCTGAAATCCTTCCAATACTGCAAACAAGTTTCTAAATGGCTACTGAATAGTGAAAGAAGCTTTTGAAAAACTCCTGTGGACTCAGGATGGGTGAAACTGAAAAAATATCCTAACTCATCTCACAAAAAAAAACCCCAAAAACAAAACAAAACAAAAAAACCCCAAACAAAAACAAAATAAACAAAAAACCCCAAAAACAAAAAAAAACACCCAACAGAAAACTCTATTGACCACTTTCCTGATACTTATTTTAGATTCTTCAGCAACAGCTGGAATAATTTCCCACATCAGCAACAGACTGGAGAATATAAACATGGTAACAGTAAAATAAAATTATCTTAAAATAAAGAAGCCTCCTGCTGCAATTTTAGATACTGCCATGAGTTATAACTAAGGTTTAAGACTACTGTGTACATTAAGTATACATTTAATCATCTGTCCATCTTAAGATAGTTGATAGTTGACAGTTGACCTCCCTTCTAGGTTCTTGCTCTTTCTTAGTTACTGTATTATTTTGGGGCTTATACAAACTATTTTAAAACCTCAGGAAAAATAGAGGAAAAACTGAGTTAGGAAAAAAAAAAGGACTAGATCCTTCTTTCATTTTTTTTATTGTCACCATAAACTCAAGGAAGCTCTGTTGCTTTCAAATAAATTTTTGAAAAGTATGTGGGTTGGGGGGTGGGAGGGGAAACCCAAAACAAACAATCTTCTCACTGAGATTTTTCTCAGTGAGAGAAAAATCTCAGTGAGAGATTTTTCTCTCACTGAGATTAGTGAGAGCTAAAACATTACCTGTTAGCAAAACATTACCTGTGATTACATATACTATTCCCTATTTGACAAAACCAAGGTGAAACTATAGTCTCCATACATCATCTCTGCTGGAGATACACTCAATCGATTTAAAACACTTTACTTGGTATTTTGTGCTTTCTCTGAGGCCCAGTACCAAATGAAATGGGGTTTATGGCAATTGTTAACATTCTTTTCAATGGCATTGGCAGAATTAATCAGAACAAGTCTTGATTGGTAAACTTCTTTGGTATTAATTTAGTTTTCTTATGCTTCTAGTACTGCTATGTTTCACAATTTTTACAGCATGACAGGTATTGGTACATTTGTTTTTAATTTTGTGTGATAGCTTATGGAAAATCCTGAATTACTGAGAAAAGTTCATCATCATTAACAACCCTGTTACCTGTAACCTCTTCCTGTTACCACACAGTCTTGGAAAGGAAAAATATCAAAACATAATACTGAGGAATCAGCTGAAGAAATGTTTGCAAATCCAGTGGGTTAAATCACAAGAAGATATCAAGGAATGTATTAAAGTAGCAAAGAACTTAAGAAAATTTAAAGAACTCGAAAACCAGGAAAAAAACATCCTTGAGGAGGAGATTAATCAAACCCACAATGGAAACCAATTTTCAATACAGACACAACATGATTTTCAAATTAGGAACCAGAAAGTAGAAGAAAAATATGATTGCTGTTACCTGTGAAAGAGAGACTCAGCACAGTCCTAAAGTTTATTTTTGTAATAGGAACACTTCAAGTTAAACAAATAATAATAATAATAAAAAAAAGAAATATCCCAGCTTAGAAAAGATAATAGTTCCCTAGAGCAAGAAAGAAACCAGGTGAAATGCAACACGTAAGAGAAAAAGCAACAAAATCAGAACTGGAAACTCATCTTCAGTTAATGCAAACACTGGAAGCAGAAAAACTTAAGCTCGAAATGACCCTGCAGGAACATTCTGATACTAAACAGATGCTGCAGAAGGACTTTGAGAAGCAATAATCATATAAAGCTTATACAGAAAGCTTATCATGACTGCAGATATTCAGAAATGCAAAAGCACAGAAGAAAATCAGTTACTTAAGAAAGAACTGCAGGAGTATAGACAAGACCCTTCCAAATATGAAAGGGACATTGGAAAACTGAGAGAAGAATGCTTGCTATTAGAAAAATCTCCCATGGGTTGCTGAAAATTAGAGAGATGTATTACACTCTGAATTCTGCCATTTACATGAGACAAATTAATTCCTGTCACCAAGCTATTGGTGCTCTATTTTGTGGGCAAAAGAAACCTGGTTACCAGGGACCATGGTGCTCATACTATGCAACAGAACTGTTTCTCTGAATATTCCACCAGAATTTGTACAGAGATTTCTGTTCTAAGTATAGAGACTTGGAATATGATTTTATTCTTTATTCTGATTTTTCTCTTCCAGGCAATTCCTGATAATCTACAACAGTCCATTACTCCAAATAAATTGTAATAAACCATTTTCTTTTGAAACATCTCCAATTCTGATATCCATTCATTTCTATAGTGTTGTTACGTTCTAAAGAGAACTGACTGGTTTTTGGATACTTGGCTGAATTTCACAGATTCCCAGAAGCAGATCCTTTCACAATGTCAGTAGTATAATGAAATTTCATCAAACTATGACAGTTTACAGGAGATAGAGTTCTGTGCCTAGGATATTAGTGTGAAAAGGGAATCTTAATGACATTTTAGCTGAACAGTGCCTGCCATATTACAGTGGTTATTTCTATAAGAAGTCCTAAATTACATTTAATCTATATTCATGTATGTTTTAGATGACATCTAATTGTGGTCTGTGTTTAATCAACACAAAGTACCCTTTTATTTCTTTATCCTAGATAGTGATTTAGAAAGCTTATTACTTAAACACATTTTTACCATTTTCCATGTAAACATATTCAGAGAACATGGTCATAGCTATGAAAAGTTAAAAAATAATCCTCTTGGATAAAATTATCAGCCAATGGACCACGGAGAGGAAGAATTTCTTAAAAATACTGCATATAATAATTCATAAAGACCGAATGTAGCAAATTAACATTATTAAATTTACCTGGTTTGCAATACAAGATTGTAAATGTAATAGAGCATGTTTTTGTATCATGACTCATACATACAACAGAATGACTAAAAATACATTTTAAAAGCTTAGCTCTTAATGCTTTTTCTTGTAAAAATGTTTAAAGCATTTTTCACAGCTTTTTACTGGATATAGAAAAAAATACTTGCCACAATTTTGCATTGCACCCCCAAAGTCAATAAGCAAATAAAATAGTAAATACTTGGGCATTTAACAATTGCACAAACATGAAGCTGTTTCATACTGTAACTATTAAATAGTGGTCAGAATCAGTTCTAAAGGTGACTGGCTGCATCTGTACTGCAAGGATGCAGGGATGTTGTTAGTTAGGAAAAAAATTATTAACCCCTTTAGTTCTAAATTCCACCAGCAAAGGTACTGCCAAGAAGTCAAGGGACACAATTATCATTTGTATTAAAACAGCATACTGAAGCCCTAGTTAAAATTGGGCATTAGCTCCTTGGGACCACATGGGTTTTGGTGGCAATTTATCAGGTGAAGCTATTGACCCTTATGATGACCACATGAGGCTAATCCACACACTCTTAACATCTTCTCAAACAACCTGCATTGACTTTTATTTTTTTTTCATTAAGCTCCATACATTATAATCAGCTTTTAGTATTTCTATCTTATCAGTAAATATTATTGGAATGTAGAAAAAAAAATAGAAGAGGAAAAATTGTGAGAAGAGACAGAAGGATAAAGAAAAACTTGAGAGCAGTCTTCATCAGTATGGTATTTAGGAGTAAGTCCAGTACAGGGCTGTCTACCTAGGAACACTGTGTTTGCAGACTTCACAGCTGAGCAACATGGGAAACGCTCCTGCTGGTCCATACAAAGATGACACTAAGATACCTAAGATCATCACTGTGCCATTATCTAATACAAGGTATAAACAAAGAAAGAAGGACTTCTAACACCAAAATTATTGCATGATTATTTTTTTTTTAATATTGTTAGGTCGTGTTGATCTCAAAGAAAGGAGTTTTATGCTTCAACACATGCTGGAAGATCCGTCCAACAATTCTTGGTTTTATTTTCCTTGATGCAAGGAAATGAGAGATCCAGTTTGTAATTCCTTTAAACAGATATTTACCTCTGATCAGGATACCGTTTCATGAATGTTCTACAGTGGTAAAGTAAATCTTCAATAAAAAATGAACAAAGAAAATTTGTCTTCATGTGATAATTTGGACAAATAAATGCTGAGGGTTTTTTTTTAATTTTTATAATAAATTAGCATTGATTTATATGGACAAATTTCTTGGATCACATACAAAAACCTCAAAAAAAAAATTCGGGTGTAGGTAAGGTGTACATATAGAATCACAATTCCATCTGAGAAGCAGCTAGTTTGAAAGATGGATCAGATTGTTTAGGAACCTTGCATGTACCCATAGTAAAATTAAGTTGCTCTTGGAGAATACAGCAGCATTTCTAGTTGTTGGGAAATCAGGGGAGAGTTATAAGCAAACAGAGATGACCCGTCCCTTCATAACAGCCTGCTCGTGGTCTGGTTTTGAACAATGCTTGATATTGGTCACTTTAGGTCACAGAAATTAAAAATTATATATATTTTAAGACAGTTCTTGCACAAAATTATAGTTCAAATAAGGTACAAGGAATTCTACTAAAGGGAACAATGACCCACTGTGGGCCACACGACTAACATGTTTAATACATACACTGAGACTTTAAAATGTACGTACTTTCTTCTACTGCAATATGTAGTCAATCTGCAACCTAGATTACTCATTAGAACATTTGTTTTCTAAGAGTACATTTCAAAAGTCCAATTAAACAGACAAAAATCTCTATAAAAATACAACCTTGGACTTAAATAACTTAAATTATTTATTATATGTTTATATTTAGAAACAAAAGATTGCATTCTCAATAATCAGCTTGAATTGCCCTGTATACTTGAATTCAGGTTTTCACATTTTTATTTGCATTGCTAACAGTTTAGAGACTCTAAAACAGTCCACCCTTCATCTTTTGTACCTAATAAGATGTTAGGTGTGCAGTCTGGTAGTTCTTCGCATTCAGTGATCTGAAATGTAAGTGAAATTTATTAGATTTTTGTAACATATGACTGCACAAATTACAAGGTTTTCTACAGATTAAAATCTCTGGCATACCCACTCCTGTAATTAGATTTAGTGACTTGGTGTCAAATTTGTGATATCAAATTTATTTTTATTATTTTATTTATTCAGTAGCGATCTATGACTGCAAAAATCTACACTAGCAAATCCAATTACAGGATTATGGTCCAAATATCAGAAGATTTCCATTGGAAAGTATACAAAGAACTGTAATTCAGTGCAGAAGCAGATGATTTGAACAATGTCTTACCACATATCTTAAAATCTGAGTGGTGAGCATCATACTTTTAATAAATTAGGTACAAAATTCTTATTCTATTAAGCTTAGGAATAATGAACCAAAACTAAACACATTCTTTAAAATTCTTGCGAGGGAAATAGTAGTGGAAATTTTGAAATACTTGTTTAATTTCTCTCTGTGGAATTTCCATTGGATATGTGATTTTCTTTTTAAAAATATTTTTATGAGTTCATCATAACTGTATCTATGAGCACATAGTGACACTTTACAATCAGTCCCCCTCCTTTCAATTTTGAAACCTACTTCACATACAATTAGTGTGGAGGTTTTTTACCCAAAAATACATTTAAGGAATGTGAATTTTTATTCTGTTGATAAAACAAAACCTCAAACAATTGTACTGATAAGAAGGCTACTCAGACCATGTCATTCTTTTCCACTCTTCTTAGATTAAAAACATCAGTACATGCATGGAAGGCTGTACTTTCTTACACCATATTGGTAGTTACCATACTTTCTTGTGCACCAAGAAGTTACATTGAATTCTCTCCTACTTTCTATTAGTAATGAAAAGCAATGTGGAGTAGTACATAGCTTCTGGTTCTGCCCTGTCAGTGTAAATAACTTCAAATATCCCTACAACTTAAAAAAAATGACCATGCAAAGGCCAATCCATACTAAAATAAATAGAACAGCAATGGGTAGGTAAGGAAGTGCACTTCTTAGACTTCACATATAATACTCAAAAGACAAACCACAAATGTGAACCAGATTCCTCTAAGGCAGTTTTCCCAATTTTAATCAAGGTCTAAAACATTTCATGTTACTCATGGAGTATGGAAAACAGTATCTTTAGTTGTTCTACATGCAAACTTAGAAGGCTGCATTTGAAAATTATTTCTCTGAAGAGCTGTAAATAAGTCTTGAATTACGAGCAGAGACAAAACCAGAAGATAAATTTGTTTAAATGTAATGGCTAGGGCTTAGTAAGATAAAAAGAAAAGAATTATGTGTTTATTTATCTATATAAATGCACTGTGTACTATAAATCTCTTCTGACACTGACATATTTGCAGTTAGGAGTCCAATGTGAGCACCAGGGTTTCAAAACCTTCCCAGACCTTGATTACCTAACATTGCGTTTGCCAGCAGGGGGAGGCAGTTTTATCCCATAAACAGAAAGGAAAGCAAAACCAGATTTGGATTTAAACAGAACCATTCCTAGTAATTTTACATTTACAGAGTCAGAAAAGGATAAAAAAAAAATAATTTTTCAGTGCCATCTACATAGCATGATTTTTAAGATCACAATGATGCTTAAAGCCTTTTAAAGTAACCTGAATTTACAGATGACAGTAGGAATAAATTTTGAAAGCCAAGTCCCTTATATATTTCTTACTCTTTTATTAATAATTTGTTCCTTTGTTTATTCAATTATTTTACACAGCAATAAACAGCTATGCTAATGACTTTTCATAGAGGGCCTACATGAAACATTAATTCAAATTAAAAGAACTTACCTTGTGACATTTAAAGTTATTATGCTTGCAACAGGTCTGCTTTTTGGTCCAGGAGGAGGATGAAAAATCCGTTTTTCTTTCTTAGTTGTGACAGCCTTAGGTTTCTTAACTACATAAGGGTCCTCAGAATGGCTTGGGTAAGGATCAAATGTGCCTCCTTTCATGCCTCCTGGCTGAAAAAAGAAAGAACTTTTCAAAGTGTAACATAATGAAACAATATAATTGAATTGATTAAAATATTTTTTCGTGCAAAAGCAAGTAAGAACATTGACCAGCAGACTGCATCATATAAAAAAAAATCCTTAAATTTGAATGGAAACCTTAAAGAATATTTTAGTCATTATTTTTATGAATTCTTAGTTTTAAATATTTTTTCATAAGTCTGGATTTTGAGGAAAGGATCTTAAAAATGTGACAGCAAAAACATAACCCACTAAAATTAGCTGCTGTGGTACAAAGAGAATTCCTGTGTCACTGTCAGTACACTAGTACACCTCCATGTCTAGTACTTGTATACAGCAGGGCTTGGGCAGAATTATCCACATGCTTTCTGACATATAGGACTGAATGCAGCATTAGCTTTTCCTGAAACATTATATCCACTAGTACTATAGGAGTGGCAAATTTTAGTTAAAAAACATGTCAATTAATTCTTTGCAATCCACCAGTACAGCTAAACCCCCAGTCTGCTGAAGCTGCATTTCTGAAAATTGCCATAGTAAGCAATTCAGACAACAATAAATATTGTCTATACTGTCTATACTGTTGGAGACTGTTTGCAGGAGCCACAGATGTCAGAAGTCCCAGAGGAAGCCAGGATTTCTTGGTTGATGAGGACTGGGTCAGGGATCAGTTAAGCCATCTGAACATCCATAAACCCATGGGTCCTGACAGGATGCACCTGAGAGTGCTGAGGGAGCTGGCAGGAGTCCTTGCTAGGCCATTGTCCATCTCTTTCAGAAGTCCTGGGAAATGGGAGAGGTGCCTGAGGACTGGAGGAAGGAAAAAGTCACTCTGGTCTTCAAAAAGGGCAAGAAGGACGACCTGGGTAACTCCAGACCGGTCAGCCTCACTTCCATCCCGGGAAAGGTGATGGAACGACTTGTCCTTGTCGCTGTCTCCAGGCACATCAGGGATAAGAGGCTGTTAGGAGCAGTCAGCGTGGTTTTACCAAGGGAAAGTCATGTTTGACCAACCTAATGGCCTTTTATGAGTATATAACCAGGTGGATGGATGATGGTAGGGCAGTGGATGTGGTTTTTCTGGATCTCAGTAAGGCATCTGACACTGTCTCCCACAGCATCCCGGTGGGCAAACTGAGGAACTGTGGCCTGGAGGGTGCAGTAATGAGGTGGACTGAGAACTGGTTGAAGGGAAGAAGCCAGAGAGTTGTCATTAATGGGGCAGAGTCTGGCTGGAGGCCTGTAACTAGTGGAGTCCCTTAAGGGTCACTGCTGGGATCAAGTTTGCTGATGACACAAAGCTGGGAGGGGTGGCTGACTCACCAGAAGGTTGTGCT